>CP125979.1:72245471-72830471 GCA_030063025.1 Avena longiglumis
GCAAATAACTTGTAGGCAAAATAATTTGACCGGTAATTATAAGACTTATTTTGAAATAAGAGAAGGGCATTTTTAGAAAACAAAAATAGGCTTATTGGAATAGTTTCAGACAAACAAATGCATGATGATGACGATGCAATGCACAAAAACAACGCGATTTTCTAGTAATGGTTTTGCGGGATGCCACAAAGCACAAGGAGGAGATACAACCATCTAGCTACTACATGGACCCATAGTCCAAGGTGAAACTACTCACGCTTCATACTGGAGAGAAGGCCTCCGGGATGATTTCCCCTCCGGCAGGGTGCTGGGAAGAACTTCAGATCCCCCTGATCTAGGGACGACGGTGGCTGCGGCTAAAAAAGGTTTAGTGGAGTTTTGATCGGGTGCCTAGGATTTCTGCATCGGGGGCTTCTTATAGACGAAGAGGCGAGGCTGGGGGGCGGCCAGGGGCCCCACACACTCCCTAGGTGCGGGGTGGGCCCACCTGTGCCTAGGGGGTCTGGGCGCCCTGGTTTGCTTCTCCGTCTCGTCTTCTGGCTTTGTATCCCCCATGGTAAAATATTGAGTTTGTCTTTTGTCCCGTCCAATTCCGAGAATATTGATTTTTTGCCTTTCTGAAACCAAAAACAGAAGAAAACAGGCAACTCACACTGTGGCAACTTATTAATAGGTTAGTTCCAGAAAAGATATAAAAACACCTCAAAGTGTACACAAAGCAAAACAAAGTAGATAGTAAACAAGCATGGAGCATAAAAAAATATAGATACGTTTCCGACGTATCAGATCCGATGCAAGTTTTAGCGAGGTTCATCACATATCTGCATGCCCTACGTTTTGACCATAGTTTGAAACAGGAAAATTTTGAAACGGGCATAAGAAATTCAAAAACTGTTCAAACAATGTAAATCCTTCGCGTGGTGACATAGTTGCACAGAAAAATACCAAACTTGGTAAATTAATTATGTCTCAAAAAAAGCTTCTCAAAATGACCTATCATTTTCGAGGTTTCCTGGCTTTTGGGTCAAATGACCAATGTTATGGCTAGAACCAGAGCATAGTTTGTGATACTGTGCCCATATTATGCACACATGTGCATCATGGAATGGCGATCTATGTTTCATAAGGAAGTTTTCCTTTTCGTCATACGGAAAAGCCATTTTCTATTTTTCGAGCACAAAAAACTGGACGCTTTGTAAAGCAACCACCAAATGAAAGTTTCAAAATGGTACCATACTATTTTTAAAAAATATTATACCATCTTACATGGACAATTTTCCGACCGGGGTATCTCAAACCTTTCCGTCCATTCCTGATAAAAAGAGAAATTTCTATTGAATCGGTAGAAGTGGGTCCGGTTTGAACTACAAGTACATAATCTAATGCTCATGATTTTTTGAAAAAAAATCATTTTTAGACTCACAATATGATGTTTCATAAGATATCCGATGCAAGTTTAGCAAGTATCATCACATAGGTAAGAATCTTGATGCCCGCCATTTTGACCATTTTTAGACTCACAATATGATTTTTTGAAGATTTGAACACTATTAAGTAAATTTTATTTAAAAATACATGATGCATTATTAAAAATATGATATGAATGTCATATTTGGATTTTTGTCATTTTTCTAATCGATTTAGACATATTATTTGTCGGATTTTGATTTACGGATTTAAAGATATGAATTATTCCATATTAATAGAAAAAGGAAAAAAATATTTATTTTATTGTCATGTGAATTCAATATTATTATTACTTATTCTTTTTGTTTACTTAAATAATTGTTTGAAATTTTAAAAATAAATATGTGTGACACTATGATCAAGGGTTAATAGGATTGATATGATAGTATTATCAACATGGTCTAATTTATTTATTGGAAGCTCATCCAAAAGAAACAAAGAAGTTAAGTGTGCTGGGACCAATGGTAAGGAAATTGGTAATCGTTAACTGCTTGTGAGTAGCGACTAATCGGAATTCGGATGATTAACTGATTTAATCGGTGCAACCTACAAAAAATAGCACCTAAAACAAGTATGCCTCCTTTTGCACCTCAACCACCTTCCCTATTAAAGGCAGCCTCGAGCTTCCGGATGAGATCCTCAAGGCGCTCGAGCTCTTGTATCTGAGTTCTGGTCAGCAACTAAGAGGAACTTGTCAACAACGACAAGGAACTAGTTGGTGATGACGGAAATCGAGCTCCTGAAGACAGTGATCGAGAGAGAGCTTCGCAATACCTACTTTATTGGGGTGGGATAGCGGATGAATGGACGATATGTGTTGATAATTTTATAACTTTTTTGACCAAGTGTAATAATTAATCGGGAACATACCTAGTAATCGGAGTGTAACAGCTATTAATCGGGCTAAACGATTAACACAAATGATTAGTGGTAATCGACATGGTCAGGTCCCTAGTAGCGATTAATCGGCCTATTAGTCGTTGATTCGAACGATTTTTTGAACAGTGGCTGGGACACGAGTAGTGTTAGGATGGGTGATCGATTGAAAAGTTTGACCATTAATGCAATTTAACTAAAAATTAAGCATACTTAGAATAAAAAAATTCGCTTGTGAGATTAACAAATCAAACAATTTTTAAAAATTGAAAAAGAAATTAAATATTTTTTTTTGAAAAAAAATAAAAAACCTAGGCCGACGGCTAAGCCGTCGGCGTAGCCTCCTCCCGGCACGCCCAGACACGCCCATGTGGCAATCTAGGCCTAAGCTGGCGGCTTGTTGACCTATGCCGACAGGCATTAGCCGTCGGTGTAGTGAGCGTTTCTTGTAGTGTTAGACACTACCGATTTGATCTCGTCTGACCTCCCACTACAGCAGATCGCATTATTCTGTCAGTCTGTCACCTGCATCATAGATAGATGATACTAGTAATGGACATAGACAAAAAGAAAACATTGCTCAACGGATTGCCAGTATGACATATATTGTAACCAGATCCATGTCCATGCAAAAGACTCGTGCATGGCAGAGTACAACACCATGTGTAATCTGCAGCACGGTCATGTCAAACCATGCGATCAAAGATCGGGACGAACACACGACACGGACTAACCCCTCATTTTAGCATTCTAATTTCAGCGATAAACTAACATTTCATCGTTACGCCCAACCAGGTTCAGAGATTGAGTGATTAATGTTTTGCCCGATGTTTAACTCTAATCCTGAATAAACCCCCATGTTTCCTTTACAACAAGACGAGCACACTCGCCGCCATCGACTGCCATGGTTCTATACCATCGAGATAGGCAAATTAATCTCCCCTCAGCAATCTGATATTGGGGCTGAAGCTCATCGCCAGACATGTCAGGTTCAGAGACAAGGGCATCCTTGGATGTTCCACCGTCGTCAGTAAAACAGTAGGCAGGCGCCTGCCATCCCACGTCCTCCAGGCTCCAGCACATGACCCGGATCAAAGCTCATCATGTGGGCAGTGTGGCCTGGGGGATAAAGAAAATGTTAGCATGCTCCAAATTCAGGTTTGTATCTGGAATGTGCGTATCATATATGTGATATAGTATATCTATGGTATGACTGAACCATAACAACAGTTGTCTTTGCTAATTTGAAACGGCAACAGTATCTCACTACAGGAATGCATGAATACGTCGACGACGGCCGGGCTCTACGCCAACGGCCAAACGTTGGGGCCATCGGCGTAGACTGTGACTAGGCCAGCCCCCCAGCAACCGTCGGTGTAAAATTGCCCTTGGCGTAGCCTACGCTACGCCGACGGCTTCTCTCGGTGTAGCCTACGCTGACGGCTGTCCTCGGCGTAGCTATTTTTCCTTTTACCTCATTAAACTTTAAAAAATCATAACTAAATCATTCTAATTCAGAAAAAACAAATAATATATCAAAATTTGCGAAAAATAAGATCTATCTATCTACACTCAAATATTACACATTTATAAATAGAAATTAAGTGAAACATAAAACATTATATATATTTTAAAACAGGCATACGAAATTCAAAAACGATCAAAACAATCTGAAACATTCGCGTGGTGTAATATTATGTGACATAGTTAAAAGGAAAAATATCAAATTTGATATATTGATTATGTCTCAAAAAACCTTCACAAAATGACCTATCTTATTCGAAGTTTCCTGCCTTTTAGGTCAAATGATCGATGTTATGACTAGAATCAAGGAATAGTTTATGATAATGTGTCCATATTGTGTATATGTGCATCATGGAATGACGAACAATGTTGCAGGAGGAAGTTTTCCTTTTCGTCGTAGCAAAAAACCATTTTCCATTTTTCGAGTGCAAAAAATGGGCGGTTTTATGAAGCAACCATGAAATAGCTAATTCAAAATGCTACCACCAAATTTTTCCAAAATACTATACCACATTACATGGACAATGTCCTAACAAGGGGATCTCAAACCTTTTTGGCTATCCCTGGTGAAAAAGACAAATACTTGCCGTATCGGTAGGAAGTGGATCAGATATGAACTATAGGTACATGATCTGATGCTCATCATTTTTTACAAAAAACATTTTTAGGTTCATCGAGGCTCAGCCCCGAGCTAAGAATCTTCATGCCCGTCGTTCGACAAAGTTTAACGATAGTTTAAAATAGGCATAAAAAATATTCAAACACGATCCAAACAACGTGAAACCTTCGCGTGGTGCCATATTATCTGACATAGTTAGAAGGAAAAATATCAAACTTATTATATTGATTATGTCTCAAAAACACCTTCACAAAATGACCTATCTCAAGGTTTCCTGGCTTTCGGATCAAATGATCAATGTTATGGCTAGAATTAAGACATAGTTTGTGATAATGTATCCATATTGTGCATACATGTGCATCATGGGATGGAGGAAAATGTTGCAGGAGGAAGTTTTCCTTTTCGTCGTACCAAAAAGCTATTTTCCATTTTCCGAGTACAAAAAAGGGCGGTTTTGAGAAGCAACCACCAAATGGCTAATTAAAAATGCTACCACCACATTTTTCCAAAATACTATACCACCTTATATGTACAATTTCCTAACAGGGGGATCTCAAACTTTTCCGTCCATCCATGGTGAAAAACACAAATTCCTGCCGAATCGGTAGGAAGTGGATCAGATATGAACTATAGGTACATGATCCGATGCTCATGATTTTTACAAAAACCATTTTTAGGTTCACAATATGCTATTTCAATAGAGATCCACTTCAAGTTTATCGAGGCCCAGCCCCGAGCTAAGAATCTCCATGCCCGTCGTTCGACAAAGTTTAACAATAGTTTAAAACGTGCATAAGAAATTCAAAAATAATCCAAACAATGCGAAACCTTTACGTGGTGTCATATTATAGTTAGAAGGAAAAATATCAAACTTGATATATTGATTATGTCTCAAAAAACCTTGACAAAATGACCTATCTCATTCGAGGTTTCCTGTTTTCGGGTCACATAATCAATATTTTGAGCCTAGCTAGGGTATAGGGTAGGGAAAAGTCTTATCTGATAACAAACACGTGATCCGATCTAATAAAGCAAAAAAAAAAGAACTGACGAAAAAGTGATATGCCACCACCGACCGATTGCGAAATAATACTCCCTTCATTCACTAATGATCTTTTAGTTATTTTAAAGTAGACTAGATTCACTCCATAATAAGTGAAACTACACACTAAAACACGTCTATATCCATGTGGTTTAGAAAAAAAGCTAGAATGTCTCTTACATTAGTGAATGAAGTGACTAGGATAGATTGATAGAAAAGCATTTGTATTCAACAATAATAAACTGTGTGTTAGTAGGTTAGTAATATATGTACATATTTTTTCTGAATAAATTAGTAAGATTTAATTTTTGACTAATTCTTAAGCGTCTTATATTTTAGGACGAAGAGAGTAATATAATTCACAAGGCTTTTATTCTTTCTAAAAGAAGTGAGTTTGTTGTTGATTTTTGGATGACATCAAACTGTCCTTTTCGTCCTAATGCTACAACGAAATAAAGAAAAATTAACACAGTGAAATAATCCTTACTCGTCATGCCATGTACTTCCTCCGTTCCAAAATATAAGACGTTTTAGGTTTGTAAAGAAAGCGAATCTAGACTTATTTTAGTATGTAGTTCATTCAACTTTGGAATGAATCTAAATACTAAAATAAGTCTAGATTCGTTTTCTTCATAAACCTAAAACGTCTTATATTTTGGAACGGAGGGAGTAAGTCATTTGAAGCTGCGACGAAGAGGTGGACGAACCATGCAATGTTTAGCGAATGTTGCTACGTGCATATAACTACAGATGGCGAGCCGACGTACGTATATGGCTGCTCGATCTGCTTTCTCCGGCGGACATGCATCTTCCAGCCAGAGAAAATAAAAACTTGTGAGATAGTAGACAACGGCCGTAAGGCAGCACGCAAGGCCATCCGATCCTCCCTCCCAGATAAGACTTTTCCATACCCTAAACCCTAGCGACCATGCCGCCGCCGGCACGGGCGCTGCCGGAAGAAGTCATCGAGGAGATCTTACTCCGCCTCCCGCCGCACAAGCCCGCCCATCTCGTGCGCGCCTCCCTCGTTAGCAAGCCCTGGCTCGCCCTCCTCTCCGGCGCTCGCTTCCGCGGTCGCTACCACGAGTTCCATGGAGCCCCTCCCTTGCTCGGCGTCTTTATACAAAATCCCTGGAACATCCTGGAGCAGGAGGAGCATGGAGACTTACCTTTCATCTCCACCACGAAATTCCCTCTGCGGATCCCCGACGACGGCTCGGGGCATAGGCAATACGCCGTGTGGGACTGCCGTCACGGCCGCGTCCTCCTCGGGGAAAAGAACGCGGCGCCCATGAAGCTCGCCGTCTGGGACCCCATGACAGGCCACAGCACGGAGCTGCGAGAGCCCGGCTGCATGGTGGTGGAGCATGAATCTGGCCATCTCGGGGCGGCCGTGCTCTGCGCCGTCAGCGGCTGTGACCACCGCGGGTGTCATGACGGCCCCTCCCGGGTGGTCTTCTTCTCTCTGCACCATGTTGGTTCCCGCTTTCTTGCACAAGCCTGCATGTCGTCCTTGCCGGAGAAGACAACGGACTGCTCAGCTAGTCTTCATCCTTCTGGTGAGTGGGGTAAGCCATGCTCTGCTCTTCCTATTGACTCCCTTGGATTCATCGAGCCAAGACCCCCTGTCCTCGTCCAAGACGCAATTCACTTCATGCTCATGTATGCACATGGATATGGCGAAGAAGACAGCATTGTTCTTCATGCACAAATTCTAAAATACGACCTGAGCTCCAACTGCTTATCACTAATTCATGCGCCGCGGAGGGATGCTCGCCATTACGATAACTCTATCCTCATGGCATTAGAAGACGGCACTTTGGGGTTTGCAGGCTGGAAGAGGTTGCGCCTCTACATATGGTCAAGACAGATTGGTTCTGACGGAGTTGCGGCATGGACTCGGCGTAGAGTCATTAGTCTCAAAAACATTCCTCCCATTAATGTTCCCCGAAAAGGCTTTATTACCATGGAAGGATCTGTTGAGGGTAGGGATATCATTTTCGTCTCCACGGACCTGGGCATCTACAAGATCAATCTCAAGACACTACGCCGAGAGAAGATATGGGAGGCAGAAGATTGCAATGCGTTGGTCCCGTACATGAGTTTCTACAACCCCACCACAAGGTATATATATACCCATATCCTCCTTTCTTTTGTGATCTCCGACCAACTCTTAATTTATAGTACTTAAATATCCGTTAGCTAGCTTTGGAACCAAAAAAATATTGGATGTCTAACCAGACTAAAAGTTTTATTTGATGCTTTTGTTGTGATATATTTACGTGTTTGGGAAAACTTTATATGCTACTCCATCTTCCGAGAATATAAGGTGCCTTAGGATTAGTCAAAAAACAATGTTTTTTAAGTTTGACCAAGTTTATACATAAAAATATGAACATTTAGATCAATATTAACAGATTCAGCATAAAATATATTTGACTAATGTGTCCATTTAATATTGTAAATATAGATATTTTTTTCAAAATATTTAATCAAAGTTATAGGAGAATTGGACTTTTGACTGATCCTTAGACATCTTATATTTTAGGATAGAGTGAGTATGTAATAATACTCAAATGGTACACATACTTAAATTTATTACTATTAATTGAGAAATTTATATAGTGGCACGTCATCTCCCTTTTGAATCACACTGATTATTAATCTATGTCTGCAGATATGGTCAGCGCCTGGTGTGATGTGGCTCGTTGACAACATTTGGTTGAACATGCTCATAGGCAGGACGGCATTCTCATCAACGAATTAAAGATGACCAACTTGGAGGCTTCAAGGGTCTTTTCATGGATTACGTCACTATTTAGCTGCACGGTGTGTTTTGGTACAATGGTGGTTTTGTCTTGGTTAAGTCAGATAATCACAGGGATATAAATTTTTAAACCTAGTGCCTACTTATGTGCTTTGAGTGCCTGTCGATGCTTTTGTCATGTGGCTGAAACAAAGGTCTCTTTTTTTTTTGGAAATGGGCTCATATATTAAAAAAAATGTTTAATGTTTACACCCGGCCTCTGCATAACTAAGATGCACACAGCCACATAAACGACGGAACTAGGGAATAAAGAGTAGACAAGCATTACAAAAAGTCACTATCGAAAAAAGTCTTGAATCTAAGGTAGATCAATCCTCAAATCACACGGCCATCCATGTCGGGAGAAAATATCCCTCGCCGTATCCACCAATCGCGTACATCCCTCCACAAATAAGTCACGAAACTCCATACATTGGAGAATAGTCCACGATCGGAGAAAAATCGTGGCTCGATAAATAACCTGCTGAGGAGAAGACACAATGTTATTAAAGATCTTGTCAGTTCTACCAAGCCATAGCGACCATATAATGGCAAGCGCTCCCACTCTAAATAAATTTCTGTACTTATCAACAATTCAATGCAACCAATTACCAAATACATTGGTTACTGAACTTGAAGAAGATAAACTAGAAGCTATCTGGATGAATGACCATATAGAGCGAGCGAATTTACACTGGAAAAATAAATGGCGAATTGTCTCATCGTGATAAAAAACACACTGTGTACTTCCATGCCAATTCCTCTTTGCAAGATTATCTTTTGTTAGAATTACACTTTTACGTAAATACCATGCAAAAAAATTCGTCTTAAGGGGTATTTTCATTTTCCAAATCTTACTATTGTCATCGACCGGGATATCAGGTTGGACCAAAGCTCTATATAGTGAGCCAATAGAAAATTTACCACTTTCTACTAATTCCCATTTGAACACGTCAACACCATCCGACAGTTGTATCGTGGATAATCGTAAAAGTAGATTGTTCCAAAATATCAGTCTAGGACCAATGAGACTTCTTCTGAAAGACACATTAGGAGGACTGTCCTTCAACACTGTGGAAATTATATCTCCTTTGTTTCTAACAA
Organism: Avena longiglumis; assembly: GCA_030063025.1. Lineage (NCBI taxonomy): Eukaryota > Viridiplantae > Streptophyta > Magnoliopsida > Poales > Poaceae > Avena > Avena longiglumis. The sequence continues at coordinate 72,254,910 of CP125979.1, forward strand.
TCGAATATAGAGCTAGATATTATTCGCGAAGGTAGTTTGGCCAAGCCACTTATCTTTCCAAAACCTAATTTGTGATCCATCCTTAATCTCGAAAGCACCTAAACAAAAGAAATGTTCTTTGGTGGCCATAAGCCCTGCCCAAAAATGTGAGTCACCGGGTTCAGCTGCTGATCCTGCGAGGTGAACTGCTGTGCGAATGGAGCGACATAAGACCCGGGCACCTCCATCTGCGGAACCCCATACTGCTGGAACCCCTGCTGCTGAGCATGAAGCTGATGATCAGATTGGACCTGAATGACCCGTGGCTGAAGACCCCGTGTCTGCGGCTACTTCTTATTTTTCTTCCTCTTCGGAAAAAAGGCGGCGCAGGCTGCGATGGAGTCACAGCCGACTGATCACCGGCGTACATCCCGCCATGGTACACAGGGCCAGGTGCGGCTCCCTGCATGAAACTCGTGGGCGGCTGACCTATGAACATAGGAAACAGCGGCCCGCAGTACGGCAGCTGTAGAGGGCGAGGCGGGGTGGCCTGCATCACATTGAAGTAGGCCGCGGTGACCTAAACTGAATCCCCGGTGGAAACAAGGGGGGACCCGACGCTGGCTGATGCCCCTGCGATGCGGCAGCTGCAAGCTGCATCGACCCCTGCCCGGGTGTAGCAGCGTTCGCCGAAGGAGTATGTGCAGCCGCTGTAGGAGGCGCCGCCGCAGCAGAAGTCGCAGCCGAAGAAGTCCCACGTGACTCCGGCACAAGCGGCAGCCCCCTAGGGATCGAACTATGGCCTCGTCCTGCCATGGAAGCAGAGGTCACCACAGAGACAAAAGATCTGCCCGGTGATGATAGCAGACCACTAGGCGGAGGCAGCTTCGTCTGGTGGCTCGAGGCGGAGGACAGAGTCGGCGCAGATGGCGGATTGGTAGGAGACAGAAGGATAGGGAATTCCCGAGTCCAAGACAGACGTAACCTCGACGCAATACTGTTCCAGGAACAGACTGAGTCCGTCTCCAACACGGTGGGACCACCAGGCAGGCCCACTGATGTCTATGCACGCTTCTATTCTTGTAGACAGTGTTGGGTCTCCAAGTGCAGAGGTTTGTAGAACAACAACAAGTTTCCCTTAAGTGGATCACCCAAGGTTTATCGAACCAGGGAGGAAGAGGTCAAAGGTATCCCTCTCAAGCAACCCTGTAATCAACATACAAGAAGTCTCTTGTGTCCCCAACACACCCAATACACTTGTCAGGTATATAGGTGCACTAGTTCAGCGAAGAGATAGTGAAATACAAGTAATATGGATGATTATAAGTGGTAATTGCAATCTGAAAATAAAATGGCAGCAAGAAAACATGTAACAGGACTGATTGTAAATGGTGTTTCAATGCTTAGAAACAATGCCTAGGGATCATACTCTCACTAGTGGACACTCTCATATAAATATCTTCTCTTCATTATGCTACTCTGAACTACTCTCCGGTTGGACGATGTAGGGCTATAACAACACACCTCAAAGTTTGCATTCCCATCTAGATAACCCCATTGTCACCTCGAGCGCTAGATGGTTCCAACAAACACCACAAACTCATAGAGACATCCAACTCAAATTATAACTCATGATAGGTATTTCGATAATCTTTAGCCTAAGTGCCACACGGTGTGCACACTGTCAACTTCACACACGTGGAGACAAGCAGAGATTAATTAAAGCACTTGAGTAGCAGAGTAGATCTCTACTTGATTACAAAGCTCATGATCACAATAAGATCACGCATAGAGAGAGAGAGATGAACACAAAGCTATCGGTAGATCCCTTAGCCTCGAGGGAGAACTACTCCCTCCTTATCATGGGAGTCAGCAACAACGATGGAGATGGCGGTGGAGTCGATGGAGATGGCTCCAAGGGTAATTTCCCGTCCCGGCAGGGTGCCGGAATAGAGACTTCTGTCCCCCGAATCTCCTCTTTGGTGGCGGCAGCGCTGCGGAACTTTTCATGGATGAAATATGGATGATTTAGGGTTTTTGCGTCAAGGGCATTATATAGGCGGAAGGGCAAGGTCGGTGGACGCCCGAGGGGCGCGGGTCACCAGGTGGCGCGCCCCTGGCCGCGCCACCATATAGTATGGATACCTCGTGGCGCCTCTTCGTCTCTCCTTCAGACTCCATGTCGTGTCGGGCAAAATAGGAATTTTTGCTTTTGTTTCGTCCAATTCCGAGAATATTTCTTTACTAGCTTTTCTGAAACCAAAAACAGCAAAAAACAGAAAACTGGCACTGCGGCATCTTGTCAACAGGGTAGTTCCAGAAAATGTCTTAAAGTGTAGACAAAACATAAGATAGTTGGTACAAAACAAGCATGGAGCATAAAGAATTATAGATACGTTTACGACGTATCACCCACTCCCACGTCATCCTCGAGCACGAGACTCGGATCCAGGAACGATCGTTGAGGACGCTTCTTCGACACCGCCGCCACCAGCATCCCAAGGACTAGAGGCGCCGAGGCCCCCCTCGGAGGAAGAGGCCCCTTCCAGGGTTTAACCCTAGGGGCACGAGACAAGGCGATCCCTGTCGGGGACATAGAAGCTCCACGCGTAGGGATAGAGGCCTTCACCGGCGAGCTCGACCTCCTCCGGCCGCTAGCACCATCGATCCCCCGACGAGGTTGTAACACCCTCAGAATCGGACCTATGCAAGTTTTAGCGAAACCCGCCAAACCCGCATAGAAACGATTCAAAGGTGCCCACCAGGCACTTTCGCGCGGGTGGAAAACGAAGTAATAACATTTCACAACAGTCCTCGATGGGACCCACAGAACATATATATATACAACAGCGACTCAAAGAGTCAAGAATACGGATATAAGTACAAAGATCCAAATCACCTGAAAAACGATATAGCGTCCAGCTACGGACAAGATGCAAATGGGGCTAAGAGCCCTGAAGAATAACCAATGGCGTCCATAACCCTGCCCAGGCCAAGCCGGAAGGGTAACCCTGCTAACGACGTCGATCTCAAACCTGCTTAAACAAAGGGTGCCAAAGGGCAAAGGAAAAGGAGGAGCGCCAAGATCGAGGCCAAGACACGGCGAGGCGGAATTGGTCCTCGCCTACATAGGTATGGTGGATCGGCAGCAAGATGCACTAAACAACCTATAGAGACTCGATACAACCGGGCGGCTATCGAGAGGGGTGAGAAAGACCTATTCGAACCAACCGATACTACCAACAAACAAACCCATCCTGGCGTTTCCCCCTCGAGACCAAACGAGGAAGGCAACCGAGGAACTCACACAGTTGGCAGTTTTACTTATTCAGTTATAGTTGCGGCACTTTACTAGTCAGGTGTAGATAATCATCCTGATAAAGTAAGCAGTGGGCACTTTTAGTTAACCATTCCGTTATAGTGGCAACACTTACTAGTCAGATACAATTAGCATGAGATAACCCAAAACCCAGCAGTTGTCGGTACTTTTACTTAGCCATTCCGTTGTAGTTGCAATACTTACTAGTCAGGTACAATGGTCGCAAGCGACACTCCAAACAAGCAATTGTGGGCAGTATTAATTAGCCATTCCATTATTGTGAAGCTGATTACTAGTCATTATAAAGTCAAATTTATAGCAATAAACTTTAGTTATGCTTGTCTATGGTCGAGATACTGTGCTCCAAGTCGTCCATAACCATGACACGGCTTTCGAAAGTTTTACCGGCGGGTGCACCAATAGCAACACACGCCGATCAACCTCGGAAAACCAAATCAACACCCAACGAGGCTTTGACGGTGAACAATCACAGATTCAGAAATATTTCAGGCCACCCTTAAGTAGATCCCGCAAGGCGTAAGCTAGCTCGAGACGGACTCAAGGTTTGGGTGGACGGAGCCAATCGGGAACCCAAAGTGTGGCTGGGCTTGTCGACACAGCGTAACGTGTCCCGATCCTAAACAGATAAGGTGTGCTCGCACAAACGTAAATACATAAGTAGCATGGCATAAGTACAGGATCGTAAATAAAACCTCAAACTAGTTTGTGGCCCCAAGAAATAAGATGAATCAAGCTCGCTCGGGGTCCCATATACCTCCGGATGTGGATAGCGCGATAAATCAAGGAACAGTATCAAGTACTGGGGTCCTCACGGACACAAGTGGGCGTCGAAACCAAATATTATCTATCACCCACCGATGCCTCGCTTATTTCAATTTTAGTGGTTAAACAGAAATTAAAGTGAACAATAAGTAAAACTATGATCATCTCCAACATCAACATGCGGCAATACATCAACAAGCTGTAATCGGATTTACGCAACAGCACTTGAGCAAGCGACTACGACGCGCAAGTCCAACTATCTACCAAACAACAGGTAATAGGATGTGTCCAAGGCAATATAAGGCTGCACGGGATATCACGGGTACGAAAAACTAGAGCATCGCAACACAGATAGCAATAGATCAACAAGAGGGAATAAATACTATAAAAGTAAGATAGGTAGAAAAGGGGAGATGCTCGCCTGAAAACATTGTCGAAGGTTCAACCGAAGATCGGGGCGAAGCTCACATCAACTCAACGGCCTTATCCGCGAAGAACCAAAACACTAGAGGAAACACCGGATGCACTATTTAATACAACGGCAGAAGATCGGCATGATGCATGTATGATGTATGACATGGCAAAGGTGCGATGCAATTAGGTCATATTAAGCGGAACCGGGGTCCCGGCAATTAATTAGATGGTTCAAGTTGTTTAGCTACCCCACAAATTAAATGTTGTCATAACAAGGCAAGATAAGATACCGGTTCGCTACACAAGTTTAAATGAGGCCAATATAAGGCTAGATTTGCCCGCATATGGGCCCCATATTTGATTATAAGGTGAATCGGCATAAGGCCCCCAAACCACATGACAAATATGCATGCACGAACATTAAATATGCAACAAGTTGTATTATATTTTAAAATAGGTTTCAGGAAGGGGTTCACACATTAGGGGTCTCGACGGCCTTGGTGTTCCGGGGTTCGGGGTCGGTCTCAGGGTTCAGGGTTCGGCGAGGTCGTTCTCGGACTCCGGGGTAGGTCTTGGCGCATCCGGGGTCTTCGGGTCATGTTGTTGGTCATGGCGTTCGGGACGAAGCACTTGTCGCGTCGGGGTCTCGGTGTCCGGGTTGAAGCACTCGGCGTTCGGGGAGGAAGGACTTGGCGTTCTCGAGGAAGTGCTTGACATTTCCGTGAGGAAGGTCATGTCGGGGACGCGCCTTCGAGTCGGTCTTGGTGTTTGACGGGTTCAGCGCGCCGGGATCGGTCTTCCGACTTCAGGAACGGGACCTTGCCGAATTGGCGTCATCGCCTCCGAGTTCCATGATGGAGGTCTTGGGGCTTGCTGCCTCGGTTTTCCGACAACGGACTTGGCAGAGCAACACTTGTAGCGGTGCGGTTCACCAGCAGCGCCTCGCCGGACTCCGGGTCGACGATCTTGACCTCAGTATTGGGCGACAGGAGCCCGGTCGTCCCGTACCGGCGGCTCTCCTCGGCCGAGTCCGTGGACGCGCCGATGGCCGTGCTCTCCGTGAGTCCGTACCCCTGCAGGATCTCCACTTGCGGCTTCGGGTACGCGACCATGGCGACGAGGATGGGCGGCACGAGCGGCAGGTAGGTGACCCCGTAGGCGCTGATGCAGCGCAGCATCTCGGGCAGCTCAAACTTGGGGAGCACGACGACGGTGGCGCCGCAGCCGAGCAGGCCCGTGGCAAAGCGAGGCCGGGCGAGGCCTTGGTCGGGGCCTCCGGGCGGAGGAGGTTGTGAGGGAGGCGAGGCGGCGAGGAGGGCGGCTGGATGGTGCGGGAGGCGCGGGCGAGCGGGGCGCCGAGCACGCTGGGCGGAAGCGGTTGTCGAGGCGGTGGAGAGCGGCGAGGGGTCTGGCGGCAAGGCTGGAGGCGGCGAGGTGGCGAGGGGTGCGTGGCAGCGTGGGGAGGAAGCGGCGGAGCAGGGCCACAGGAGGAGGCGGCAGCTAGAGGGAGAGGAGGAGCTGGGGTGGTGCGTGCGGTGAGGGAGAAGGGCGGAGGCGTGAGGAGAAGGCGGAGGCGTTACTGCCGGGCGGGGACGCGCAGCGGCCGGCGCGGGCTCGTCGGCGCAAAAGCGGGGAGGGCGGAGGCAGGCGAGAGGCGGAGGGAGAAGCGGGCGGAGACGCGTCATGGGCGGTCGCCGGAGGGAGGCGGAGCCGGAGCCACGCCGGCAGAGGGAGAGAAGGGCGAGCGGGAGGGGCGGCGCATGCGGGGGAGCTTGGGAGAGGACGGGGACGAGGCGGGGTCGGGCGGTTGGTGGGTGCGGGTCCCGCGGGGTGGGGCCCAGGGGCGCAGGCGGTGGCTGCAGCGTGCGTGGCGTGCGTGTGTGGCTGCAGCTGTGTCGGTTGGGTGAGGGGTGAGGCTGAGGGGTGGGCCGCGCGTGGGTGCGTGTGTGTGGGTTGTGAGGTGGGGCCAGGTGGTGGCTGGTTCAGGAGAGAGAGAGAGAAAAGAGAGGGGGTGAGTTGGCAGATTTTGGTTGGAGGGGGGGAATGGACAAGGTGATGTGGCATCCTGGGATAGGTGGGGGTGAGGTGGAGGCTGGGTGGGTAGAATAGGTTGGGTAGGAATAGGATTTAGAGGGGCTTGTTTAGGTGGACCGATTTATTTTTCTGGGTTGGTCGTTCGGGTCTATCCGGCCCGTTCGACTGCCCTACTAAAAAAATAATTAAAGATTTTATTTATTCCAAACAGGCCTTCTGGCAAACCGGTAGCAGACAAAATAAAATATTCCGGAGACCCGGGTTTGAATTTGAAAACAAGACGGGGCGTTTTAGAAAACAAAACAGGCTTGCGAAAATAGTTTTATGCAAACAATGCATGATGATGACGATGCAATGCACAAATTCAACGCGATTTTCTAGTAGTGGTTTTTGCGGGATGCCACAGAGGTCATAGGCGACGCAGAACCCCGATCAACCGACACCGACGAGCCCCATTCCCAGAACCTGGAAGCCTGAGTGGGGAACCCCATTTCTTCCTAGAACTCCTGGCGCAGCTCATCTTCCGACTTCCGGCGCTGGCGAGACACCGTCGTCCAGCCCAACTCCCCGGTGGTGTCCTCCAACGCATCGAGCGCCCGCCGATCTTGCAGCCCCTTCTCGCCCTCAGAATCCGAATCGGACCCTAGGCACCGAAATCGAGACCCACTCCCAGCTCCGGCGAGGCCGCCGACTTGGAGGCCGAGAGGTCATCGAACATGCCTTCACCAGCAAACATGCAATATAAAACATTTTAGCTTTGTGAAATGAATGTATCTAGACGCCTTTTAGTGTATAGATCAACTCCGAACCTCTAAGAACCTATACACTAAAAGATGTCTAGATGCATTCGATTCACAAAGCTAAAACGTCTTATATTTATGAATAGATGGAGTATTAAATATGCATATGGTACAATGTATATATTGATATAAAATGGTTCATCTGGCAACTGCATTCCATACCATGGTCAAAGGAAGAAGTTGCCTAAAGATCACGTGTGTCTATATATGACATGGTGTGATTGCAAGATATTCTCTCCAATACAATTCACCGGTTTGTCCAAAAACATAGTGTTCATTTGCAAATCCGATGCTCCTACAATTTAAGATTGTTAGGTATTAGGACAAGTCTGCTACGAATGGGCCTAGCTGTATGATTTGCATCTTGATTAGTTGTATAATCATCTAACTAATTTAGTCATCTCCTAACAGCTACTCCACTAATTTAATCTCACTCTATCAGCCACCTACTCCAATGCATACACAATGAATGCGGAGACGACCATGACCACACACAAACACAAACCGCATACATTGGTTCATTTGCCAATAGTAATGTATCCAATCCAACAACATAAAATGAGACTGACTAGCCAAGTTTCAGTCAAACCCGGTAGCTCCACCAAATTATTCTCCTCCTATATATGCATGTTGTTGCCGCAGGGTTCCTCAACCCATGCCGAGCAAAGCAAACAACATATCCACCTCACCTCACCTCAAAGAACATGCCGGCAGGTAAGTTTGTTGGTTTGAAGCAAATGGTGGCTAAGCCCACGACCTCAAAAGCGCCCATGGTGGCGACTCCGTCCCCGTCCTCAAAAAAGCCGGCTCCGCCAACGACCTCAAATATGACAACTAGGGCAACATCAGCCTCAAGCAATAGGCGGCCAAAGAAACTGGCACCACCAGGTGCGTCGACCACAACAAAGACCACCGTGGGTGTGAGGACTGTTCCAGACATGCTCGGGCCCTATACCTATACCAGTCGTGTAGCTCTAATGCAATGAAGTTGTCCAGGACACATCATGATCCAACTATCGCGTTTGTTTAGTTTGCAATATGTATGTTAATTAATTTGTAAGACCGATCAGTTCGAGCCCGTGAGTCTGGAGCTAGTTTCTAAGCATGCATGTAGGCCAGAGGCGTGTGCTGGTTCACGTTGTGGCTAAGTTTTTTTCTTGTGTTGTCGAGTAAAGTTATTGGGCAGCTAAATAAAAGGAAACAGTCAAAAAAGATGTACTCCCTCGAGTTCAAAACTGCGACAATTATTTTTAGATCAGAGGGAGTAGTTAACGCGCCCCGCAAAAATTATCCATGTTTCTTTTCCGTTTCGTCGCGTCACATAGTGTTAACACACTCCAATATACCAGTGGCCAATGCGATGCAATGGTATCTACAGGAGCAAATTGATCGACGAAGAGAGGGGATCTAGTAAGCTTGCGATGAGACACCTATTTTGGATGATGCCAAAGATTACCTTTCGCAGAAGCTTATAATACATTTCATACTACCTCTAGAGTATGAAGAATTTGAGGCAGATGGTACTACCCTAGGCCGGGTGGGCTTGAAAGAAGAGCGAGTGTCAAGTACTAAGCTCTAATGAAGATGGCTGAACTGTTCCGGAACCACAAGAAAATTTTATATGCGAAGTATGTCGCGAAAAATAAAACTCCAGACTTTAAAAGAGAAAACGAGAAGTTGAGAGAACAGTGGCCCAATTTTGTAACGTACAATCTATCTTCTGTAGCCAAGGAAAAATCAGAAAATAATGCGATAAATGCTGCCAAAAAGAAACACCACCATAAAATGGGAACATGTGGCTACAAGAGTGTCGTGCCTAAGTGGGAAACTATGGAGCAGAATATGAGGAATAGAGGTATCACTCCCGGTATAGATGGATGGCCCGAGAGGTCAAAGCACTGGTGGTACGGGCACGGGGGATTGTTGAATCCAGAAACAGGAAAGAAATCATTTCAAGAAAAAATCTAATACCCTCCAAAGCACTTGTTACAGCAATGAACAAAGCTCAATTGGCATTGTTCCGGCCCGAGAGAGAGAATGACAAGCTAACACGCGCCCTCGGGAATCCTGAAAAACCTGGAAGAACACGAGGCAAAGGTGCCGGTGTTACGTGGAAGAAAGGGTTTCCCCAGTACGATTGCAGTTATAGAAGCCATCAGAGAAAGAAGGACAGGGAGGCAGACCGGATCAGCAAGATAGAAGAGGACCTAGATGGGGTGAAGAAGTTTATGGAAACAATTAGCCAGAGGTCGCCAACTCAGCCACAGGATGATGATCCTGCATTGGATCTTAGCCAGCGGAGAAACAACGTGGCTTCCACGGAGGTCCGGGTTGATGATCAAGCACTGATGGATGATGCATCGCTCCTCGCTACCCCGTGGAAGATGTTAGATAGATGACACAATGTGAGCTACATCATCCAATGAACAACCTGTCATTCAAGGTGGCGATCGACACTTCTTTACCTTGTCTACCTGGAGCACTCCATCATTCACTTCCGGTTCCACCTGGCTATGCTCGTGTCACGGTGGATGACCTAGTGGAGGATTTTGCGGACCTAGAGATTGACATCGCTATGCCTAAAGGCCTTAGGATACTGGGAGATGTCAAGCACAACATCATTCTATGGAATAAGAAGTACATCAAGTTTCTAAGCTTGGCGCCAAGGCCACCGACTCCGAGGAATCCAAGCCCACCCCGCCACGATGATCGTCAACCTCCAAGTCCACCCCGCCCTGATGATCATCAACCTCCAAGTCCACCCCACCCCGATGTCGATTGCCGCAGCACAAGTACATCAACTCGATCTCCGCCTACGTGCAATACTTGATCTCCGCCTCTGCCTCCGTGCAATACTACCTTGTTGAAAAAATGGAAGGTCGTCGCTCCCCCGCGCCTCACTTAGAAGAAAGGTAAAATGGCAAAGATAGTCGACATCCCGCCGGCTCTTCCCTGGAGACCTTATGACAAGACTGATGAGGAAAATGCCGCGGATGTGGATGCCCAATTTAAGGCTTTTCTTGCACCCAGAAAGCCCGAGTCAAAGCCGGTATTTGATGAAAATACCAAAAAGTGGGCTAAGTCCTTTCTTAAGCAATCATCCCACGATGAATCTGGAACCAGACTATGACCACGGAATTATTAAGCAAGCAAAGCAAAAAAAATAACAAGTGCAAAACGCGGGAAATAGGTTGCCCAACTCGGACAACAGAAGATCCAATCGGACCCCCCGCTCAAAGTGATTTCAGATATAGATAAGGCCTTCAGAGCCGAAATGGATAAGGACATGCAAATAATGGACCCCAGAGCCAGCGCTGCTGCTGCACTAATGGGCATCACTGTAGCGAACCAAAGAACTTGCTACCAACGCAGGTATGTCTCTTTGTTAATTTTTAGACTATGAAGATACGCTAGCGGGTCAGATAGTACAGAAGGAGCTCACGCGTCTATCAACACATATGTGAAATCTGCATGATTAGTACACTGCGCAAACAAAGAAAAGGCACCAGAACGAATGGTTTTTGGTGGACGTTTGGAAGGAGCATCACTTCAAAGAGTACTCTATACAGGTTTAGATGACCGAACTATTTCAGTTATACAATCAGCACGCCCTCGACAAATCTATCATTGGTTGCTATTGCATGTAAGTGATTTATTTTTGTAATTAAGTCTCTAGATCAGTTAGTACGAATTGCCTGCCAGTACGTACGAAGCAAAGAAGTTGTCTGCCCTCTAGGTTTAGAGGTTCAGAAGATACATGCATGCCCTAATGACTACATCCTCGGCGTGCAGGGCCGAGCGCTATGCACTACACGACGCGACGGCAAAAAGCCCTCGGCGTAGCCAGTTTCGCCGTCGGTGTACGGTACGCCGAGGGTAGCCGTCGGCGTAGCCTCCTCGGCGGAGCTCTCCCTCGGCGGAGCGAGAACAGTCGTCGGCGTACGTTCTGGCCGTCGGCGTAGGCCTACGCCGACGGCCGTAGCGTGGCCGTCGGCGTAACGGTCGTCGGCGAACGGCGGTGCTGCCGTTACACGGCCGCTAACGGCGCACCAGATACGCCGACGGCCTTACCCTCGGCGTAGGATGGCCACGTGGCTCGCGCTGGACCTCCCCAGGAGGGGGCTACGCCGACGGCCACGCCCTCGGCGTAAGTGGACACGTGTCCACCGCCTGGGCCTCCCAGGCTGACGCGAGGCTGGCGCTAGGACGACGGCCTGCCCTCGGCGTAGGGACAGGTGCTACGCCGACGGCAGTGCCCTCGGCGTAGCCCTGACCATATGGCACATGGCAGAGGGCTACGTCGAGGGCATTATCGTCGGTGTATCACATGCACAGTTTTTTTTTTGAATTTTTTACAGCAACATCACTCACAGCAGCACACTCATAGCAGCACACTCACAGCACCACTCACAGCAACACTAACAACAAATTGCAATGCAATATATATTCCACACCAATTGAAACAAGATCACATATGCCATACATGTAATAACATCATCCATACATCAGTCATACAAGATCATCCATACATCAGTCATACAAGATCATCGACATCATCACACATGCCTACAACTCTGGAGGAGACGGGGTGTACCCGAGATCTCCCCTGGTGAAAAGTGGCGACCTCTGGCGAGGGTTACGTCCAGTAGAAGCAGCAGAAGAGCCACCTGGCGAGGGAGTAGGAGAAGTGTGAAGCTCGGGAGAACCACCTGCAGAATGGCCAGGAGATGGACCATTGTCATGAAGCGGTGTGATCTGACGCCCATCCGGCGAGGCGTGGCCAAAGTGCCGGTTCCCAGAAGCTCCTGTTCCCTACATGTTGCCTACATATTAGCAACTTGTGAGGCAAAGTAAAGCGATAACCAGTGGGTTAGCAAAGAACTTACCGGTGTTGATGCGTAGTAGGTCCAAGCGAAGCTGTCCTTCGATGGCAAAAATGGCGCCGGCCCTGGCATGGGAGGCACGGGCCCTAAATCTTTATTCTGTCCAGTTTGAATATTCACCAACATGGCCTGCAAGATAGTTTAGATGTCAGGCCGTAGTACAACAAACGGGGGGAAGTGAGACTTGTATCTTTTGCAAAAATAAAGGTTCGGACTTACATTTATGTATTGCATGTAGATCGCATTCACCTCCTGATGCTGCCGAAAGGCCACCTAATATTCCTCATGAGCGGCATCGTAGGCCGCGTCTAACTCAGGCTACAATTTCAAATACAAGGAATCTCGTCAGCGGTTAGCCATGCAGGAACAAAAGTCATAAAGATGATGAAAACGAGAAAAACTTACATCATCTCTGGATCGACGAGGCTGGCCACGAGGCGGGATAGGGGGCCATCGGCGGGGTAGGTAGCCTTGAGACGGCTGAAGCTCGTGCTGAGGGTAGGCTTGACCTTCTTATTCAGAATCTTGAGGCGTTCATACTGCAATCCGTGCCCCGACAGGACCAATGACTCCTCGTCGATCTCCGTGTGAATGGGGTCATCCACATGGGGGTGACGAGCCTTCACCATCGTGTTGTAATTCCCCAAGTCGTTCTGGGCAGTGCCGAAGTACACGGGCAACGAGGGTTGAGGCTCCGAGTAATTGGGCTTTTTCGCCGCATCATCTCATAGACGGCGACGTCATGAATCACCTCCTCGGGTTGTGCCTTGGCCACCTGTATCGCGAAAAGAAATATTATGCATATGAAGTACAAACATGACGAGAAATACACGCAGGTCGTTCCATGTATACGCATTACCACCTTCCCTTGAAGCGGTCAAAGTTGCGGTTTCCAGCTGCGTTCCACCATCGCCTCGGTTATCCGCGTTCGCCTCGACAAGGCTGCAAACTCCTCGTCTTCTCGAGCCACCTCGTCCTAACCAGCTCCTCCCATGCGAGTCGATGCGGCTCAATCGAGATAACCTGAAAATGCAATACTCAACTCTAGACAATGCAATGGCAACTTAGCAGCAATGTAAAATCTCATTGATATTTTACTCACCGACATGTACTCTTCTGGCGTCATCGAGTACTCAGGATTAGGGTTCCTACCGACAATGTCTTCCTTCCTGACCCTCACGCCCCTGTCAGCCCAGAAGTGGCTAGCGGCCGTGACCTTCTGGTTGTACCACACCTGGGGGGTCAACTTCACACAAGCCCCAAGCAAAGTCCTCTGCGCCTTCTCCTAGTCCTCCTCGGCCACACGGTAAAAGCACTTCAATCCTACCCGGTTTCACCTCAACAGGGAGATTCCCCCTTATACGGGTCCGGAACCTTCGCTTCTAGGTTAGAGCGCATGCATGCGAGGGGGGACACATGCAAGCACCTATACCAACCTCTCACCACACTCACACACATATTCTAGGGACACATGCAAGTTTTCATCTGATTCCGATGTTCTCGTGGTCTTCCTCCGGCGAAACCCTGATCTGTGCACACTCGGATCGTCTACCCCCCTAGACGTTCCTCTCACAGGGGTAGCCCGGTGTATCTCTCTCTTGTTTTGTGTTTGTTTAGGTCATAGGGTGATGTAAAACCATGTTGGTTCACAAGTTGGGGCACTATCCTACCCGGTTTCACCTCGACGGGGAGATTCCCCCTTATACGGGTCCGGAACCTTCGCTTCTAGGTTAGAGCGCATGCATGCGAGGGGACACATTCAAGCACCTATACCAACCTCTCACCACACTCACACACATATGCTAGGGACACATGCAAGTTTTCATCTGATTCCGATGTTCTTGTGGTCTTCCTGCGGCGAAACCCTGATCTGTGCACACTCGGATCGTCTACCCGCCAAGACGTTCCTCTCACAGGGGTAGCCCGGCGTAGCTCTCTCTTGTTTTCTGTTTGTTTAGGTCATAGGGTAATGTAAAACCATGTTGGTTCACAAGTTGGGGCACTATCCTACCCGGTTTCACCTCGACGAGGAGATTCCCCCTTATACGGATCCGGAACCTTCGCTTCTTGGTTAGAGCGCATGCATGCGAGGCGGGACACATGCAAGCACCTATAACAACCTCTCACCACACTCACACACATATGCTAGGGACACATGCAAGTTTTCATCTGATTCCGATGTTCTCGTGGTCTTCCTCTAGCGAAACCCTGATCTGTGCACACTCGGATCGTCTACCCCCCTAGACGTTCCTCTCACAGGGGTAGCCCGGCGTAGCTCTCTCTTGTTTTGTGTTTGTTTAGGTCATAGGGTGATGTAAAACCATGTTGGTTCACAATTTGGGGCACTATCCTACCCGGTTTCACCTCGACGGGGAGATTCCCCCTTATACGGGTCCGGAACCTTCGCTTCTAGGTTAGAGCGCATGCATGCGAGGGGGGACACATGCAAGCACCTATACCAACCTCTCACCACACTCACACACATATGCTAGGGACACATGCAAGTTTTCATCTGATTCCGATGTTCTCGTGGTCTTCCTCCGGCGAAACCCTGATCTGTGCACACTCCGATCGTCTACCCCCCTAGACGTGCATGCTATATCTACAAGAGAAACTATCGTCCGCTCCTCAGTAGGGTTGACAGAACCACTTGCGATAAAAGCATTGAATCTTTGAACAGCTTCTCCAAAATGTGTGATACATAAAATTCACACACACTTCATGTGGGCGTGATGATTGCTATTCAGAACCACATGCGATAATAACACTTATAAACATATAGAAATTTCTCGGGGTGTGATAAAATTCGCAACGACATTTCATGTGGGCGTGGAGACTGCTATTCAGAGGGTACGAAATCATCCAATTAATAAAAAAAGAACGTAAATAATTGATACAAATATAAAATAAGTGTGCAAGTAGAAAGGAAAAATGCAGAGGGATACACCGAGGGTCACCGTCGGCGTACGTGGCGGGTACGCCGATGGTCACCGTCGGTGTACTGGGATGGCGCTATGCCGAGGGTCGCCGTCGGCGTAACGGACGGCACAGTTAGCGCGCCGTCCGCGCTGGCCAGTATGTGCCACGCATCCCCTGGCTACGCCGAGGGCCTCAACTACGCCGAGGGTGACCACCGGCGTAGAGTATACTACGCCGACGGCTTGGCTACGCCGACGGCTGACGACTTGGGCTGGCCTGGTCCGGTCCTACGTCGACGGCCCCGACGTTTGGCCGTCGGCGTAGCAAGCGGCCGTCGGCGCATCTGACCATTCCTGTAGTGATGATGATGGCAGCTGCCAAGGCTTCATTCTATGCTACTGCTGCAGGAACTGCCACGGCTAGCTCACCGACCAGAGTTGCTGCTATGAGTCTATGTGTGCATGAGTTGCAAGTGAAATAATTTATCAAGCTTTCTCCTTTTTTTTCGGAAAAGAGTATATATTAATGTCACAAGGACATCAATTACACCCAGCTTCTCCAACAACGCATGCCTAGCGGCTCTATGGATGCACACAGTTCAGAAAAAAAAGAAATTACAAAAAAAGAAAAGTCCCGCTACAACGATCTAATCCTTAAAGAAACGACAGTGACACCATCAGAACAACACCAGTAGTCCTCCACTCTAATAACAACGTCTTCAAGAAGGAAATAGTGCCCAAGCACCGTCGTTGCCCGACCAAAGGTCATAGGTTTTCACCCTGGAGAAAGTCCTTGCTCACAAAACAATGCCTTCAACAAGGTCATTGCCAGGCACAACCAGCTAAGGCCAGACCTTGGATTTTCACCCTGCAAGATAAGACTGGAAACTCCCCTGTGTTGTCTTCCCGCACCAACAACCGCTGCAACGAGTCACAGATCACGCAGCCAGATCTCTGTCGTCACAGGAAGCAAAATCACCATCGCTACCCTCATATTTCTGCTTTCCTGGCATTCTCCGCATCTGACTTCACCATGGCTCGAAGAATGGCGCTTGATGGGAACAAACAACAGAGCTTCGCAAATCCCGCTGAAACCAAACGGCCAGAAAAACAAGGAACGCACGATCGAATACCTTCCGATCCAGCAATCTCCAGGCATGATACGCCCATGGGAGTTCGCCGGCGGAGCCTTCCGGAACTCGCCTCTCCAGATCGGATCAACGAGGGCAGACATCAAGGAGATCTTTTTCTTCGTGCAACAGAAACCAAAGGACCACCACCATTATTAGATCCGACACAGCAATCCCCACACCGCCGGCCGGTTTCCGGAGAACGGACCGAGCAGGCAATTAGGGTTACAGAGCCGATCTAGGTCTTCCAACGGAATCCAATCGTCGGCACCTCTTCCACCATATAGCCCCACTCCGCCGCCCTGGAGGAAAGAACAAGCCACACGGGGGACGGGCGGCCGCTGCGCGCCAGCACTTCGGACGGATCTCGCCGCCCTCCATGCCGCCTCGCGCTGCCGAGCCACCTTCCCCGCACCGCCGCTGCCATCCCTACCAGGGTTCGCTGCCTCCCAAGCTCCACCCTCACTCCCCTGTGACGACCCACCTCCGCGCGAAGGGGCCCCGTCTGGAGAGCGCCTCCCTCGCCCGCCGCCTTCGACGGGCAGCGGCGGGGGAGAGGAGGTGGCGGCGCCGCTTTTTCTAGGGTTTTGGGGGCCTCCAGAGCCGCCCCGCGTGAGGCGACCCGGGAGGAGTCGGGAGCACTCCCCTCTTCTGAATATTACGATCTTTATTGAGGGTGCAGTATTTATATGTGGCAACTTTTTACTCAACTTTACTTCTGAATAGTTTTTGTCCTTAACATTGTTGTTTCCTTGTGCTTCCTGTTGGTGGATATAGTGTCAGTGTAGCCGTTTAGGATAGTGCAGTGCATCATCGGTCATTAATTTCCGGTTTTCTATTTCTTGAGTCATCTGTTTGTGAGTGGTGGCTGGCAGATATGGCGTCGTCTTCCGCAATCTGACGCCCTCCCTCTCCCTCGTCCGCAACCAACTGTCACGATGATGCAAATCTTTGGCGTGCTCGGCTCCCCATGGAGCACCGCCAGGATGTGGATCTCTGGCTTACCTAACTCCTCCCTGTTCGACTCTGAATTTCTTTTGTTTGCTGTTCGTGCTCTGTTGTACTGAGCTCGCTCCCTTGCGTTGAGCGTGGTCTCCTCTCCGCCTGTAATTTTTCACCCTGGGATTTCACCCTTTCTTTGATAAAATAAAAATTATTCAGGTGGGGAGCTTTGCTCCTCCCGGTGACCGCTCAAAAAGATAAATATGAACGAAAAACACGGCTTCATTAACGCCGTTGATTAATGTTTTAGTCGATCAGCAATTTAAACCGGAGTCGCGCCGGCCGTGCGACGCATACTGTATTGCAAGGTTGAGGTTCATACATTTTTATCTCAAAAAGGTTCAGGTTCAGGTTCAGGTTCTCTACAACAATTAAACGCCCCTCGTAATCTTTCATCTGAGAGAGAGTGTTTATTTGTGCGGCCGATGGCTGATTCTTCAATCGATCCGGCGCGCGTTGTTGGGTCAGAGGCCGAGTCGAATTCATAATACTGTATGTTTTTTATAACAAACAAAAAAACCGAGTCCGAGTCAAATAGAAATAGATTCTGTTTAGTAATACGGTGCCGTCGTGCCGATCAATCTCTCCTGTCAGCCGGAGATCGGGAGCTTCTTCTGATTGATCTGCGATTTTCCAGTGCAGAGCTTGTGTGGCGATCATGCCGGACGACCACGACTACGCCGAGCATCCGTAAGTTCTTCTCTCCTGCTGCCCTGTTTTTCACCATCGTCCCGTACTCTCTTCTCCGACCGGCGTTGCCGGAGTATAGCTATGTCTTCCTGGGCTCCTGATTTCCGTTGCAGTCTCACGGAGACGACCTCCCCGTTCTTTTACTGTCATTCTGAATAAACCATATGCTGTGATCTGGTTCAGGGATGAGGAGAAATTACATGACCTGCCAGAGGAGCCCAAGCAAGACCGTCCTCAACTTGTAGTCCCGCCTACTGCTTCAAGGGGGAGGTATGCAAGGTACTCCATAAGCAACCAAAACGGCCAACTCCTAATCTCTTCACTGGCATCCAAGTGTTGAAATGTAATGGCTTGACATCTTTTCCTGAACATATTGATCTGTGAATGGACCAGCAGGAGTCGAGCCGGTTGGTTTTCCAAGGAGAGGAGCACCCCCGAAGGCATCAACATGGAGGAGCATGGTTGGAGGTTCGAGCAACGTTTGCCCACACCCAAGTATGATCACGAGAGCAGCTCCGATTCAGATTGGGACACCCCCGTTCTACTCAGGGAGAGGAAACCTCTAGAGGTCAGGAATGCGCGCCGCCAAATAAAACTCGCGTTAAGACAGAAGGCTGCACGTCGCCATGCCGAGGTTGCCCTGCGTAAATACAACAGAACCAACAACACCAAGGTATTCCTCTCTCTCTCTCTCTTTCTCCGTTGTGCACAGATTTTTCATCCATTTAACTAAGTATTGTAAGGTTTACAACCTGATGATCCATTTTAGCTGTATTTTCCATTTGTTTGTTTTTCAGTTTGAGCTGGTGGAGGTGAAAGTTATCTCGATATTTTTCGAGTGTGGAGCGGGCTGCATCCATTATAACTTCACAGCGAAGCAGCCTGAAGATCATAATCCTGCTGATGATGCCGGCGTTCCCAAGCTATTCTTCTCCGAACTTGACCACAGGTGCCGGAATGAGGATGATGTGATGCTGTGCTGTATAGTTGGGGAAAATGATGCAGGTACAAACTTGGGCACTGGGGTTTATCAATTACCGTTTTCTTATTGGTTCCTGATTATTCCCATGTTTCCTTTTGCATCATTTCTTTCATCGCCACCTCTTATTGCTTCCTTGTGTTAGTATGTGGCTAACTCTTTAATCTATTTTTTCTAGGGCACTGCCATGGCTGCGAAGACTACCAGCCTGTTGTTCACCCAAGTAGCCAAGCATACGGCGGTGGTAGTACTACCTTTATTGATCTCCCTTGTTCAGATGGAGATAGCACAGACAGTGATTATTGATTAGGGTCGCTTGGCTCAGCTCTTGGCATGTATGGCCAATATTCCCCTGCGTCTTGGCTCAGCTCTTGGCATGATCTTACTGCGATGACCTTTACAAGTTAAAAATAAATGAACATGGGAGATGTGGACGTCGGATGATGCCTGAGCTTTAGTTCAATGTTCTGTGTTGTCAGATAATGTCATATATGCTCTTGTGATTTGCTTATTACCTGTTTTGACTTTTCTGTTTACACGGAATTGAATACCTCGGGTTGTGTCTTGCCATGTAGTTCCTTGAGATACTAGTTAGAATCAACTCTCTTTTTTTGCAGTTTCTCAGAGCAGTGTTATACTCGCAAAAAAGTGATAATTGTTGGATGCAGTGTGAGAGTGTCGCAGCCTTGACCTCGGAAGCATATCCATATTCCAAAAGACCTTTCTACTCCTTTGTTGTCTCCATAGGTCTTATTTGATTTGTAGGATTGTAAAAACATAGGAATAGGAAAAAGTGCAGGATTGCACCATCGTGCCATTTGAATCCTACATGATTTTCTTTGTTTGATTCAGTCATAGGAAGTAGCATTCTTCCAGAGAGGTTGGAGTTGACCGAAACTTGAAATCCAGTACATATGGATCATGTGGAAAAACTCCTATTGATTGCAATCGTGCAAATCAAACAACCCCTGTAGAAAAAATACCTAAGGATGAAATCATCCAATAACCTTTTGAATCAACGAAGCCCTTACTCCTTGTCTAGTTCTAGCCTCCGTGGATGCCAAGTCGAGGTTCCACGCCGTCTTGATCATGCCCACACAGACCTCCCTCTTTGTTGTTTTCTTGTCGGCGATCTACTCTCCATCTTTATATAGTAAGACTAAAACTTATCTTCACACTACATCAGATACTATGACTAGGCACGTAACTCAATATCATGTTTTTCATTTCATATATTACCCATCATCTCATCATAAATGTTGTCGTGAGATGTTTCCTTGTATAAGGATTGAAACTTGAAAATATTGGATAATTTTTTCTAATATCCCTCCCCATATTCGAAATCATACAAGAAGGACATCATGTGACACATAGAAAAGTAAAGAGAGACCAACAACTTAGACTTATTCTAGATATTTTCTATAAAATATCGTCTTATAATATCGCTGTGATCTTTTATTGGGAATGGCCGTTAGATCTCAAATAAAAAAAGTATGGTTAAATATACCCCACAAATTTTTTGGTTTGTAATCATATAGAGTGAACATTTGGCATCGTCTCATCCAAGGAAATGATAGAGAGAGAGGGCTTAACGATGATGGCTACAAGGACGTTAAGGACATCTCAACTCTAGCGAGAGGATCGGGGATGGGATCGTGTTTTTATTATTGATTTTAGGGTCCTTTGCATAATTTTCTAGACCTATGTTGTATTTCCTCTCTTCTAGGTCTTGGATGTAATTTGTACCCACCGAAATTATATTAATGCAGCCTTCGGGATCCTTCGAGGCCCTAATTCCCATTCAAAAAAAAATCAAGATCTTTCCTGAAGCTGCAGTGTTCATATGTGGCAACTTTTTTTACTCAAATTTTCTTGTGAATATTTATTGTAGAGACCATCAACCTGGAAATTTTTGTTCTAAACATTGTTGTTTCCTTGTGCTTCATGTTGGCGGATAGTGTCAGTCCCTAGACCTCTCCAAAGGTCCCGTGAGGTAGACTCGCACGCCGACCATCCCCTCCTTCATCAGGAAACATGCCACTTGGGAGGGGGCAATGAACCACGTCGTCATCGAGCCATCGGAGCAGAGCCTCGCCTGGAGGTTGAAAATACACCACATTAGCGTCGTCAGCTGCCGTTTGCCGACTCGAATAAGTGGCCTTGACGAGACCACTGCGTGAAAGCTCACCACTATACAACACTAAAACCCCAGCAACGTTTTAGTGTGAGAGCAATCAATCTGTCGATGACCACGCTTATTGATGGTGGCTCAGATCAATGTAGATCTTCGTTGGGAGACCCCAAGAGGAAGGTGTGATGAGCACAGTGGCAAGTCTTCCCTCAGTAAGAAACCAAGGTTATCGAACCCGTAGGAGGAAAGAAACGACTCAAAGGTGTTGCTAGCAACTTGGAAACCTGCACAACACAAACTCAAGACTTTGCCCCAACGAACAGTGAGGTTGTCGGTTTGCTGAAAACAAATGATTAAATGTATGGTGTGGAAGGTAATAGTGGTTTGTAGAAAGGTAAATAGTAACAGTGGAAAGTGTATCAATGGTAAAGATTGGACCGGGGTCCATAGTTCACTAGAGGTGTTTTCCTTAAGATAAACAAACATGACATGCTGGGTAAACAAATTACAGCAGGGCAATTGACATGACTGAACAAGACATAACAATGCAATACTAGACATTCATGATCCTATGAGATTCGATTGGACAATATAACAAGATACATAGACCGTCATCCAACTGCATCTATTACTAGTAATCCACCTTTAGGTTATCATCCGACCCCCATACAGCATTAAGTTGCGAGCAACGTATAACTGCTTTAAGCAAAGTGTGTAAGGTAAACAATCCAATTGTTCCATAAACAAGAGACCGTTGTTTCCTCCCTAGTAGCAATAACACATCTAAAACCTTAGAGATTTCTGTCACTTCTCTTAGATTAAATAGAGGCATGAACCCACTATCAAGCATAAATACCCCCTCTTGGAGTCACTAGCATCTACTTGGCCAAGATAGCTACTAGAAATGGAGAGCATGCAAGATCACAAACAACACATACATGATAGATTCAATAAGACAAAATCATTAATCAATCTGACATAGTAATCTCAATATCCATTGGATCCCCACAAACACAACATGCATGATTACAAATAGATGATCTTGATCATGAACGGAGCTCACAAGATCTAAACATGGTAGCACAAAGGAGGAGATACAACCATATAGCTACTACATGGACTCGTAGTCCAAGGTAGAACTACTCACGCTTCATACCAGAGGCTGACATGATGAAGAAGAAGGCCTCCGAGATGATCTCCCCTCCGGCAGGGTGCCGTGAAGAACTTCAGATCCCTCCCGATCTAGGGACGATGGTGGTGGCGGCTACAGACTGTTTCATGGAAGATTGATCGGATACTTAGGGTTTCAGTATCGGGGGCTCTTTATAGGCGAAGAGGCGAGGCAGGGGGCACCCAGGGTGGCCGCACCCCCCAGGCATGGGCCCACACAGGCCGCGCGGCCAGGGGGTGTGGCCCCCTGATGGCTCTTTTCCGTCTCGTACTCTGGCTTCGTGTTCCCCACGGTAAAATATTGACTTTGGCTTTGTCTCGTCCAATTCCGAGAATATTGATTTTCTGCCTTTTCTGGAACAAAAAACAGAAGAAAACAGGCAACTGGCACTGTGGCATCTTGTTAATAGGTTAGTACCAGAAAATATATAAAAACACCTCAAAGTGTAGACAAAGCAAAGCAAATTAGATACTAAACAAGCATGGAACATCAAAAATTATAGATACATTTCCGACGTATCAAGCATCCCCAAGCTTAACTCCTTCTCGTCCTCAAGTAGGTAAGTGATAAAAAGAATATTTTTTAAGGTGACATGCACCATCAAAATCAAGATCAAATCATTTGCAAGCATTGAAAGTTGGGATCAAAAAACTCTAAACATGAGCATAAAAAGATGGATTTCTAACAGTAAGTTAAAGTAACTATGCATGCAACATGAAAGGTTACAAACAAATATCATGAATAACAATGCATTGAAAGATGTTTGTTTGTTTCACATATAGAAAACATAGCATAGTAGCATTCAACTTGTCCCTCATGGAGTAGCAAATAGATGCATAGGACACCTCCAAAGTTCATAAGAGTGACTAGATACAAATAGTTCAAGAACAAGCAATATCAACAATATGAATCAATCAATAAGTTTTGGAACAATGCATATAGAACTAAGAATGGCAACTATCCTCTCTTAACTGGTGCCTAAGGATAGAAGGTGGAGACTCAATATAATGGTGGAAGAAAGGCCCTTCACAAAAGGGAAGCTGGGATTTCAAGTCTCAAAAAGAGCTTCCAAAAATTATGGTACTTGTTAGTTTTCAGCCCAAATTGCTCCTTTCATAAGCATCTTGAAATTATTAAGGTTAAAGTGAACAAACTATAGAGTATATGCTTGACAAAGTATAAGTTGGCAATCTCATGTCCCTTGAATACGAGGTCCGCTTCTCATGCTACTCAACTTTAGTCACCTGTAAGTTCTTGTCATAGTAAGTACATGTGTATCATAAAGAACCGTCAACGGAGTATCCCTTGCACATGATACAGGAGCTATCCCATAATCAAAATGACAAGGCAAGCAGACAATGAGCATCTCAGCAATCTTCTTATTTACCATGGGAAAATGATGCTTTTTTTCTCTTTCCTCTTTTCAATATATCTTTCTTTTTTATAAGAAGAAAACTTCATAGATTGCTCACTTTGGTGATGCTGCAAGTTTCCACCATGATTAGGCATGGCTTAGGCTAGCGGCCCAGGCGTTTCTCTAACACACATACATAACTCTATGTACTTATAAGCTCTCCTTTTATTTCACACACACGACATCCATAGACAAAATAGCATGATATCAACTGTGTACAAAGTACAAGTGCAATGTTGAAAGTGTTTCCCGTGACAGCACGGTTCTGCTAATTCTAATGTATAAGTGAAAGCCTATACAACATAGATCACACAATGGTTCAAGTTTATTAGGGGCAAGAAAAATAAAGTGTGCCATCAAGTTCGTGAGAGCTTTAATCACTAAGTTTTCACATAACAAAAAGACTTTTTAATTGGAAGATAGATGAAAACAAGAATATACTTGGAATGATGTAACACATGATATAGGAATTTATAGTGTACACTTTGGAATAACTTGGTTTCTTTGGAGTTGGATGCATGAGTAGAGCTTACTCATACAAGTGGAGGCTAGCAAAATACTGGGAGCGGCCAACAAGAGAGCAATAATGGCCATAATCATGCAAAGCGACAAAACATTACAAATCAAAGCATAAAGTGGTACTACAAGTCAAGAACTAAATGATCATAGAGGTTATGGTGACTTGTTCATAGTCATAACATGGTGTGAGCATGTGCCAAGTCAACCCAAACGAAGCATCAAAGGAGAAAACCACAATATTATGCTTTTGTATGCTAAAACAACACATGATTCCTTCAACGCACATTAAGCAATCCCAATTGTTTGGAACAAGTCATGCTACAACAATAATCACTAAGCATAAAGTCAAAACAACATTTAGCATGACATGCTAAAGTTTAAGTCACAGTCAAAGCAAGATCCTCTTGTACTATTCAAGCAAGGATTTTCTACTCCTCTCCAACACCAATCAACTTATTTGCAACAACACAGTGAGAACGGGGGTCCAAACTAATTTATTTAAGCAAACAAAAACTAAGACGCTCTAAGAACAACACAACAATGCATGAAACAATAAAAACGAAGTGTCTAGAAAGACCTGAGCTTTTTATTGATGAAGAAGGGGATGCCTTGGACATCCCCAAGCTTTGAAGCTTATACCTCTTGAATATTTCTTGGGGTGAGACGGTGTGGCATTCCCAAGCTTGAGATTTTGTCCATTCTTCATCTCATTACATCATTTTTTATCTACACCTGAAAATTTTCCTTCATACAGAACTTCACACAATCTTCATTAGCAACATTAGTGTATTCAAAAGATAATAGACCCTTTGGTTTTGGTTTTAGAACAGCAAAAATTTCACTAAAAACACAAGCTACTATATCAATTCCCTCAAAAAGCTCAATTTCCCAAAAAGAACCCAAAAAAGAATCAATAAAAAGCAAATGCAAATAATGGCAGAAATCTGTCAAAACAGACCAGTAGGTAGAAACCGATTTTTTCGAAGACCTTCTATCACTCAAATAAAAAGTGTTGAACTAAGGAAAGTTAGCTAACATATTGGGGGATTTATTCAGAAAATATCATCTCAATCCGACTTATAAAGATTTTACAAAAAAAATTAGGGTGGAGCACAAAAATCTGTTTCGAGACAGCAACTCCCCAAATCTTACCTCACTCTCATTAGAGGTTATTCTTGGCACAAAAAGCAAATAAAAAGGATAAGGAGAGGTCATTACTGAAGTAATAACTTCCAAGACTCAAGAAAACTTTTGGGTTATCTTCCAATAAGTACTTTTCTTTAACGCATTTAAATTAGGCACAAGAAGTAAGAATCAAGTATTTTCAAATGAAGAAGCATTAACATCAACTTTCTTGCTTCTACCTTTCTTACCTCTCTTCTTATCTTTAGGGAATATATGATTGCTTATTGGAGAAGCAAAATGCATAATGCTTTTTCGCACATCTATTATTGCTCCAAGGTGTTTCAACAGGAATCTTTCAAGTGTAATTTGTCCTTTTCCTACATATTCAATAACAAGATAATCAGTAGACAACACTTTCCCTGAGATTTTTGTAAACACACTTCAACTATTCCAATGGGTAATAAAGTTGTATTATTGGTAAGAGATATTTCTTCTCCTCCTTCAGAAAGTCTCCAAAGATTCAAAGACTCGTAGATATCTTTAGGCATAAGGCAAAACTCAGACATGATATCACAACGAGCATCAAAAGTTTCACTATTTATAGTAACTTTTATTGTAGGAAACCATTTTGAAGGCTTAGAATTTATTGGAACATAATCATGGTGCTCTCTAATCATGTTATACCAATCTTTCAAAGCTACTGTACGGGTCTCAAGAGTGTTCAACCTAGCATAGATGTTTATAAAGGAAGAATCAGACTTGCTAGGCATATTATAAATTATAATCAACTTTTTTATGGCATCCAAAGCTTCATCCCCAGTACATCGAAAAATATCTTTCTCATCTACAGCATCCAAAACATATCTATAACAAAGAGCAAGACCATGGTAGAAACTATTAATAACCAAGCTAATACTCATCTTAGGCTCAGTTTTTCTTTGTAAATCAGAGATTCTATACCAAGCTTCTTTGAAACTCTCTTCACTTTCTTGCTTGAAAGTAAAGATCCTTTCCATAGGTGACACATGGATTGGACCAAAACCAGACATGGTAGCAACTAGAGGAGGACCTAATTTTTTTGTGTTTTTGATAAGAGGAAGCAAACCAAACCAAACTAATTTTTTTTGGAGTTTTTGATAAAAAGAGGCAA
Source organism: Avena longiglumis (assembly GCA_030063025.1). Taxonomy (NCBI): domain Eukaryota; kingdom Viridiplantae; phylum Streptophyta; class Magnoliopsida; order Poales; family Poaceae; genus Avena; species Avena longiglumis. Next base: position 72,281,351 of record CP125979.1, read on the forward strand.
AAAAATCAAGCAAAAAAACTAAGAAAAACAAAAACAAAAACAAAGTAAATAGAAAGATTGTGAAGGACTCCCCTTGTGAAGACGTCCTTAGCCTCCCTAGCAACGGCGCCAGAAAATCTTGATGGTGGCTCATATCAATGTAGAGCTTCATTGGGAGTCCCCAAGAGGAAGGTGTGATGAGCACAACAGTAAGTCTTCCCTCAGTAAGAAACCAAGGTTATCGGACCAATAGAAGGAAGGAAACGACTCAAAGGTGTTGCTAGCAACTTGGAAACCTACACAACACAAACTCAAGACTTTGTCCCAACGAATAGTGAGGTTGTCAATCTCACTGATTTGCTGAAAACAAAATATTAACTGTATGGTGTGGAAGGTAATAGTGGTTTGCAGAAAGGTAAACAGTAACAGTGGAAAGTGCATCAATGGTAATGATTGTACCGGTGTCCATAGTTCACTAGAGGTGTTCTCCTTAAGATAAACAAACATGGCATGCTGGGTAAATAAATTACAGCAGGGCAATTGGCAGGACTGAACAAGGCATAATAATGCAATACTAGACATTCATGATCCTATGAGATTCGATTGGACAATACAACAAGATACATAGTATTATCATCCCCTCACTATCGAGCATAAATACCCCCTCTTGGAGTCACTAGCATCTACTTGGCCAATATAGCTACTAGAAACAGAGAGCATGCAAGATCACAAATAACATAGACATGATAGAATCAATACGACAAAACCATTAATCAATCTGACATAGTAATCTCAATATCCATCGGATCCCTGCAAACACAACATGCATGATTACAAATAGATGATCTTGATCATGAACAGAGCTCATAAGATCTAAACATGGTAGCACAAAGGAGGAGATACAACCATCTAGCTACTACATGGATCCGTAGTCCAAGGTGGAACTACTCACGCTTCATACCGGAGGCTGGCATGATGAAGAAGAAGGCCTCCGGGATGATCTCCCCTCCGGCAGGGTGCCAAAAAGAACTTCAGACCCCCCGATCTAGGGACGATGGTGGCGGCGACTACGGACTGTTTTGTGGAAGATTGATCGGGTACTTAGGGTTTCAATATCGGGGGCTCTTTATAGGTGAAGAGGCGAGGCAAGGGGGCACCTAGGGTGGTCGCACCCCCAGGCACGGGCCCACCCAAGCCGCGTGGCCAGGGGGTGTGGCCCTGGTGGCTCTTCTTCGTCTCGTACTCTGGCTTCGTGTTCCTCATGGTAAAATATTGACTTTGGCTTTTGTCTCGTCCAATTCCGAGAATATTGATTTTCTGTATTTTTTAGAACCAAAAACAGAAGAAAACAGGCAACTGACAATGTGGCATCTTGTTAATAGGTTAGTACCAAAATATATATAAAAACACCTTAAAGTATAGACAAAGCAAAGCAAAGTAGATGCTAAACAAGCATGGAACATAAAAAATTATAGATACATTTCCGACGTATCACTTATCAAAGGAGCCCATACTTGAGTCCTCCTCTACCTTATGCCATGGAAACAAGTGGAAGAAGGTCGCTGACGACCCACCAGCGGCACGCGAAACCACCAGCGGTGATGAACTCCAGGATTCAACTTTATTGGCGGAGATCACAGGATCGGCCACGATAATGACGCCCTACAACTGAGCTTCATGCTGGCGAAAGTGAGCCCCATGATGCATTGGAGCCAACCGAAGAACTCTAATAACCTACTTCTAGATTACACTAAGGTAAACCTAAACCTAATACATATACTATAAACGCCGACACCCCACCCCTCAGTCTCCTTCCGACTAAAGAGGGCAAATGAGCTCTCCAAAATAGTAAAAGGAGGAAGTAAAGGCATCACATAGACCAAAATGAGAAATCCGTGACCTCGCAAATATATGTGGCCAATTGAGTGACCCGACATGCGTCTAAACAGGCCGTGCCTATTAGCCCGGGTTTTACCTTGGTATAGGAGCACGACACTCGCTGTGCCACGGGCAAGGCATGGCCCGTTTAGTGATGTGTCGGGCCAGGCCCATGATGGGCCGAGCGCACAGGCTTGAGGGCCCATGTCAACCCGCGAAAATTTGGCCCGCTAGCAAGCTATACTGGCAAGGACGCGCCGGCGCCGTGCCCAGCTCGAGCCCTGCCCGACCCAGCACACCAATACTCCTCTCCTCTCGCTCGATCCGTTCGCTCCCCAGTCCTCTCCCGCAAGCAAAGCCAAATCGGCCGCCGTCTACTCACCTCCTCCGCCGCCGCTGCCTCTCTCCAGATCCCGACCATGGTGAGCTCCCCCCACCCCTCCCCTCCCGCCTTCTCTCCCTCCGCGCAGCTTCTCCGCCGGCCCTCCCGCTCCCCACGCTTTGGGCAATTCGGCCGCCCTCGCCTAGGGTTTTCGATCTGATCCGCTGTTGCCGTGTGGATGACGATGCAGGAGGGCAACAACCTCGACGCGGCGATCGAGTCGCTCCTCAACGTGGAGAAGCAGTGCCGGCTGGCCGGCGATGTGGCCGGCACCAGGAAGGCCGCCGTCGACATCGTGGAGCTCTGCTTCAAGGACTCCAACTGGAAGACGTTGAATGACCAGATCGTCGTCCTCTCCAAGCGGAGGGGACAGCTCAAGCAGGTACATAGCTCGCACACGACTCGCTCCTCCCTTTTTCTCTCTCACCTTCTATATTTTGTCAACATGACCCAGCGGTTACGATTTAGCTACTTGGCTGAATGTACAGCACTAGATTTGCTTAGTAGGAATATGTCTCAGAGAAGATGCTCAGAGAATTGGCTGCGTTTATGTAGTGGTAGAAGTATGTTCAGATATGCTGCTCAGACAGTTGGCTGGATTTGCATAGTAGAAGTATATGTGCAGCATATAAGAATCATGTGTCAGGTCAATTCTTTGTGTAATAAGAATTTGGTGTCCAGAGAAGCTGGATTGTTTTGTTTAGGTAGAGATTGAAATTTATGTACTCCCTCCGATCCATATTAATTGACTTTGATTTGTCAAAATTTGGATGAACTTATATACTAAATAGTGTCTAGATTCATTCAAATTTAGACAAATCTGAGTCAATTAATATGGGCCGGAGGGAGTAGTAGAAATATTTTAGTTGGGGCTATGTGTGAAGAAAGTAGTGTCTCAAATATTTTCTGTTTAGCCTGATGCCTCTGTTTAATGAGATAATACTTGCCACATCCATAAGGGTCACTAGTAAGACATGCCATATTGCCTTGTAACACAGTAACACCACTCCTTGCAGTGATCATCATTACTGTAAAACTACATGTCTTGATGGGACTCTAGAATTACTTACCCGATTCCTCTGTTTCTAATCAAAATAATCAACAATTAAGAGAATGTTTCTTCTACTCATTATTGTCTTTATACTGTAGTTACAGTAGACATTGTCTAACAACATTGATTCAATTGTTTGCTTTCAGCATCACTTTCTACGTATAGCAGTTTTTATGCCCATGTGTGCAATATTTTTTCTTTGAAGTCACGTGCAAATAATCTAACCACAGCAGAGGCTTCAGTAGTTATAACATTTCACTGCCTTGTTCTGAGACTTGCACAAAGTTATAACTCATCACAAAACGCTAAATCAGAATGTGAAGTGATTGCATGGTTTTCTATGGTTTTATTCACTAAAAAACTCTGTCCACAGCTCTCTCTAGAACAGTAAGACTTCTTGCTAGAGCAAGTATCTTGCGCTTAATGTTCATCTGTCAGCTTATCTAAGAATTCAACAGTATGTCATAAGCAGCTAGGCATTCCTGCCTATGACCACAACTGCTGTTACCTTCTTTTTCTGTGTTATGCACATACCTCACCTTCTTGTTCTTTATTATATTGCAGGCCATTACTGCTGTGGTTCAGAAAGCGATGGAGTACATTGACGTGACACCAGATGTTGACACCCGTATTGAGCTTATCAAGACATTGAGCAGTGTTGCTGCTGGAAAAGTGAGAATAATGGCTACTTTAAATACCTATATTGTTTACTCCTGTAAATTCATTGGCTTTCAATCTCATTGTTGAGCATCCACGTAGATATATGTCGAGATAGAGAGAGCTAGATTGATCAAAAGACTTGCAAAAATCAAAGAGGAGCAGGGAAAGATCGACGAGGCTGCTGATTTGATGCAAGAAGTTGCTGTAAGTTTACACACACTAGAATTCTAGATAATCAGTTCATCCACTATAATAATGATGTGCTCATTTTGCTGGCGCTTTTTTCCAACTACCTTTAATGTTTTCTCAACTAACAATTTGATCCTCAGGTTGAAACATTTGGCTCAATGGCGAAGACAGAAAAAATTGCATTCATTTTGGAGCAGGTATGTGGCCCGCTGCAATAATAGAACTTTGAATGGTCACAAAAGCCCGATTAAAACTTTCTATATCATGACCGCAGGTTCGTCTGTGCCTGGATCGTCAAGATTTTGTGCGTGCACAAATTTTATCCAGGAAAATTAGCCCGAGAGTCTTCGATGCAGATACAACGAAGGAAAAAAAGAAACCAAAGGAAGGTGATAATATGGTTCAGGAAGCCCCTGCAGAGATACCTTCACTCCTAGAACTGAAGCGCATCTACTATGAACTGATGATTCGGTATGTGGTGCTTCTGCGTAGTGTTATTTAATCATGATAACTTCGAATGCTCTTTTTGGTAATGCTTGTTCAATTTAATGCAGCTTTTTTAATTATCAAAGTAAATATCTTCAATGTTTAACCGATAATAACACCAACTACTTAACATAACGTCACTGTATTCCTGGACAATCAAGATGCAATAAACATAAAGGAACTCACGAATTGTCATATGCTTCAAAGTCTTCAACTGATATTTGTTTTCATTGCAGCAACCTGTGATCTGCTTTCTTTAAGAAGCTTTTCCCAAGTTTCTGCCTTTTCATGCTAACTGTCGTATGTGTATATGTTTTATTTGCATTGCGATGTCATGTATATTGCTTGAATGCATTGACTGTATACTAAGTGAAGCTATTATTATCTGCTATAATTCCCTATTTGGACTGCATGATATGTGCAAATTCCCGGTTTAAACTGCTTGATAACTGAATTTCTCAAACTGTTACTCGCTACAATTATTTTATATATTGATGATCAATCGTAATTTATTGTCTCTTTTCAGCTATTACTCACACAACAATGATTACCTGGAAATCTGCCGTTGCTACAAGTCGATTTATGAAATTCCATCAATAAAAGATGACCAATCAAAGTGGATACCGGTAATCTCCCACTCACTTTTGGTGGTCATAGTGTGCGCTTGTGCATATCTAACTCGATGTAACTGCCTGATTCCATTTGTAGGTTCTTAGGAAGATCTGTTGGTACTTGGTGCTGGCACCTCATGATCCAATGCAGTCGAGCCTTCTCAATGCTACACTTGAGGATAAAAATCTTGCCGAGATCCCAAATTTCAAGTACGATTGTTTGCCATCTTTAGTATTAGAAATCCTGATTACACAGATGGCCTTACCTTCCCTTTCTTGTATGGAAACAGATTACTACTGAAGCAACTTGTTACCATGGAGGTGATCCAGTGGACAAAGTTGTGGGAATTCTTCAAGGATGAATATGAGAATGAGAAGAACCTTCTTGGAGGAGCTTTAGGCACCAAAGCTGCGGAAGATTTGAAGCTGAGGATCATCGAACATGTATGGTTTACTTGGCTTTCATTACATGTTCATTTAGTTCTTCCTTTGTGCTTGTGTATTGACTTTCAGTTGTTGCTCTGTTCAGAATATCTTGGTTGTTTCGAAGTACTATTCAAGGATTACCCTGAAGAGGATTGCAGATCTTCTTTGCTTGAGCTTGCAGGTCTGTATTTCCCATCTCTCCCTAGCAGCATTGCACCTTGTTTCCATTGATGCCCTGGTGGTATAGATACTATGGTGTATGCAGTGTCTAATTCGCCCCCACATTGACCTCCTACAGGAAGCAGAGAAGCATCTTTCAGACATGGTGAACTCAAAAGCCTTGATCGCAAAGATCGACAGACCGATGGGGATTGTATCGTTCCGGACAGCCCAGGACAGCAACGGGGTGCTCAACTCGTGGGCATCGAACCTCGAGAAGCTGCTTGACCTTGTTGAGAAGAGCTGCCACCAAATACACAAGGAGACGATGATCCACAAGGCGGTGCTGAAAGCCTAAGGGTGTAACCAACCGTTTTGAGCTGGATGCTAAAACTCGGGATGGGTAAAACTGTTTTGCTTATGGGATCTCGTGTGCGGACCGGTCTTAAAACACTGTAACCACAGAATGTTGAGTAGTATTCACTGTCTGGGCATCAATGTGCGCTCAACAACTAATGTATTTTCCTGAATGTTATTTTGTATTGTTTTGGCATGTGCTCTTCCGAACCTAGATGTGTCTGCCCTTCAAAACTACTATACCACTTTCTCATAGATTGGCGTTTGAATGGTCTATTCGTTCTCATAGATTGGCATGCATTTTTTAGTGTATTTCTCATGAATATGCAATTCAACAAAGGAAAGTAATACCCCACATTTGGCGAAATTTTCTGCTTCTTAGGTTGGGACAACTAAGCCTAAGAGCTACTGCGTTCGGCCCAACATCTCTGTTATATATGCCACCGCGGTCCAGCTGCGATTTCACCGGTAGTGTTATTAACATCTAGAAAAATAATAATTTGGATGCTTTGTTATCATCACTGCGTTAAAGCTGATAAAATCTGTGATTTCCTACTAGTTACAAAGCAAGCGCTGCATGAGGTGCCGCCAGACATGTAGCCGTGCAGGGCACTGCGGTGATGGAGGGAACACCAATCGACGATAATACTTGATTCTATGACAAGAACGGTCATTGACGGGTATCCTCCCTCGTGTTGGCACAAAAATTTCTCCAAGTATCCTTGTCATACAGACCTCCTAACCATTCAATTAATGGATTGTGCGGCGTTTAGCACTTGATATCCAGAAGGGGATGTAACATCATATCCCCCACAACAATCTTATGTAGTTTGAATAGCAGCAGAAACACACATATGAAGCACATTTATACAACACATCAAATGGAAAATATAGCAAAAACAACCTAATAAAACAGGAGAAACTACATACACAATCGAAGAATCTATAAGGCATTGGCATATCGTGGACTAGATAATTATAAACTGCACAAGGGGTTTGAAATTTGGATGAACATATGTTGCTCAAGCAAAATCATGAGCATAACTACACTAAAATTCGTGTCCATTAAGAAACCATATCCAAAAAATCTCCATGATACTTAACTCACAAATGCATCATAGATCGACAGAAACCGGGACTCAAATTCCCCAACAAGTACATACTCGTGACCAAATCACAACAACGGGGCACTACACACATGAAAATAGTCGTATTCGTTTGGTGATTCAATGAACGGAGAACAAAAACTGCAGGAATCACTCACAGTGGTACACAGAAAACCTAAAAATCGATGTCCGTCTACTCCGCGCTACGCGAGCCGTTCATAAGAGGAAGTATTGGTGAGGGAAAATCAATCGAATCCTCAACAAAAACATTGGTCATGAGAAGATAAGCAGGAGGGGGTAACTAAGCATGTGCAAAGCCGGTTTGGCTGGTTTGGCCAGTTTGAGCTAGTGCAATTTTTTGTACTAGATCCAAAGTTTGAATTTTATATGTGAAGAAAAATGAACTAAGGTGTCACGAGCTGGTTTGGCTGGTTTGGACGGTTCTGATTTCTGCACAAACTCTATCTAGACACACATTAGCACAAACGTTCCCTATCAAGGATCTCGGGTGCCTTGATTATTTTTTAGGCACCGAGGCTTCTTACACTGCTGCAGGCATGCGTTTGACATAACATAAATATGCTTTGGATCTTCTCCGTGGTGCTCACATGGAGGGTTGCCGTTCTATCACTACTCCGATGTCAACATCTGATAAGCTTCCTGGCTCTCTCGTACTGATCATGATTGTCTTTCTGCTGATGATGCATTCCAATATCGGAGTTTGGTGGACGCTCTTCAGTATCTAACGTTGACACGTCCTGATATTTCGTATGAGGTCGACAAGGTCTGTCAGTTCCTTGCTCAGCCCACTATAGCACATTATGAAGCTGTCAGGCGGATCCTGGGGTATGTCAAGGGCACGGTGTCTACCGGCTTGCTTATTCAGAGGTGAAGTCTAATCTTTTGAATATTTACACTGATACTGATTGGGCGGGTTGTTCTGATGACCACCGGTCTACTGGTGGCTTTGCTATTTTTCTTAGGCCCAACCTCATCTCTTGCAACCCACCGTGTTTCGCTACAATACCAAAGCGGAGTACAAGGCGCTTGCCAATGGTACCTTCGAGGCCACATTGATTCAGTCTGTTCTCAAGGAACTCGGTGTTCATCGGTCCAAGCCACCGGTTTTATGGTGTTATAATTTGGACGCCACCTATTTGACTGCCAATCCGGTTTTCCATCCCCGCACTAAACACACAGAGGTTGATTTTCACTTTGTGCGCGAGAATGTTGCTTTGGACCGGGTACTCTCGACGTACGTTTTATTGCCTCCGGAGATCAGCTTGTTGATATTTTCACTAAGTTTGTTTCTAGCCAGTTGCTTAGTCATTTTAGTTCCAATCTTAACCTTGTCCACGACGGTTTAGATTGAGAGGGTGTATTAGAGACATTCCCGTGTATCCAACTGTTTTCTTGTGTAGAGATATGGCCGGACTCTAACCATATTTTTGAATCTTGTTGTAAACGTTGATTGATCAAGAAAGAGGAGATCCAAGCGTGCGGGCTAACCACGGCAAACAAACTATTTTAACTCCAGAGACTCAATAGCTGCAAAATGTATTCTGCACGTATTTTTAGGGGAGTGTATATATTCAGCACGTAATATGAATGCAGCAATGCGATCTTATTCTGGGCCGTGCGAGGCCTGCTACATCGAAACACACAAGTGGAGCACTTTTGTGTCTATCCACTGCCTCCTCGACCCTGGTCGCCTCGCCTGCCCCTCTCCCTCATCATCACTCTCTAAATTCCGGAAAGCACGACGTCCTTTGGCATCCCTCATCATCTTCAACATCGCAGAGCAGCTCGGGTGATGGGCTCCGCCTCCAAGGAGCTGCTCCGAATCGAGCCAACCGAGCTCCGCTTCCTCCGTACTACGGCATAATCTCTCTCCATCTAATCGTTTTTGATGTTTTTGCTCGAGGAATTCTCGAGTGATCCCAGCTTTGTACTGCATTTCTTTTTGTCAACAGCGTTTGCTGAAACTGGCGGGGTTTTGTTATTGATCTGTACTGATTGTGGTAATTTTTGTTCTTTTTTTAAATGGCCCAGTTGAGAAGAAGAAGATCTCCTCATGCTCTATGCAGATGACGAACATAAAAGATGACCACATCGCCTTTAAGGTAATTACTTATTAGTTTGGAACCGTGCATAGCATCAAGCAGATGCAGCTCTACGAGGCGTATGTGTGTAAAACGCGACATTCGGCGAAACATATATTGTGCTTCTTAGGTTAAGACGACTACCCCTAAGAAGTACGCCGTTCGGCCCTGCAAAGGTATTATGCCACCACGGTCCACCATCCATGTCATCGGTACGAAGTGTTGATTCGCACATACTTTATATAGTATAATATACTTATATATACATCAAAGTTCTCATTGGGACGCTTTGTGGTTGCCAAAAAAACTGACCGACCTTCTCTGTGATTTCCTTCCTTCCTAGTAAACATGCAAGCACAGCAAGAGGCACCTGTGCCGGTGAAGGACATGCAGTGCAAGGACAAGTTTCTCGTGCAGACCACGGTGGTAATAAGGGAGGGAACAACAGTAGATGATATTACTGGAGTGATGGTACGAAGCAGCTCTCATTTTAATGTCTCTCTTTCTAGCCGGATTATGTTGAGTGATGCCTGCTTCAGCAGTTCTAATAAGCGAACCTTTGCAACGTAGTTTATGAAGGATTCAGGTAATGTGGTGCATGAGGTGAAGCTGAAGGTCCTACACGTACAACCACCCCAGCATCCACCATCGCCGCTGCCCGAGGGATCTGAAGAGGGTTCATCGACACTCCCTTCATTGATAGATGATGAGGGAAACATAGATCATCAAGATGTGAGATCTCTTATACTTTATGTTGTTCTTTCCATTTCTATGCTTGTTCTACTACATTTTTGATTGATTGTTCTCTACCTAATGACTAATGATAGTGGTTGTGATAATTCTAAACAGTAATTACATATTTTATGTTTTTTACAAACTTCTTCTATAGGAGATCATGACCCAGGTATGTTGTTTCAAAATAGTTGTATAGTGACAGGCGATAAGTTTTGTTTTCACACCATTCTACATTAAAATTTACATGGAATTTTTTAGGGTAAAAAGGTAAGATATGATCTAATGCCGAATAAAGAATAACAATATGACAAAAATGCATATAGTACATTGGAAAATGGCATTTTTGTTTTCATTATAATTTCACTCACCTTTTAAATAAATAACAAATATCCCACTAAAGAAAATATTCCACGTAGTATGCATGCTATTTTCAAAAAAGAAATTTCTGCTACAGATTAATCAAACAAAAAGGGGAAGTGGAACTTGATAATGTAGTTGTTATATATGTGCCAACAGCCTGCATATTATTGTTTGAAAGAAATCTTTGAGTTATCCCAAAAGTATTTTCGAAATGGTATAACTAAATGATATATCTCATTATTCCAACAATTTCTATATGCAGACAAGATCCATGATACACCATATGTCGTTACAACATTTGAAAGACATAACAAACAACTTCTGTAAGGAGGGGATACTTGGTAAAGGAGGTTTTGGTGTGGTATATAAGGTACAAGTTAATACATGTAGTTTTTTTTTGTCAAAGCGTGACCCAGTTGTTGACCCAAAAATCCGTATCCATATTGCTAAGAGACTTTATACAGGGAGTGCTAGAAAACGGGAAAATGGTTGCAGTGAAGAAGTTTGTGCAATCAATGTCGAGCTCACAGGAGCAATTTGAGAACGAGGTTAATCTTCTTATGAAACTGGAGCATCCAAATATAGTGCAACTAGTAGGCTATTGCTACGAAAAGCACCATTTACGTAAGCGTCAAGAAGGAAAATTCATCTTTGCTTGGAGCACCGAATGTTTGCTTTGCTTGGAATGTTTGCCTAAAGGAAGTCTTGATAAGTACATTTCAGGTATCACATTTAAATACGCCATTTTTTCTCTCTAGTTCTCAACTGTTCATTGAGTTCACAATTTTCATGGTTTGTTCTGAATTCCTAAATATGTATTTTTGTGAATGAAAATGAGAATATACAATGGAAATTTTGAATCTCTTTACAAATGCAGATGCATCTTCTGGACTTGATTGGCCCACACGTTGCAAAATAATTGAGGGGATTTCCTATGGTCTACATTACCTCCACGAGCAATCTGATGGTTCGATTATTCACTTGGATCTTAAACCTGTGAACATATTACTCGATGAAAATATGATACCAAAAATTACAGACTTTGGTCTATCAAGATTGTTTGATATGAAACAAACTATTCACACTGCAAGTACCGGTGGAACATTGTAAGTGAACCCACTTTTGATAGTCCCTTACATATGAGTAACCATCTGAATGTATTTTATTCCTTGCTCTCCTAACACTTCATATTCACTCATTCATGTCAATTCAGAGGTTATATGCCGCCAGAATACCTAGGAGGTACAATAACACCTATGTCAGACATTTTCAGTTTGGGTGTAACAATCATGGAGGTAATAACGGGACACATGAACTACCCATATAATATTAGAACATCTTCCGCGGGCTTCATCAAGCATGTAAGACACAAATCTGTATGAACTTTCAAGATGGAGGTCTATTCTCCTAGATACTATGTGAAACTCTACCATTGTATAGTAATATTGTAGATTTGTATTCCGATTTCGCAGGAGCTTCAGAAATGGAGAAATGTGCTAGAGAAAAAAATGGATTACAAATCTCTAGATACATGTTGCCAACAAATAAAAAGATGCATTCAGATAGGTCTAATCTGCGTGAACCCCGAGCTGACCAAAAGACCAACGATAAAGAAAGTTATTGATATGCTTCAAGGGTCGGAAATTTTGACTTCGTACATCAGGAACGAGGTAACATCACTTGCAGCCCACCTATGATAACATCAGGGTATTTTGTTGCATATATGTATGTACTCTCCCTTTCCTACCTTAGAGAGTACAAAACATCACATCTACATATCCGTACCTATAATGCAAATAGTGCTATATCTTCTTCCAATTACTATTTACATTGGACGTAGTGACTAAGTTAATTTGTAACTTGAATCCCCTTATTATAAATTTCGTTAGTATATAGGCAGCAACAACCACTTTCAGATGAGTCAATGGTCGAAAAGTGAATGGTTTCGTAAGTTCAATATTTGTTTTGGTTGACCATGAAAAATTTTAGGACCAAATTTTAACTTTAGGACAAGTTAAACGACTCAATTATATTGGACATTTTCTTATTAAAGTAGTTATGAATTCATGTGTTGATTCAACTATTGAAGTTTAAAGTGTTTTAGTACACTCCCCGTGGTTCTAAAAAGTTTGCCATTTTAGTCACATTTAATGTACACTTTCAAACTTTCAGTACTAGTATCTTGTAAATATAGTTCTGTGAGATACTACTCACTCTGTTCCATAATTCTTGTCATGGTTTTAATTCAAATTTGAACCATAACAACGACAAAATTATGGAGTCGAGCAAGTATCATATATAGTTTTGTTTGAATATATACTTATTTATCAAATTTGCATTTTTGGAGACTGTTGACGTTTAAAACGTATTGTTGAGAAAATCGTTAACCTGTAGCTGCTCGGTTGGCAGACAAGTAAGAGATTAATAGGCTAATAGGCTAGTTAATTGGCAAGTTAACCAGTTAACCCATCGATTTATCAGTTTATCGGCTACTCGGTGAGCCAACAAGCAGATATTAATCGCCGAATTAACTGGTTAACTGGCTGATTTCTTGAACACTGTTAAAAGCCAGATTTAGAGATCCAGAGAGTATAAGTCAGTCAAAATTTAACTCACAATATTGTCTCTTCCAGTTATCAAGCCACAACATATGGGTGGAGCAGTAATTTAGTGAAGGAGATTGTCAGGACGTCCACTACTTGTGTCATTCCGGTACGAAGCTTTAAATTGTGTCGACTGTCAGTGATATAAGTGATCGATACACATCTAATTTAAATTTGTTTTATTTGTATCACAGTTTTGGACTCCGTTCGATCGTGATGATATATCCCTTCGATCGTGTTCTCTATAAGTGGCGTTTATGTTCGATGGCTGGCTATGACGGGTTTATTTTGCTTGGTATGCGATCCTAGTTGTAGCTAGTGTGTGAGCCTCATATCCTGGAGAAATATGCGGTGATATGGACACGGACACGGTCTGGAGATATGGATCCTTGACTTAAGATAGCACGGTTTGGTTGTAGCTTCAACACTATTAGATATATATCCAGCTCCCCATGCAGTTGGAATTCAATAGTAATGAACTGCATTCGAATGTGTAAACCTCGGGTTTACAAAGTGTTCCTTAGTGATGATGCTGGAGTCTAGTAATTTTAATTTTGGTTTAACTTTTGCCCCTAAAACAGTTTTTCACTCCATACAAACTTTTCCGCATCAACCAAAAAAACACACAGTGGAAAATCATTGCTCAATATTTCAGTAAGTCCAGGGAAACTGGGCCTCGGATTTGATGGAAATCGACCGTGTCATATTGTTTTTGACAAAATGCATATATTAGTGTTGCGGAGATACCAGTTACACCCGGCCTCTGTAATAACGAAACAAAATGTTCTAAAGACATTACAGATGCACACAACCCTATACAACAAAATAATAAAAACAAAAGATCCGCTATAGTGATCAAAACCTTGTAGCTACAACACAAACCCTTGCAAAGACAACACCCGAAGTCCAAATTATCTAAAAGCGATGCCTCCGAGAAGGAAACAGTGCACAAGCGCCATCGCCACCCGATCAAACATCTTAGGGTTTCACCCTAGAGAAAGTCTGCATTCTCAAAACAATGCCTCCAACAATGCCATTGCCAGACACAACCAATTAAATCAAAACTTGGATTTCTATCCTGAAAGATAAGATCCTGTACTCCTCCTATGTTGCTACCCCCACTTGAAGATGCCGCTGCTACAAGTCAAGAATCACCAAGAAAAGTCCCCATCGCCAGGGGCGGAGCCAGGGGGGGGGGGGGGCTAGCAGGGGCTAGATCCCCCTAACCATCGCCCACCCTCAATACATAGGTGTAGCTTTTAGTACTAAACTAATAGTCTTATAGGCTTAATTAACACTAAGCCCAAACTTAATTGATTTGTCGTGATTCTCTATACCGAAAGCCAAATGTAGCCCATGAATTCGTTTTTGTTAGTCAAGCGTAGTAATATGTCCCAACATTATTCGTTTGTGTAACTAGACCTAATAGCTAGCAACATATGCAATCGTTCAGATCAACTGACTGGATGACGGCCACCATCGCTCGCTTCTACTCACTAGCCATACGCCACGCGATGCCGCGGCCGCGGCGCCATGCTAGTCAGCCATGTTGTTTGCTAGTTTCTACCTTTGTTAATCATGCCGCAACGCCAGCAATAAGCATGTTGTACCATCGAGTATAGGAATCAATCTTCCTCACTCTGATTGAAGGTACCAAATTATTAGTATTTTGTCGATAGATTGCATAATCTATAGTCTAATTTATTAATTTACAAAAAAATATGCGTCTTTTGTTTAATGTTTGCTCGGTGATGACGATAACTTATTGCATAATAATTGAGAAATAATAATAGGAAGGTCACCTGCAATGGAATTATCAGGCTTTATACTCGTAGAGATAAAGTTGATCCAATATAAACTAATCTTTTGTTTTGTATTGTCTAAGATTTAATGCTACATATTAATATCATTTCTATGCCAATACTTTGATATACTATCCAAACAGTTCTTCCAACACAAAATAATGATAGGTAGTTGTTGTCTTCATGAGAAAAAAATCTTATATATGATCATCAGTATCTTCGCCCTCCTCAATGTCAAATCCTGGCTCCGCCCATGCCCATCGCCTCACAAGACTTGGTCTACCATTACTACACCGTGTCATAATTTTTTTTTGATAAAGAGAATATATTAGTGTCACGAAGATACCAGTTACACCTGGCCTTTGTAACAACGGAATGTTCTAAAGATATTACAGATGCACACAACCGTATAGAACAAAAATAAAAATAATAAAAACAAAAGATCCGCTACAGTGATCAAAACCTTGTAGCTGCAACACAAAACCTTGCAAATACAACACCTGAAGACCAAATTCTCCAAAAACGATGAGAAAACATTGCACGTCGCTACCCAATTAAAGATCTTAGGTTTTCACACTGGAGAAAGTCCACACTCTCAAAACAATACCTTCAACAAATGCCATTTCCATAAGTAACCAATTAAAGCCAAACCATAGATTTTTACCCCGAAAGATAAGACTCCGTACTCCGCATGTGCTTATGCCCCCGCTTAAAGATGTTGCTGCTACAAGTCAAGAATCACCAAGCAAAGTTCTCATTGCCTCGAAGACTCGGTCCGCCATTACTAGACCTCAGACCCTTGGCCGCCATGACATTCTCCGCCACTGTCTTCAGCATGGAAATCAAAACATCGACATGTATCATGATGACAACAGACAACAAATCTTCGCATCACACCCTTCTAAAATTGCACAGGTAGAAACAGGGGTGCACACGAACGAATTCCATCCTATTTAGCAATCTACAGGCATGAAGCGCCCAATGGACATCTTCTAGTGGAGCCTTCCGGAACTCGTCACCAGCCAAATCAATGGGGCCAGGCATCAAGAACAATCGGGTTTTCCGCCACGGCACTACAACCACTGGTGGACAACATTGCCAATAGGCTGCCAACCTGGAAAGCTGCCATGATGGCGAAGACCGAGCGCCTAGCACTGGTCAAGTCAGTACTCCTAGCTCCAGATCATTGTGCTGGGCTCCACAAGCAGACGCTGAGACGGATCCAGAAGATAGCAAGGAGTTTTCTTTGGGTCCGTAGGGCAGAAGCTAAGGGCGGGAACTGTCACGTGAACTAGGAAAGGGTTTCCGGGCCAAAACACTCTGGTGGGCTAGGGGTCCTAGAACTTGCCCGCACCGCAATAAGTCTCCGGGTGCGATGGTTATGGAGGATGCCACACCGACCCATTAAGGCCCTAGTGTGGCCTAGACATGCGCTTCTCCCCGACTAAGCTGCAGGTGTTTGGCGCTTCTACCTGGATGGAATTAGGTGATCGATCCATAGCATTGTTTTGGCTCGACCGGTGGTTGGACGGGAGGACCATCCGGGAGTTAGTGCCTGACCTTTTTTGCCCTGATCCTTGCACGTACCATGAAATGCCGGACGGTGAGAGAGGCGCTTATTGAGCGCCGGTGGATTCCCGACATACAAGGCTCGTTGAGTCCGCTTTCCCTTTGGCAATATGTGCAACTTTGGATCCGGGTGCGCGAGGTTGTGCTGACAGACGGGCCGGATAGCATGCTTTGGCAGTGGACGTCAGATGCTCAATACTCAACCAAATCTAGCTATGAGTTCATGTTGCAGGGCTTGATCGCCTCGAGATCATGGCAACTTATCTGGATGACCTAGGCACCGCTCCGAGTGAAGTTCTTTGTCTGGCTCGCCTGCCAAGACCATGGCTCATCTCATGACCAGTTGCCCCTTCTCCAAGAAAATTTGGCATGATGTGCTCTCATGGATTCGATCCGTGGCCACACCGCTAGACGGAGAGAGAGACTTAGTGGACTGGTGGCTGTAGGCATTGTCATCCACCCCCACGCCTTGTGTAAAGTGACATCTTCGCTTGTCATGTTGATGGCCTGGTGGATCTCGAAGCAGAGAAATGCGGTTGTTTTTCCACAATGTGTCGTCTAACATGAGTAGCCTTGCTTTTTGCGTTTTTGCGAAAAAAGAAACAACATCTAGTTTGTGAACTGAACTGCGTTTCCTGTCTTGTTTCTCCGGTGCATAGTTTTTGCATGACATATGTTATGTTAGTCACATTTTGTACTATTATATTTGTTAGGCCTTTCACAATGCACCGTATTTTAGCACGTTATCATAGGCATAATAAATAATTAAGATACAACCTTTACAATGGGCTGTTTCTTAAGAGTTGTTTCTATATTTAATGAATTTGGTGACGTGTAGACGTGGGATTGGGGCTAGCCATTAGTTTTGCCTATGGTTCTGTGCAAAGGGTGTATCTTAGCTAAGATACAACAACCCTCTCTCTTTTACTTAAATGACATGCCACATCAACATTTTGCCTAGGATACACCGCTAAGAGACTCCTATTGTCAAAGGCCTTACATAAGCAAGAACAAGGTCCGCTACTATTATATACTATGTGCGTGGTGAGCGCCAGCACTATGTGCGGAAGCGTCGCCAGGAAGATTTTAAGGCAGAAACTCAAATTGAGCCCTGGATTCGATGCAAGTCGTCGGAGTCATTAATGTTTCGGATAACACCGGCCCACGTGTTGGATTCCCGTGTCACGCTTACGAAAACCATTTTTAACCCCGATTATGTCACTCCCTAGATCATCACGGTGACTACAGTTGACTCAACTTCTCCATATATAAAATCTCCAAGCTATAACAGTAACTGCACGGATCTTTGGCATCCACATCTCATCGCTCCAAACTGCATCTGGGACACTGCATCATCTTGTGCTTCACAGTGCCTCCAAGTACCACGTTGATTACTCCTCCAACATCTTCCAGGTGTGCTATCCTATCTCACTAATCTGATTGTGTTACTGTTGCTGCTACCTCTTATCTGAAACCTCAGCTTGTACTCACACGTGTTCTTTTGTGTGTCAAGACCAGATTACTGATATTTTTCTTACATCGACAGATAGATCACCCCAAAAGAAAATCAATGTCTATACCTCTTAGCGTCATACGGGAAATCACCAATAATTTTTCTGATGAGCTGAAGATTGGAAGTGGCTGCTCAGGAGAAGTTTACAAGGTACGGAGACAAATATAAGTACTGTACTATTTTCCTTGGGCGATTCTTTGCTTGCACAGGAAAAAGAGCTAATTAAGTTTGCTTACGTTAAGTACTTATAAACATATTATTCCCTATGACAGTAGTTGTTTCTTGTCTTATCTTCTGAGCAAGTTTCTTGTGTTTTTATGCATGCAAGTCCCATTTGTTGCTTGCTTAGCCCAACCCCTGTGATGCTGTTAGGAAACCGGGGTTCAGTTCTTAGGAGGCAGGCATTACATGGATTTTCTGGCCTGAAAATACCATGTCGCAATAGCATATGGCAACTATTTCTGATGGAACAACAAAACTTAGAACCAGTACACTATATTAACTATTTCTATCTAACAGGCTGTTTACAATGGAGAAAAAATTGTTGCGAAAGTGTTTCATCGCCATCTAAGATTTCAAGACCAGAAATTTGAGAGTGAATTTCCTAAACTTATGAGGATAGACCATCCAAATATTATACGGGTAGTTGGTTACTGCTCTCACTTGGAGTATAATAACCAGTACAATGGTAGATATAGAATCCTCTGCTCTGAATTCTTGCAGGGTGGAAGCCTTGAGAAATATCTCAAAGGTATTGCAGTTTGATTTCAATTTTTTGATTTTAAGGAAAAACAATCTTCCTTTCAAATTTGACTCTTGCTCTGTTTTCCTTCATGCTTAAGATTGTGATGACCATAATTGGCAAACCCGTTACAAGATAATAAAAGGGATATGTGAAGGTTTGAATTTCCTTCACCGGGGATCGGAAACTCCAATTTTCCATTTGAATCTAAAACCTTCCAATATATTATTAGACGAGTCCCTCGTGCCGAAAATTACCGATTTTGTACTGTCAAAGCTCATCAGTGAAACAAACACATATATTACAAAGACGTGTAAAGGGAAAACGTAAGTAAAATATTCCATGTGTGAGTCTATTTATTATTCAAGGTGAGACTGGAATGATGTTTGATTTATACTGATTGTACTATGCAGTGAGTACATGCCACTGGAGTTCTCCCCACACAAGGGTGTCAACGAAAAGTATGATGTTTATAGTTTAGGCATCATAATCATACAAATTATGGCTGGACATAGCGGTTACTCCGAATTTCATGAAAATGGGGATGTCAAAAAATTGATTGAGCTGGTAAGACAACTGTTTTCTCTATAACATGAACAATTCATTTCAATTGAAACCGCACATCTATACTATATTCTCCAACTTCGGTTATATCCGTTTGTTCTCACTCCATAGGTAAACACAAATTGGAGGAAAGGGCTAAATGCAACATCAGCCGAATGGAATCAAGTGGATACATGCATCAAAATGGCAATAAAATGTGTGGAGCATGAAAGCAAGAATAGACCCATCATAGAAGAAATTATGAATGTCCTCAAAAAGACCGAAAGACGTTGGTTTCCTGTGTACTTGTGGGGCCGCACTCTATCTTTCCTTGGCAAGGTATGACAACTAAAGTTATATTTTTTCAATAAGGGAGAGATCCCATGGCTTCCTCATTTGAATCAATGCACACAATCATATGTATTGGAAAATATAACTCCATACAAAAATAAGTAAAATATTGTACTCAAAGTATAGATCAATCGCAATGTACATTACATGTTACCCATATGACAATGAATCTTATTGCAAGACTGCTAGCCAAAGTGGTTGAACATATCCTGTGCTACCATCCCATCACAAGAATCCCATGCCTCCACATGCGCATTCAGCATCATATCATATCAAATGAGTAGCCCTATGAATTGTCTACATGAAATTGAATTGAAAACCTTTTTCATTTAAGAAGTATAATTGTGGCAGTTCTAAACATCTTAATATTAAACACTTATTTTAGCAGTTCCGGGCATCTGAATATAGAACACATAATTGTGGTAGTTCGAAATGATGAATTGTTTGACTCTCATCACAACAGTGGAAACTTTCTTGTTATCCTTTCAATCGCGCATGCATACATGAAACTGATACCATATATTACTCACTATCACTTTGTTTCAAAATAATTCAGAATCACTAATTTATAGTTTTTTTGTAGGGACAAACGTTTTATGTGAATATTACACAACAATATGGTGGTATGCATGGAGACCGTGAAGTGGGTACGAAGGTACAAAATGGTGATTCTTGCATAGTGATATGGAATCCAATAATTTATGTTTAAATAATTTTACATGAAATTAATAGTCTAGAAAAATGTGACATGTAATGTAAAAGGGATTTTGCAGAATGAAAGATAGCATGAAAAAATGCATGTAACACCTTAGAAAAGGGATTTTGTATTATCAATTTATTCACCTTGTTAATCCAAGCCATTCTTATGCAGACAGAATCCACACAACAGCGTATACCGTTACAAGATTTGAAAGATATCACACAAAACTTCTCTGATGAGAGAATACTTGGTAGAGGGGGGTTCGGTGTGGTATATAAGGTAATGCTAAAATATATACTTATTTCCTTTTCTCTAAGATATAAAAAAATACTTGACACAAGAACCCATATCCATATTAACAATGTACTATAAATAGGGAGTGCGAAAGAATGGGGGAATAGTTGCAGCGAAGAAATTTGTGCAACCAACCTCGATCTCATGCAACCAATTTGAGAATGAGGTTAATTTTCTTATGCAACTAAAGCACCCAAATATAGTGCGACTGGTAGGCTACTGCTATGAAATGCAAACTGTACGTACATTTCATGAAGGGAGATTTATTTTTACTTGAAGGGAGATTTATTTTTACTTGGAGCACTGAAAGTTTGCTTTGCTTGGAATGTCTACCCATGGGAAGTCTTGACATGTACATTTCAGGTATAACATTTAAATATAGAACATTTGTTGTTTCTCCAGTTTTCATCTCTCATGGACGTTGCAACTTTTCTGGTTTGGTTTGATCATACCTAATGATTGTGTTCTTATTGATGAAAAAGGAGAATTTGCAACATAAATTCAAAGTCCTACATGATGATTACAATGAAAACAGATTTTAAGACATCATCTAAGGAATGCTCTTCTTTTATCTACAAACACAGATGCATCTTCCGGACTTGATTGGTCCAAGCGACTCAAAATAATTGAGGAAATTTGCTATGGTCTACAATACCTCCACGAGCAATCCAATTATCCTATTATTCACATGGACCTAAAACCCGCGAACATATTGCTCGATGAAAATATGCTACCAAAAATTACAGACTTTGGTCTGTCACGACTATTTGATCAAGGACAAACTATTCTCACTGCATCTATTAGTGGAACGCTGTGAGTGAACCACCTCTTGAAAACCCATTGATTTCTAGTGTTAAGCTGAATTTTTTTTCTTTATGAGTAATACTTCCTTTAACCCACCCACTTTACAATGCAGAGGTTATATGCCGCCAGAATACCTACGGGGTATAATCACACCTATGTCAGACATATTCAGTTTGGGTGTAATAATCATGGAGGTAATAACAGGGCATAGGGAATACCCATATGATATTAGAAGATCTTCGGAGTTCATTGATCGTGTAAGGAAAATTAGTTTAAACTTTCAAGATTGAGGTCCCTTTTCTTATGGACTATGTGAAATATTTGCATATAGTAAATTAATATATATTTGTGTTCAAATTTCACAGGAAGTCCAAAAATGGAGAGATAGGTTGCAACAAGACCCAACATATTTATCGCTAGAAATAGATTGCCAACATATAAGAAGATGCATTCAAATAGTCTAATCTGTGTGAATCCTGAGCGGACCAAAAGGCCTGGAATGAATAAAATAATCAATATGCTTCACGGGTTAGAAAGTATGAATTGGTACATTAGCAATGAGGTAACAACACCTACAACCCACATATTGTTAGGCTGTTGCATCGTATGGAATATGTATTTACTTCTTTCCTAGCCTAGAGAGTAGAGAGCTCAAAACATCACTGGTAGAAAACACCCCATGTGTCCCGGTTGGTAAGGGGCATTAGTCCCGGTTGCCCAACCGGGACGGGGCAATCGGGACTAAAGCCCGAACCTTTAGTCCCGGTTGCCCCACCAACCGGGACAAAAGATCATACACGTGGCAGCTGCACCGTGCGAGGAGGGGGGTGGCTTTAGTCCCGGTTAAATGTCTGAACCGGGACTAATAACCTTCTGCCATGGCAGAGATTTAGCCATTTCTTCGCCGCAGAATTCATTTTTGCACATTTTGTTGCGGCAGCATTTTCGCCACTTTTGTGCCGTGAAGAATTCATTTAGGTTGTTTTATTGTTTATTTAGTGTTTTGCACTTATCAATGAAGGAACCTTATATTACACAAGATCATCATGACAATATTACATTCAATACACGGATCGAGTTCATGCACTACATACAAAAGTATTCCCCTTGTCTATACACGGACCGAGTTGGTATTTTTACAATCCCTATTGTCTATACACAGCAGAATAGTACTCCCCTTTCGGGTCTAGGACTTACGCATCCAAGAATCCGCCAATTCCTCTGAATTGCTCGACGCGATCCTTTGGCGAAGACCGTCCGTGAGCGTTCGATCTAATTTAAAAAGGAGTCGGTCTATATGAATGAAACTAAACACAATTTGTTTGAAAATAAAACTATAGAAATTGTTTACATACGTGGAGTTGCTCTAAATTTCTGCCCTTCTCATCGCACGTATGCCGGATGAACTCGCAAACATAGTATCCACAGAGATTGTTACCGGTCCTGTCGGGCACTTCACAAGAACATAGTTCAATCAAAATAATAATCAAGCATGATAATAATCGTATCAAAACTAGAATCAAAGAGATGCGCGGATATAGCTAGTGGTGCTTACATCTAGTGGTTGAAATGTAAGCTCCTCTTTCCAAACACCCTAGCCTTCTTGGTGAACCGTTTCCAAGCGCTGCCCGTAAGAAAGCGAATAAAAGAAGTTATTAAGTACTTGATATCATAAAATACACGAACGTTGCCGATATAGTGTAGTAATGATTAGAATTACCGCTGGAGAAGTATCTGCATGTCCTTCCACGTCTCAAGGGGTTTATGTTTCGAGTCCATGACTAGTACACGCCCTTTGTCAAGTTGAATGATTAACAGAATATAGTGGAAGCTGCGAATGCATAACTAATCAATTATATACTTAACATCGAGTAAGCGAAATAGAAAGTGTATACAAGACAATAACACTCACTCGAAGTTGTAAGGAAAAAGTATTTCTCTTTTGGTTTCTTGAAACCTTAACGCGTGTACTATATTATCCTCCGTATCCTGGGGGCTTATTTTGAGATTAGCTTCATGAACCCAATATGGGTCAATGAAGCCAATATCATAGATTTGTCCTCTGCTGCATTCGAGAATCTTCATTACGCATATTACTATGATTATATACATGCAATAAACAAAGTGAGATAGTGGAGACTAAGTTAATTACAATTAGTACTTACGACAATAGGCGATGAGCGATTTGTCCAAGGCGTCTTGATTGAATAATTGAAATAGCTCATTAAATTCAATGGATATCATGTCATCACTTTCTTTCCCATGATGCTTTTTTGTAACCCTCGGCACTATCCGATTAGCCCGGCCCTTGTGGCGTGCATGTACCGATTATGCAATCTTAGCATTTTGTTGAAAGATTATTTACCTCCTCAGGTTTTGAGAGGTTTGCCGTCTTGGTATTTGTATGCTACTTCACTCACGGGAAGAACTCTAATCGGGATAAGTCTGGGCAATACTCATACCTTGCATGAGCAACTTCTCCGTGTTGTGCAACTACCTCGATCATCTTGCTCTTATTCCCCATATTTGCTCGACCCACATTGGTTTGAGAAATCACCTTGAGAGGCGCAGTCTTTTGCTTGTTCTCCGAGCTGGGCAACAGATTTCCGCTTGCATCGATCGCTCTTGAGGCTTTTGTCTGCATGTGACTTGAGAATAGAACGCTCATAGTCGATGACAGCTTTGGCTCGGGTTGATGAAGAGTCTTTAGCATTTTCAACACTTTGGCTTTTTCTTCTTTGGTCTTTGGGAACTCGCTCTTCGGCCGCCTCGACTTAGCGAAAACGCTGTCGTTTCCGCATCAACGATCGTCGCGGTCTCCTCTTGATCTGATCATAAGCTCTCTTGGGAGGAACCGTTGGTACTTTTGGAAGAGGCTCTTGTTTACGTTTGGCGATCGCTACGGCCGCGATGGCGACGCTACGCTTTTTATCCCGAGGCGCGGCGATGGCTCCAGCGGCGATGGCTGCACGAGATTGGTGAGGCGACGGAGCGGGTGAGGCGACGAAGGCTGCCATGGCGGCGACCTCGGAGACGGGTGAGGCGGCGAAGATGGCGTGTGATTTGAAGCACGATACAATCCTTCGGCCATAGAATGGTGGCGTTTTTGCGTCACCAAGATCACATCCCTTCACCGGCAGGGTAGTGAAGATCCAAAACCTCAAAGGTGGGCATGATTTCATCCACGCCGACAACAGCGTAGCCCTCTGGAACCGGACTGTGGTAAGTTGGTGTGGGTCCAATTGGTAAGGCATAGCCGACCGCCACCTTCATTGATATGTTCACAACTTTGACATGTAGATCGCAGTGTGTCATCTCTGTGATATCATCCACTGGGTAATAGCAGAGCCATCGTCGGTGCATCATCGGCATCGCCATTGTCATCACCGGGACCTCGGTGGAAGCCACACTGCTTTTCGATTATTCGATAGGCGGTAGCATCGAATGCGGTGTCTTCTTGAGATGGGGCGCGGTAGTACTTTGCTCTTTAAGTGAGTTAATTTCATCTTATTGTTGCTTTAATCGTTCTTCAATTAAACGCATTCGCTCTTTCGACTTTCTGCTTCAACCGCCGCCTCCTTACTCCTCGGCTTCTATCAGGGATATTTCTTCCTCTCTTGAAACCCAGTCCTCCATGATTGGGAGCCTATTGTGCCTCGTGTTCGTCCATCATGTTCCTTATTTCCAAGGGCGAGTGTGAGCTCATCATTCTCTCTATCGAATGAAGTCCCCATCTTTTGACCTTTTGCTTTTCTCATCCTCTCGATTGGCAAGGGTCTTCTTTATGTCGTATGGTATATATACACCTCCTTCCGAGTCCAACGTGCCCCATGCCCGTAAAACCAATTCCTTGCACGTTCTACCCAATCGTCTCTGGGTGATATTTTTATCACGCGGTTCCTCAAGTTTCTCCCACTTAGGAATGCCACCAGAGCCACCTTGCCCCATAGTATGGTGATACTTCTTGTTAGCGACATTCACTTATTCTTTTCGGACATTTCCTTAGCTTTTTTCGATGTCTTGTATTCCACAAACTCAGCCGAATGGTTTTATCTTGGCAACCGAGTCTTCTTGAAATCGAGTCTTCTCTTTCACGACATAGTCAAGGTGCAATCTTTTCTTCCAGTTGGTGAAACATGGGCCATCTTCTTCAAAGCCCACTCCACGACCTTAGCCTCCATGGCTCTCCCATGTTGTAAGGCGTCCTCAACTGGATCCTCCGCATTTGGATCCAGCTCTATCTTCGTAGTTTGAAATTAACCATGAGCCTCTTCCACAAGTAAATCTTTGGCGTGGTTAGGGACAAATAAACATGTTCCTCTTCATCCGCATTAGCAGGCCTATTCCAATTTCTAATGGTGATCGGGATTAAGTCCCTAACGATTACTCGCATTGTGCCACAAATTTGGTTGCGACAACCGGGAGCGGTCTGCCGTCTGCGGCGACATCTTCGATCTGAACCTCTCATGGTCTTCCAACTTTTGGTTGGGCCTCGTCACTCATTTCAGTAGATTCCTTCGATCCGGAGGGCTAAAAGAAGAAACATCGTCATTACTATTTCTATATAAATAGCAGATGATTAATTAATGAATTGATTTATATTACATGCACCTCGCTGGAGCGGTCGTCTTCTCGATTACACAAGGCATCGCCTTTCTCCCTCATGAAGGCAAGACCTTCAACCTCAAACAAGTTGTCTACTCCGGTAAAGAGGATCACCCTCACGGAATTGTTCGAAAACGTTGATACGTCTAAATTATCTTCCCCACGGATCACACCTTGGATCAACTCTTCCTTTTCTTCGTCTCGGCGTGTGGATCCATATTTTACGCATAGGTGGAAAAGCGAATAAGTCAAAGCGGCTAAAGGAGAAAGTTAAATGCGGTGTTGAGAGATATAAACCCTAATTCGGAGAAACCCTAATATATACATACACAATAATAAAATGAAGAGAAAGGAAACCGTGTAGTAGATAGGCACATCGTCGAACCCACATGACAAGTTAATTTGCATTGAATGTAACCCTAAGACATGCTCGACGATTTCATCGGGTTCCGAGGGGTGAAAATCTAACTCGGGAAACTCGGAACATATGAGAGGGGTGCATTTGTTCTTCTAATTATACTTGTCATTTAAGTTGTTGAACAATGCATGATTATAGTTTAGATAGATAGGTTTCATTTTTGAACAATTTGATATATTATTTGTATTTTTCGACTTATAAACAATAAGTTATTGATTTTACAATATTAAATCATTTTGGAATTAAAAACAAAAGGCAAATAGTTTTTACACGGGCGACCCTAGCCGGTGAGGCCGGCAGATGGGCCCTAGTGCCAACTCAGCCTCCACGCAAGCAGCCCCACCCAAGACATCACATCGCCGGTGAGCAGCATGCGGTGGCGGCACGTTGCTAGAGGGCTCGGGAGGCGTGCGTGGGTTTGTTCGAAAGAGGGTGTCGGCGAACCTAACTAGTAGGGGACCTTTAGTCATTTAAATTGTTGAACTTGCATTTTGGTTTAATAAAGAAAGAACAAATCAAACCCTAAACCCTAACTTCCCCCTCCATTTGAAAACCATTCAAATGAGTTTTTTATTTAAACAACTAACTACATGAGTTGAGCCCAAAGTGTATAAAAGGGTCTCACACTATTTCATATACTTTATAAAAGTTTCTGTAAGTTGAAAAGATTCAAAACAGATTTGAAATTCAAATTACAAAAGGGAAATCAGAAATAGAAATAGAAAAAAATTTCTGGAAATAAAAAATGTATCCAACCTAGCTACTGGGCCGAGCCCATCTCTCCTTCTCTCTCTCTGGCGCTAGCAGGAAGCCCACCCGGGGCCCAAGAGCAGCCCAGCCAGGCCCGTACCCCTTCGGCCTTTCTGTTTCTGTCTTCTTCCTCCCCGACGCAAGCAGCTCACGGTGGCTCACCGCCGGCCACCCGATGCGCCGCCGCATGCCAAGATCATCGTCGCCGCCCCCGCGAGCCTATAAGAGCTCCAGCGCCGCCATCAACAACCCTAGCTTCTCTTCTTCCCTGTTTTCCCCCTTTGCCCGAACCCTAGCTTCGACAACAACGATGGTGAGCGGTGGTGGCGAGTCGGCAGGAGGATGAACCAGAGCGAGGCGAGAGAGAGGGTCCACGAGGACCAGGCATACCAGTGTGCGGTGGTGGTGTCGAGGAGGCGAGGTCGAGATCCGGCGAATCGGCCGGCGATCGTCGGGCCCGAGGTTGGCGGCGATTGGGAGCGGCGGCCGATTCCTTTAGGAGAAGCCTCGGGCGGCGAAGCTTCTGCACGCTTGGCGGGCGGCCGGAAGAGGGCGTGCAGCAATGAGCGACGGCAGCGTCGTCGCGAGAAGAGAAGAGGAAGTGAGATGGAGGAAGAAGAAGAGGCGTCTTGATTATAAAGGAAGGACCTTTAGTCGGTTGGTGGCTCCAACGGGACTAAAGACATCGTCAGTTGGAGCCACCAACCGGACGATACTCCACTTTTTTTTCAATTTTCAGCAGCTGGAGGGCGTAGGGATTTAGTCGGTTGGTGGCTCCAAGGACATATTCCCTGTTTTCAAAAATTTCAGTTTTCTCTCTGTTCCGCCTTATTTTTATTTTGGGGTTTAAATTTGTATTGTTTTTAAATGATAACTAATTTGGAATTTAGAAAACTTTAAACATAAAAAGTGTTTGGATTTGAATAAATAATTCAAAACCATTTTCTGTTTTAAAAAATAATTAATGTAACCATTTAAAATATGAACCATTTACAATTAGAAATGAATTAACTTTTATTTTTTTAATATCAATTTGGAATTTAGAAAAACTTTAAACATAAAAAGTGTTTGGATTTGAATAAATAATTCAAAACCATTTTCTGTTTTAAAAAATAATTAATGTAACCATTTAAAATATGAACCATTTACAATTAAAAATGAATTAACTTTTATTTTTTTAATATCAATTTGGAATTTAGAAAAACTTTAAACATAAAAAGTGTTTGGATTTGAATAAATAATTCAAAACCATTTTCTGTTTTAAAAAACAATTAATGTAACCATTTAAAATATGAACCATTTACAATTAAAAATGAATTAACTTATATTTTTTTAATATCAATTTGGAATTTAGAAAAACTTTAAACATAAAAAGTGTATGGATTTGAATAAATAATCCAAAACCATTTTCTATTTCTAGAAAATAATTAATGTAACCTTTTAAAATGAATTAACTTATATTTTTTAATATTAATTTGGAATTTAGAAAAACTTTAAACATAAGAAGTGTATGGATTTGAATAAATAATCCAAAACCATTTTCTATTTCTAAAAAATAATTAATGTAACCTTTTAAAGTTAATTAACTTATATTTTTGAATATTAAGTTGGAATTTAGAAAAAATTTAAACATAAAAAGTGTTTGGATTTAAATAAATAATTCAAAAACATTTTCTGTTTTAAAAAATAATTAATGTAACCATTTAAAATATGAACCATTTACAATTAAAAATGAATTAACTTATATTTTTTTAATATCAATTTGGAATTTAGAAAAACTATAAACATAAGAAGTGATAGGGGACGGCCATTGTTCGGATTTTTCCTTTCGAAACATGATCAATATACCAAGTCTGGTATTTTTCCTTTCATATTGTTAGAACTTGCATTGGATCTCTGAAGAAACCACATATTGCGAGTCTAAAATGATTTTTCAAAAAATCACGGCGGTAGATCATGTACAGTAGTACAAACCGGACCCACTTCCTGCCGATTC
The DNA here is from genome assembly GCA_030063025.1 of Avena longiglumis. NCBI lineage: Eukaryota > Viridiplantae > Streptophyta > Magnoliopsida > Poales > Poaceae > Avena > Avena longiglumis. The sequence goes on from CP125979.1 coordinate 72,310,522, forward strand.
TACAGACATTTGTCCTTTTACCGGGATGGACGAAAAGGTTTGAGATGTACCGTTGGGATATAGTCCATGTAAGGTGGTCTAGTATTTTAGGAAAATAGGGCGGTAGCATTACGAAACGGCATTTTGGTGGTTACTTCACAAAGCGACCCGCTTTTTGCGCTCGGAAAATGGAAAAGGGCTTTTCCGTGCGACAAAAGGAAAACTTCCTCCTGCAACATTGTTCTCCATACCAATGTCCACACACATGCATAATATGGGCACAACATCACAAACTATGCCGTGATTCAAGACATAACATCGGTCATTTGGACCGAAAGCCATGAAACCTCGAACATGATAGGTCATTTTGTGAAGGTTTTTGAAACATGATCAATATACCAAGTCTGGTATTTTTCCTTTCAACTATGTAACATAATATGACACCACGAAGGATTTTCATTGTTCGGATTTTTTGAATTTATTATGCCCGCTTTTGAATTATTTGAATTTCTAACTATGGTCGAACCGGGTGTGCATGAAGATAGGGGCGGGCATCGTTAGAACTTGCATTGGATCTCTGAAGAAACCACATATTGCGAGTCTAAAACGATTTTTCAAAAATCACGGCGATAGATCATGTACTGTAGTACAAACCGACCCACTTCTGCCGATTCTACAGACATTTGTCCTTTTACCGTGGATGGACGAAAAGGTTTGAGATGTACGGTTGGGATATAGTCCATGTAAGGTGGTCTAGTATTTTAGGAAAATAGGACGGTAGCATTACAAACGGCATTTTGGTGGTTACTTCACAAAGCGACCCGCTTTTTGCGCGGAAAATGGAAAAGGGCTTTTCCATGACAAAAAAGGAAAACTTCCTCCTGCAACATTGTTCTCCATACCAATGTCCACACACATGCATAATATGGGCACAACATCACAAACTATGCCGTGATTCAAGACATAACATCGGTCATTTGGACCGAAAGCCATGAAACCTCGAACATGATAGGTCATTTTGTGAAGGTTTTTGAAACATGATCAATATACCAAGTCTGTATTTTTCCTTTCAACTATGTAACATAATATGACACCACGCCAAGGATTTTCATTGTTCGGATTTTTTTGAATTTATTATGCCCGTTTTGAATTATTTGAATTTCTAACTATGGTCGAACGGTGTGCATGAAGATAGGGACGGGCATCGTTAGAACTTGCATTGGATCTCTGAAGAAACCACATATTGCGAGTCTAAAACGATTTTTCAAAAAATCACGGGCGATAGATCATGTACTGTAGTACAAACCGGACCACTTCCGCCGATTCGCAGACATTTGTCCTTTTACCGTGGATGGACGAAAAGGTTTGAGATGTACCGTTGGGATATAGTCCATGTAAGGTGGTCTAGTATTTTAGGAAAATAGGGCGGTAGCATTAAACGGCATTTTGGTGGTTACTTCACAAAACGACTGCTTTTTGCGCCGGAAAATGGAAAAGGGTTTTTCGACAAAAAAGGAAAACTTCCTCCTGCAACATTGTTCTCCATACCAATGTCCACACATGCATAATATGGGCACAACATCACAAACTATGCCGTGATTCAAGACATAACATCGGTCATTTGGACCGAAAGCCATGAAACCTCGAACATGATAGGTCATTTTGTGAAGGTTTTTCAAAACATGATCATTGTTAAGCACATTTAGTCCCGGATGTAGTCACAAACCGGGACTAAAAATATTTTCCGCCATTTCCCACCTCTTCCCGCCAAGTTTTCCGCCCTTTCCTTTCTACTAGAGCTTTTAGTCCGGATGTAGTCACTAACCGGGACTAAAGATATTTCCGCCATTTCCCAAAGCTTCATGCCAAGTTTTCCCGCCTTTTCCTCTATATTTAGGGTGATCGTGTCATGGCTATCCACACATCCACACCTTCCTCTCTTAGAACAATGGACAACGCCCTCTTGGGCCATTCGACCCTCGAGGAGACCGAGGCGCAGGCGCCCAACTACCCTTGTCCACCGGGTACCGCCGCCCGCCGCTGGATCTTTTGCCGGAGGGGTTCTGTCCTCCTGCCCTCAAGGTTCCACACGCCAGGCGGCCATCACAAACCACTTCTACCACGAGCTCACGCCGGAGCAGCGGATGGATCCCCAGTGGGATCCCGACAACTATGACACCTGGAATGCCTTCTTCGCTAATAGGCGGGAAAGGGAGCTCGCCAGGTACGAGGGTGATGGCCCGCCACCGGTGAACAACATGAAGTCGGCCGCCGTGGTGGGAGAACCGTACTATCATCAGTGATGCGCTACATCGCCGGGGGAGACCATCCTCGCCTACGGTGCCCACGAGTCCACCCGCCACAGGCCCCACACTGTCCCGGTAGCGGCATCGTCTTCCAGGAGACCCCTCTCCCACCCGCCGTGAATCCAAGGCTGGAATGGCCTGGTATATGCCATGGATGGTGAGGATCCCGAGTGGCGGTGTGACGGCGACGATGATGATGACGACGACGATGAAGACCCTGAAGCTGCGTACTATAGGACTAGGCATGATTATGACTAAAGGGGGCGGCTTTAGGCCTGAGTGTTAGCTAGTCCCGATTTGTCCCAGTTTTTAATATTAATAAATGTCTTAAGTGTTACCTAATAAATAGAGGGAAATGCCTATATAAAGAGAGGGTTCATATTTAGTCCCGATTTGTACCGGTTGGGATATAGTCCATGTAAGGTGGTCTAGTATTTTAGGAAAATAGGACGGTAGCATTCTGAAACGGCATTTTGGTGGTTACTTCACAAAACGACCCGTTTTTTGCGCTCGGAAAATGGAAAAGGGATTTTCCGTGCGACAAAAAGGAAAACTTCCTCCTGCTTTGGTAAGAGCATAGCTGGCACGACTTAAGTGACGCCCTTTATCCGTCTTGTTATCTGTATGCATGTTCTTTGGGTCTTTCATAATTTGTTGGTCCTCCCGTGCTTCAGGTGTATCTTTTGTCTTCCCATACACGCCTAGGAATCCTAGCAGGTTCACGCAGAGATTCTTCGTCACGTGCATCACGTCGATTGAAGAGCGGACACGCAGGACTTTCCAATATGGCAGCTCCCAAAATATAGATTTCTTCTTCCACATGGGTGCGTGTCCTGTAGCGACGTCGTTCGGAACTGATTGACCGCCGGGACCCTTTCCAAAGATTACTTCTATGTCCTTGACCATACCAAATACATCATCACCAGCAGGAGTTCAGGCTTCTTCCGGTGATCCGCCTCACCTTTGAAATGCTTGCCTTTCTTTCTTACGGATGATTGGTCGGAAGAAATCGTCGATTCGCTAGGTACACAACCTTCTTGCATTTATGCAAATATGTACCTTCGGTCTTATCTAAACAGTGGGTACATGCCTTATATCCTTTGTTTGTACGTCACGAAGGTTACTAAGAGCAGGCCAATCATTGATGGTTACGAATAACAACCCTCGTAGATTAAATGGCTCCTGTTTGTTCTCATCCCACGCACGTACACCTGGTTTGCCCCACAACTGTAAGAGTTCTTCAACTAATGGCCTAAGGTACACATCAATGTCGTTGCCCGGTTGCTTCGGCCCTTGGATGAGCACTGGCATCATAATGAACTTACGCTTCATGCACAACCAAGGAGGCAGGTTGTAGATACATAGAGTCACGGGCCTGGTGCTGTGACTGCAGCTCTGCTCCCCAAAAGGATTCATGCCATCCGTACTTAGACCAAACCATAAGTTCCTTGCGTCACCTGCAAAGTCTGGGAAGTCTCTCTCGATTTTTCTCCACTGTGACCCATCAGCAGGGTGTCTCAACTCCCCGTCTTTCTTACGGTCTTCTTTGTGCCATCGCAACAAACTGGCATGCTCTTTGTTTCTGAACATGCGTTTCAACCTTGGTATTATAGGAGCATACCACATAACCTTAGCAGGAACCCTCTTCCGGAGGGGCTCTCCCTCAACATCACCAGGGTCATCTCGTCTGATCTTATACCGCAACGCGTTGCATACCGGGCATTTATCTAAATTCTCATACTCCTTACATGTAGAGGATGCAATCATTAATGCATGCATGTATCTTTTGCACATCTAATCCCAGAGGACAGAGAGTCTTCTTTGCTTCGTAGGTACTATCGGGAAGTTCGTTATGTTTTGGAAACTTCGGCTTCATTATTTTCAGCATCTTTTCAAATGAGGAGTCAGTTAGACCACACTCTGCCTTCCATCGCAACAATTCCAAAGGTCGCATCGAGCTTTGTGCTGCCATCTTCACAATTTGGGTACAACAATTTCTTGTGATCTTCTAACATGCCCTCTAACTTCAACTTCTCATTTTACATTCACGGTCTCGCTTTGCATCGAAATGACCCTACCAAGTTCATCACCGGCTCATCCGATGCCCGTTCTTCACCTTTTTCCTCTCCATTGTCTTCCATTGCAGTATCACGTATTCAGGAAACATATGATGATAGTTGTTATCATCATCTTCTTCTTCACCATCTTCCATCATAACCCCTTTCCCGTGCTTGGTCCAGCAATTATAGTTGGGCATGAAACCTTTCATAATCGGTGGCGCGAATGATTTTCGAGGAAGAGTACTCCTTGTTGTTCCGACATTGAACACATGGACAACGTATAAATCCATTCTCTTTGTTTGCCGTAGCCACATCGATAAGTTTCTACACGCCTTTGATATACCCGGCTACCCGTCACCGTACATCCATTCCCGACCGTTCATCCGCATCATATAAGTAAGTTTATCAAAAACAGGACATCATAAATAGTGAAATAACCAATTCACACCGACACATGAATTGTATCAATGACCTAGAAAAGATAAGATTGCTAACCTCGATCGAGGGAAATAAGCTCAAGCTGCGTCGGACACCTTCTATATTTTTGTTCTATGAGAAATTCAACGGGATTTTTCACTCAAACATTTCAACAAACACCTTCCATGCATGCATGAGAAAAACTAGCACACCCCTCACAGCTTACACCATTCGAAAAACAGAGTGGAGGCAGAGGAGGGGCGTTGCATTTATAGAGGGTTGGTCTTTAGTCGGTTGGAGCCAGCAACCGGGACTAAAGGTGCGTGCCAGGCCACGTGGCTGTGGCCAAACCTTTAGTCCCGGTTGGTGGCTCCAACCGGGACGCATGCCCCCTTACCAACCGGGACCCATGCCCCCTGGCCCCGTGCCCGCTCCAACCGGGACGCGTGCCAGCATTAGTCTCGGTTGCTGGCGCAACCGGGACTAATGCTCCCAGGGGTGGCGAACGGATGGCCCTTTTTCCTCTAGTGCATTACATTTTTTATATTCATACCCATAAAATGAGTATTCTTATAATTTTTTACAAATACTGTTTTACATTGGAAGTAGTGGCCAAGTTGCTAGGACTAAGCTATATTCTTGTAAACTGACTTCCTTCTAGCATACAAATTACCTTCAAATCTGTCAATGGTTTCCTTGCTAGGAGTACAAGGTTTGCTTTGGTAGATTTGAAAGTTACAGGGCTAAATTGGACCTTGGGTAAATTTCAAAGTTTAACCTGGTATTTTCTCTAACTAAAATTGATTTTTGAACACATGTGCATGTTGCTTCGAATATTGAGATTACTCACGCCGGTGGTTTTAAAAAGGTTGTCATTCTAGTTATATGTAAACTCAACTCTCAAACTTTGACTACCAATACCTTGTCAAATATTTATGTTAAATAATATATAGTTTTGTTGGACTGTAAAAATCTACTAACGGTATAAATTACTTGTCAAAGTTGCATTTTGGAGATTGTGTCAAAACAGAAAAAACTAATAATCTGATCCCTTCCAGTTATCAAGCCACGACATCCAGGTTGGAGCCGTAGATCAGCAAAGGAGAATGCCCCAACGCCCAATTTATCTGCCTCCCTGGTATGCCACTTTAAATCATGTCCACTATAAGTTTAAAAAATATATAAAGTGATCGATAATGCATATATATATATATATATATATATATATATATATATATATATATAATTTTGTGTTGTTGTTCCACGGGCCTTTGGGTCTCCGTTCGTTCGTGTCCCTTGCAGGTCTCCGGTCCTAGATGTAGCTAGTGCATGTCTCGTAGCTAAGATTGTGTCAGTTCCTAGAGAAATATGCAGTACCATACCATGGAACCTGGTTTGGACAATAGGTGATAGATAGGATAGTCTTTGTGAGATTTGGTGTAACTTTATCAGAAATTTTAATTACACTGAGAGAAACATATTAGTTGGCATTTATAAGGGCACACATTCGTTGTTTAATCTCGACATTCTTGTTCAACTGCTTCGTTTATTAATCTCAGCTAGGAGCAGGAGGAAACTTAACTTGCTTAGCTTTGTGTACAATAGAAGTAAAAAAGCAAGGCACAACTTGCAGGAAAATCCATTGCGCACTGGAAATTATGTGTAATGCGTGGCCAGTATTACAAAGAAACACAAAACCTGCAACTGAAGGACCTTGTGCTCGAAACACGGATGCAAGCCAGAGAAATGGAGATCAGTATGTAGCAGTGATACTGGTACTCTAGATATATGAGCTGTCTCCAGCAATTATAAAATAAAGTCTAAAGGAAACTATTAAGTTATCGAGATTTTCAAACTCTTTCTTCTTCCATGATGCAACTTTGTATTTTTTTCAAAGTTAGCCGCATAAAATAGATATAGGTACCAAACCACTAACTTATTATAAATACCAGGTTCTTCAGTAATTTTTATTTGAGCTGCAATGCCAATGCTACATACACACGCGTAGTTATTAGAGTAATCAATCAACATTGTCGAGAGTATGAATCACCATTGTCAAGGACGTGGCAGGCAGGATAAATTTTGCAAGGACAAACCTCATCGGGGCAACCATCAAAAACCATCAAGATCTATCCGACGAACCAAAATCTGAAAGACCAAGAACACTTGTTGAAAAAGTTGTCTCCATCGACATGAAGGTTAAAAACGACAAAACAAAACACTAAACTATTGAACAACTACTTTTATTAAAAAAAATCCAATCATAGATTAGGTTCCCCCTCTGCCGACACCGGCAAGGCCGACCGAAGGAGGAGAACCAATCGACGAGAGAGACAGCGGCAACTGAGTTTCACACACGGAGATATAAAACTTCCATCGGGTAATTTTGTTGTACTGTACTATACGTACAAGAGTTTAGGCCAAGTCAATGGGTCAATTGACCCCAGTTTTAGATTGTACCTCCGCTCTCCAGCCCATGTGTAGAGTGTTTTTTGGCAAACAGGACTCTAGCATTAAAAAAAACATCGAACCGTACAAATCAGCTCAACAAAAACAAATATTACCTCAAAATTATTGAAAAGCCTTTCATCTTCAACCTCTAGACCATGTTGACAGTGCGCCACCACTGTCTCTTCTTCTTGAGCCGGCCTGACATTGTTATTGCAGATGGGAAGTCGCCGAACGGGTAAAAAAAGACGATCCGAAGATCCCCATAGGCAGAAAGCTCCTCGACACCACCGTCGAGATGGGGCTGAAACCGGGAAGACTTTACTAAAAAAAGCACCGCCGGCCACCAAATTGAACCCTAAAAACAAGAAACGAAGCCTTCCCACTAGCGGATGCCTAGATCCACCTCACCTCCATGGCCCGAAGGCCACAAAAGCAAGGTAGATCGGCGGCAGCACCGATGGGAGGCGACGAAACCCTAACCTCCTTTGCAGGAGGGGGAGATGGAGTGTAATGGAACAATATGCTCCGTGTACTTTGCCCGTGTACGGTTCTTTTTCTGACGCGGATGCAAAATTTTAAATCCAAGTGACAGCATCACGAAAGCAGGAACCATCATGGCTGGTGTCAGCTACAACTGACTTTCATCTCATAAACTGACGCATGTGTTTGAAAACGTCACCCTCGTAGAATAATGATACTCTCCCGATCCAAATTAACAAACTTAGGTTCGTTTAAATACCCCAGCGTTCCTAAAATGTAAGGCATCTAAGCTTTAGTCAAATGTCAACATATTATAAATTTGACCAAATTTATATGTAAAAATATAAACGTCCACAATATCAAATAAATATCAATAGATTCGCCATAAAGGATAGTTTTCCAATATATCCATTCGACATTGCAGACATTTGTATTTTTTTTTATGTAAACCTGGTCAAACTTAAAAAATGTTGACTTTTGACTAAAATTTAGACGCCTTACATTTTAGAACAAAGGAAGTATAATGTATCTAGCACAAAAATATATATCTAATTTGGATGCTACTATGCGAGGAAGTATAATAAAATCCAAGTGACATCGTCTAAGAATATATAACACTAGTAGGCACCAGCTACAGTTGACCAAACTCATCCATTTCATCCCCCACGTCCGGCTAACTTGATCATCTGTAGCTGGCATCCACATCTCATCTCTGCCAGCTGCATCTTCTACATCTGGGAGCTAATCAGGATCCATCAGCACCGCATCATCTCCAGCCGGACCGAACCTTTAGCGAGCTCGGGCATTTCCCTGTGCAAAGTGGAGTGGCGGTAGATGGGGGCCTCAAGCTCCAAGGACGCCTCTCCCGACTGGAGCAGTACTACTTCCCTCTCCGAACTCGAGTGGCAGCAGATGCCGGACTCGGGCTCGGCGAAGGGGATGCTCGAGATCATGCCCGCAGACGACCTCGTCTTCCCCTGTATGCCATCGATCGCTCCGCCTCAACATTCCGTGTTTTTTTTCTCAAGGAAAATTTTGAGTGATCTTAGTTTGAACGGCAATCTGTTTTAGCCAAGCACTGCCGTATAATCTTCTCTTTATATTAGAGCGTGGAAGGCAATTTGTTTTATACCGTTTTTATGCTAATTATTTATCTATATGAATTGCGCAGTTGAGACGTTCAAGGACGCCGTGTGTTGCATGACTCTGAAAAACACAACTGCTTACTACGACGTCGCATGTTGGGTAATCTTTTGAACTGCTTTTACATCTCTTGCGTTTGCACCGTTATTTTTTGTCTTATTTAGAGCGCATGACTCCGCAATTCTACACAGTGTCTGAATGTAATAATGCCACATTTGGCGAAATACTGTGCTTCCTTAGATTCAGACAACTCGCCCTGAGAGGTACCGCATCCAGAACAACATCTCTATTATATCCCCATGGTCCTCCGCTACAGTCAACGGTAGTGTTAATTCTCATACCCGCCCAGCAAAGTCACTGGTTATCTTTGGACAAAAGTCTCTCTGGTCGATCTCATAGTTATAATGGTAGCACAGAATGAGGCGCCACCAGACATGGAGTGCAAGGACAAGTTTCTCGTGCGGAGCGCCGCGTTGAAGGATGACACAACAATCAAGGGTCTGAATAGAAACATGGTTGTTCACATTCTAATGTCTCTTTGATGATGGATTATGTTTATTTGCTTCAACGATGCTAACCAACAAGTTGGCCTTTTGCAGTTCGAAATAGATCCAGCTTATGTAGTGGATTGCGTGAAGCTGGGGGTTGTATTGAAACCACGCCCCCAAGAAACGGATGTTATGGTGTTTCAACCTCCAACGAGAGATGCCGTAGATATACAGCTTCAAGATGTGAGATCTTTGACCCTATGTTGATTGTTTTCTGTTATGTCTTCGATCAGGCCATTTATTTTCATCTTAGCCTTGTGCAGAAACGGCTTAACCTTTTTTTTCCTTTTTACGGGTAGAAACGGCTTAACCTTAACTACTGCTTCAGAAAAGTTGTGGTAGAAAAAACCCACGGAGAAACTGCGGTCCAATTCTTAACTGTTTCAGAAAAGTTGTGGTAGAAAAAACCCACGGAGAACCTGTGGTCCAATTCTTTTCGCTTATGTCATCTCTAAATTTATTTTTTAAGTTGTTTGGTGAAATTCTATACTGTCCCCCTGAATTCTTATAGTGTGATTAGTTTATGAATTTTTTGCACTTATTGAAAATTCTTACTATGATTGCACTGTCCCCCTAAATTCTAGATATGCCCTTATTGAACATTCTTACCAAATTTGTATACCTCATGGCATTCAAACAACATTGGTCGTATTAATGGGTTTTCTTGCTTGCACTTATCCAATGCACACATCAGGAAAAACAGTACGGCCAGAGGATTTTAGGTTGCTTTACCATCTATGATACGTGACAAAATTAATATCAAATTTTTCGTTGTTGTGCATCATACATCATACAAACATGCTACTAACATGGTACAAATGTACATAATACAAATCAATTAATATGCTACAGTTTTGGAATTCATTACCAAGGTAACATACTCCCTCCGTTTGGGATTATAAGTCCCGCGCGGATAACTAGATTGTTAATTTAAACAACAAAATATAAATAATATAGCAAAAAAATTATACCATTAGAAACTTTAGAAGTTATATTTTCTAATGATATAATTTTTGTGATATATATAAGTTATATTTTGTTGGTCAAATTAACAACCTAGGTATGCGTGTAGGACCTATAATCCCGAATAGAGGGAGTACTGCATAAGTACAAATCAAATCAATTAGCACATCTACTAGCTAGGAGCACTTCGACTATCACACACTATCAATCGACTAGGAGGGAAACTCCTCCTGATTGGAAACTCACCCGCCCTCCCGTGTCACTCCGGTGTGGCGGCCGGGGAGAAAACTAGATCACTCCGCCCCTCCCACTCCTCCTCCTCCTCCAACGCCATGGGGCGCGGCCGGGAAAAATCTCTGGCCGCGCCAGAGCTTCTTCGTTCCCTTGCGTAGTGGGGTGGATGCGAAGGCGTGCTTCTGTGCCAGGGCATGGAGCTACATCGGGGGCCATGTCAGCGGCGCTCAGGCTTGGCCTTGTGGTGGTGCATGCATGCATGGGTTTCTGTTGGCTGGATTCCTCGGGCGGCGAGGGTTGCGAGCGGCGTGGGCTGCCGGCGATCGTCTCTGCGTTTCGATTGAGATGATGTCGCAGCAGAATAAAGGTGGTCAGATCATGATGTTCTTCAAGCACCATGTCGTCGATCCACTTTATGATGGCCCCCTCCATTTGGCCATCAACGAGTTCTATTCTTCCTTCTTTAGATTTTTACAGTTTGGCGCAGGATGTTACTTGATATCTTGAGACTTGAGAGGAATCATGTGGTCGGCGCACCCTTAATTTTGGTCGAGGTGCAAAGCTTTCGTCTTCTTGTCAGTATCATGGCTGCTGGACTGTTGGTTGACGTGGACTCCCTTCCATCCGCAGTTAGGGTCGCGGGATGGATAGAGGCAGCGGCGCACCGCGGAGTGGAGGCGGTGAACCCTATCCTGTTCGGTCTGTGAAGCATATACGGGGGAGAGAGGAACTATTCGTTCCATGGTGGGATGTAGGGATGGTTGGAGTGGCATTTTCATGTTTTAATAACGATTCGTTGGAAGGGTATATCTGAAAAAACCGAGAAACTCAAGAAACTACGGGGAGCTGTACTTCGATACACATGGGAGCAGTGGTGGCTGATTAATTAAGCGGTATATAATTAGTTGTTTTGGCTTATGCTTAACTTAGTACTTTTGTATCAAAACAAAACTTAGTACTTAAACCTTCTGATAAGATGAAAAGAACTGGCCCTTTGTGGGTGAATTATGCTTCCTTTAACATTGCTAACAAGTGAACTTTCTGTAGTTTGATTCGGATAAGAGAATCGGTGAGATAAAGCAGCAGATGACTATCAACCAACAAACACCCTAGCCCTCCACCTCCTAGGTCATCCGCGCGTGGGCGACTTCGGAGACGCCGACCCTAACCTACAAAACTCCCTTCGGCGGTTCTCTCTGGCCGTTGTCGCCGCGACGCTGGCGGTGACGACCACGCCTCGCCTCCGAACGTGCGGGGAGGTTAGGACCGGGGCGGCGCGGATGGTGAGTGGCATGCGGGGTGGCAGGGCTCGCCGATGCGGAAGGGACGGGGATGTTCGCTGGCTCGCAGCTGGGAGGCAGGTGGATTGGACCCGGCTGCAGGCATGTTATGGCGGCGTGGCCATGGAAGAGGCTAGGCCACCCCTAGGCGGCGGTGCTGCTATTCAGGATCTTGCGGACTTGGTCTCGATCTACTTGTTCCGATCACCGGAAGCCGGCCGACGGTGTGGGGACCGCTGCATTGGTATCAATAAAGGAGATGGTCCTAGAGGTTCTTCCGCGCGAAGAAGAAGATCTACTAGATGTCTGCCCTCATTGTTCTGGTCTGCAGAGGCGAGTTTCAGAAGGCTCCCCCGACAAACTCCCATGGGCGTATCATGCATGGAGATTTTTGGATCGGAAGGTATTCGGTCATGCGTATCCAATGTTTTTTCTGGCTGTTTGATTTTAGAGGGAGCGTTGCCAAGCTATCTATTTGTTACCATCATGTGTCATGTCTTGGACTATCCATGGTGAAGTCAGATACAAAGAATGTCATGAAAGAGGAACATAAGAGCTTGCAATGGTGATTTGAGTCTATGTGGCGTTGAGGAACTGGTTTTGTGATCTGTGACTCACAGCAATGACTGTTTTTGGGGAAGACAACACATGAGGAGTTCATAGTCCTACCTTGGAAGGTGAAAATCTAAGGTCTGACCTTAATTGGCTGTTCATGGCAATAGCCTTGTTGAAGGCATTGTTTTGTGAGCGAAGCCTTTCTCCAGGGTGAAAACCTATGATCTCTTACCGGGTGACGATGGCGCGTGTGCACCGTTTCTTTCTTGAAGGTATCAATATTGGATTTTTTGGACTACTGTGTTCTTCTGTTGGTGTTAGTATCGTTTCTACAAGGAATCGTTCACTGTAGCGGGACTTTTCTTTTTTGTAATTCTTCTACCTTTTTTATCCGTTGTCTGCATTCGTAAGGCCGCTAGGAAATGCGTTGTTGTAGACTCTATGTGTAATTGGTTTCTCCATGATATTAATATATGCTCTTTGTCAAACAAAAAACCACTGTGGCAACCATCCTCCGTGTTGCAGAATCAGAAGAAGGTCTGCCCCTTCGCCCTTCGGGCTCTGATGGGGAAAACAAAAATTAGCAGGATGTGAGATCTCTCATTTTATATTGTTCGTGTCATTTCTTGCTTTTTCTTAAATGCTTTAGATGTGATTGATCCTTTTCTAGATGCAGGAAAAGGGATAATAATTTAACACCTCCGAACCAATTCATAAAACAGTTAAGAGCAACTCTGTTAGACTCCCTAAAAATGGAGTTTGTAAAATAGTTTTCTAATGTTCTCTAAAAAATATTAGATGCTCCAGGGTGTCTTCTACTATCAAGCTCACCTTTGTATTTGAAGTAAATACATACTCCCTCTATTTCAAAATATAAGATGTTTTATCTGTTTTACATGTATCTAGACACCATATAGTGTGTAGGTTCACACTTTGCTCTGAACCTACACACTAAAATATGTATGAATACATGGGTTACAAAAAAAGGCTAAAATAATTTTATATTTAAAAACAGAGGGAGTAGCAATTAATGACTTTATTATGCAATGTGAAACGGTTATATAACTCCATGATTTTTTGCAAATCTCCATGAACGGTGCTAGATTGCTAGTACGAACACTAGGTTGGTGTGACAGCCATGTAACACATGACCACACTAATTAATACTCACTCTGTATTGAAATATCTTGCATACGGAGTACTATGTTAAGTTAAGATAAACTCTTGACCAATAATTACCCAGTTAGTATCATTATTTTTAAATTTGTACTTATCCACAAATAAGTACTTTAGAATACGAATTTAATGTCTAATTACTCATATTTAAAATATTTATATGGACTAATTATTTTTTTAGATGTCCCAACAAACTATAATATGATAGTAGGTATTTTGGTAGGGAGATAGTATCAAGTATGTTACATATATGCATTATTACTTTCAAACTACTTTAGGAAAACTTGACCATTTACTTTTCACGAGCCTGAAAATTGCCAAACAACCCATATTCCAAATACTAACTTACTTATTCACCAAGTTTGGGATATACAGAAACCACCAAGTTGTACCTTTGTTTCTATAAAAGGTCTACATAATTCATAGTTTTTTATTTTACTTACATCATATTTTCATTCATTAAAATGTTCAATTTAACTAAGAAAAGTCACTGGAATGGTACAAATGGAATCATTCAATAATCCAAGATGACTTTATGCAGACAGGATCCACACTGCACCATATGACGTTACAACATTTGAAAGAGATCACAAACAACTTTTCTAATGAGGGAATAATTGGTAGAGGTGGTTTTGGTGTGGTTTACAAGGTAAGGTGAAGTAGTTACTTTTTTCTCAAATTTGAAGTTGTACTTTACCAAAATCTTGTGCAATCAATGTCGAGTTCACAAGAGCAAATGGGAAAACTTTATGCAGGGAGTGCTAGGAAATGGGAAAATAGTTGCGGTGAAGAAACTTGTGCAATCAATGTCGAGTTCACAAGAGCAATTTGAGAATGAGGTCACTATTCTTATGAAACTGAAGCACCCTAATATAGTGCAACTATTAGGGTACTGCTATGAAACACAACACCTACGGAATATTCATAAAGGAAAATCTATTTTTGCTGAGAACACTGAATGTTTGCTTTGCTTGGAATGTCTTCCTAAGGGAAGTCTCGAGAAGTACATTTCAGGTACGCCATTTAAATATGGAATGGTTCTTCTATATCTGCTTTTCATCATACTTTTAGATTGCAATTTTTCATGTTCTGATTATAATTCCTAAATACCTTGTTCTTAGGAATGAAAAATGTGAATATACAATGGTAATTTAGAAATCCTCCTATATACAGAGCACAATAATAATAGATATAAATAAAATCATCTTCAAAATTATCTTGTATTATTAACAAATGCAGATGCATCTTCCGGACTTGATTGGCCGACACGCTACGGAATAATTGAAGGGATTTCCTATGGTCTGCAATACCTGCACGAGCAAGTCAATGGTCCAATTATTCACTCAGACCTAAAACCTGGAAACATATTACTTGATGAAAATATGATACCAAAAATTACAGACTTTGGTCTATCAAGACAGTATGACCGAAAACAAACGGTTCACACAGAAAAAACTAGTGGAACTTTGTAAGTGAATAGCCACTTGATAATCCATTGTTCTTTGGTAATCAATGGAAGTGTTTTATCTTAAAACTCCATATTCACCCATTGATGTTAAATGCAGAGGTTATATGCCGCCAGAATACCTACGGGGTATAATCACACCTATGTTTGACATATTTAGTTTGGGTGTAATAATCATGGAGGTAATAACTGGACACAGGGACTACCCATATGAAATAAAAAAATCTTCCGCGGACTTCATCGAGCTTGTAAGACAAATCTTTGTAAACTTTCAAGGGACCTGCTTATCGTAGACACTGTGTGAAAGTTTACCATTTCAAGGTAATATTTCCAATTTATTTTGTGTTTCACAGGAGCTTCAAAAATGGAGAAATGTGCTAGAAAATGTACCAGGGTATACATTGCTAGAAACAGATTGCCGACAAATAAAAAGATGCATTCAGATAGGTCTAATATGTGTGAATCCTGAGCGGGCCAAAAGACCTTCAATGAAGAAGTTGATAGATATGCTTGAAGGGTTGGAAAGTATGAATTGGTACATCAGCAACGAGGTAACGTCACCTGCCACCAACTTATGATAATGGCAGGGTATTACATACCATTTAATGCATGTAATCTCCTTCTCATAATCTAGAGAGTAAAACCTTATATTTATATATATGTACCTAGAAAGTAAATTATCTATAACTTATTTAAAATTCTGGTTTAAATAATCTATGTACTTAATGCTTATATTATGACACTTTGTAACTTTTAATTAATTCCCACTATCACAAATTTATTTAGTGTAGGTAGAAAAATTGCTTTCAAATTAGTTGGAGGCCGAAAGTGAATAGTTTCTGAGTTCCAATGTCCATTTAGGACATTTTGACAGTATTGGGGATTAGCATTTACACGGAGTTGTATTGCTTCAACTACTGAAGTTCAGAGTGTCTATTACTAGTGTCGTCCTCAAAAGGTTGTCATTTTAAGCATATGTAAAGT
This sequence comes from Avena longiglumis, assembly GCA_030063025.1. Taxonomy (NCBI): domain Eukaryota; kingdom Viridiplantae; phylum Streptophyta; class Magnoliopsida; order Poales; family Poaceae; genus Avena; species Avena longiglumis. The sequence goes on from CP125979.1 coordinate 72,326,563, forward strand.
CAAGTCTCAAAACTTTGATTCCATGTACATCGTAAAATACTCATGTTAGCTAATATCATATGTAATGTAATGTATGAATGTGCCACAACATAAATAGCTTGTAAAATTTTCATTTGGATACAATTTCCATGTTCAACACAACAACTTTAGAGAATCGGAAAGATTATAAATGAAGCAAATTTAACCAACTATCTGGTCCATTCTAGTTATCAAGCCACGGAATCAAGGGCGGAGCCCTAGTGTAGCAAAGGAAATCGTCACAACTTCCATCGGTTCTGCCTTTCTGGTATGCATGTTTAAAAAACATCAACTTCTTAGTAATGCTATAAAGTGATTGATGCATATAATCCAGTTGGTTTAAATTGTTCTACAGCGTGTATGATTTCCATAACTCCATTATGCTCGGCGAGCAGCTACACAAGCTTTTTAATTGCCTGGTCTCTGAGTTCTAGTTGTAACCAGTGAGTATGCAATCCCATGGACATGTGATTCTTTGATAGTTCTGTAACTAAACTTTGATCAATAGTACGAGCAACATTTGTTGTTCAATATCGATTTTCTTGTTCGATTGTTGCATGTGTCCTATGTTGTAAGCTATATATAGCGATTGAATAACGAGTGGTTGCTGTGATTTTGCAGCTTTGTTAACCAAATCACATGCTCCAGTATGACTTCAGTTTAAATCTTTGATTCTTCAGATTAGTACCATGCACTACGGGAAAAATTGTCAGTGTCGTCGCTGCCCGCCTTTTTCGTGTGCCTACAGGCCCGGAACATTGCAAAGATTGTCGCTGCCGTGTGAGCCTTCACAAGCACACAACAAAGAGAATGAACACAGCAGATTCCTGAAAAAGCACACGACAACAAACATAACACAGCAATGGACAAATCAGGGAACACGGCAAATAAATAACGCACGACAAATAGGCATAGATTTTTTCACGGCAACGACGTGGGACCCGCGGCCTCATAGGTGCACCCGACGGGGAGGAGCTGACGGTTGGAGACGGCGAAAGCTTTGCTGTGTGCCCTGGCCGTCAGGTACACGGCAAAGATCAGCCTTTGCCGTGTGTATTTGTCTATATACACGGCAAAGGGCTGTTTTTTCCTTTTTATTTTATTTAATTAGCAAGGCTTTTATTACATATATGTTAGGTGGTGTTATTTCATAGGATCATGAGCACACACATATAAATATGTTGTTGTGGTATGACATTGTGTGTATTGCTATTCATTGTGGCCAGTTAAGATTATTCCTTCTCCGTGTGTGTGTGTCATACTTAGGCCTACAAGCGGTTAAAAAAATCTGGTGCATCCAATTGAATATTGACTCTAAAAAGTTTTCAGGAACCCATGAAGAGAGTACATATGGACACTTACAATTCTTTGAAGATGTTTTTGGTTCCTTTATATTTGATGATTGTGACCTAGATAAGGTTAAAATCCAGTTGTTTAGACAAACTCTCTCTCTAATAATGTTTGCAACTAGTATAGATCCTTTTGTGCAGAAGCACCGAGGACGGATTTGACAACCAATTTCCTATCAAAATATTACTCAGAAAGCAAAGCTCATAGGATGAGAGGTATTATTATCAGTTTAAAAAATAGTCCTAATGAGAGTTTATATGAAGGCTATATAAGGTATAAAAGCTATCTAGATAATTTCCCCATCACCTTTTGCCTGATTGGTTAATCACTCATACTTTCTATGGTGGGATAAATGATGAAAATAGAACAAACCTAGATACCGCTTCTAATGGTAGTTTTCTATCTTATACTTATGACGAAGCATGGAAATGAGGGAGACACCAGAAAGTTATGAAATTAGGGAGAGCAATATGGATAGTTCTTCTGAATATGCTTGTATTAACGACTTCCTCGCAGATGAAAGGACTTGGGCGATGACTAAAACCCTCGGTATTGATTCTTATTCGTTAAAAAAATTTATTGAGAATTATGTAGGGCATCTACAGGTACCTTCAGAATGGGAACCTCATAAACCCCTCGAAGAAAAGAAGCGAGCAAGAGAGGACACAACATTGATAGAATTTCCCTCTGAATCTATTCAATAAAATATTAAGAAGAAGTGCAGGGAGGAAGAACGTATAAGGATAAGACCAAAGAAACCATAAAAGAACCCCGATGCTACCAATACAAATATTGTTATATTTAAGGATCTTATGGAAGCAAGAATCATGGAAAATGAAAATAGTTATGCTAGATTTTGAAACTTCATACTTCATCACAGGTAAGATACAAGGTAAAGAAACTTATAAACCTATCACTCCTATATATTATGGAGAAACTACCCTATACGGAATTTGTGAGTCGATGCCTACTATAAATATTATGCCTTCATCACTTTATGAGGAACTTCGCTACAATTTAAATAATCCAGATATGGAAACAGTAGACACTACTATTAAACTGTTTAATAGAACTAATATAAAACCGGAAGGTGTTATTCAAAATATCTATGTTTTTGTTGGACCACTCATTTATCCTCTTGATTTTCATATTATTGATATGCCTCGAGATACTTTTTGTCCTATTCTTTTAGGTAGGCCTTTTGTCTCTATAACCAAAGCTCGAATTGATAATAAGAAGGAGACTATTTCCATGATGTTTGGAGAGGAGGAAATGACATTCCACTTCGCCAAACTAAAAAAGAGGCCATATGAAATAGAAGATATCAAGGAAGAGAAAACAATTGCCGAGCTGGCCGCGATCCATTTCAGCACTCCCCAAGATGAATTAGGAACAAGCTTAGTTAATTTGGAAGAGGCACAAGATGATGAGGAAAGAGAAGATATGGATGATTATCTTGACTCCATTCTGGAAGCACAAAACCCACATGACTATGAATAACTGGTAAGAAAAGGAGACGAAGAACCTCCGCCAATTGAATTGAAACGACTTTCAGACAATATGAGGTATGAATTTTTTAGATAATGAAAATAAATGTCATGTTATTATTAGTAAAAAATTATCAAAAAATGAAACAAATAAACTTATTTCAGTTTTGATCAAACATCGTGAAGCATTTGGGTATACTCTAAGTGACATAAAAAATAGATCCATCCATTATGACACATAATATTACCATGCTTGAAAATGTTGTACCTATAGTTGAAAAATAAAGATGGCTTAATCCGAAAATGAAAGAAGTATTAAGAAAAGAAATTATACGCTTACTAGATGTTGGCATAATATATCCTATTTCTGATAGTAAATGGGTTATCCCAGCTCATTGCATACCAAGACATGGGGGTCTTGATGCTGCTATGAATGAGGATGTTGAGCTAGTCCCAATAAGGCCTATTGTTGGGTATCGCATGTGCATCGATTTTAGAAAACTAAACCGTGAGACATAAAAAGATCATAAACCTATACCATGCATGGATAGAATTTTAGAAAGACTAAGCAATAATTCCTATTTTAGTTTTCTTGATGGTTATTCCGGTTATTCTCAAGTTGATATACAACCCGAAGATCAAGAGAAAACAACTTTTACATGTCCTTATGTACATATTGGCTTATGTAATGCAGCTGTAACTTTTCAAGAATGTGTTTTAAAAATCTTTGATGATCTTGTTGAGAAGACTATGGAAGTTCTAACAAATGATTTCGTTGTTTGTGAAACAACATTTGATAATTGTCTCTATAATTTAACCAAGGTTTTGCAGAGATGCATGCAATCAAATTTAGTTTTGAATTGGGAGCAATGTAGATTCATGGAAAGAGAAGGTAAAGTTTTTGGACATAAGGTTTCAGAAAAAGGTATAGAAATTGATAATACCAATATAAGTGCTATAGAAAATCTTCTCATTCCTCAAGACATTAAAAACTTAAAGATGTTTCTGGGACATGTAGGTTTATACAAGCATTTTATACAAGGTTTTGCTAAAATAGATATGCCTCTCACAAACCTTCTTGATAAAGAAAATCCGTTCTATCTTGACCAGGACTGCATTGCAGATTTTGAAAATCTTAAAAACAAATTAGTTTCAGAACCTATCATGCAGCCTCAAAAATAGGATGAACCATTTGAAATCATGTGTGATGCTAGTTACTATCCTTTAGGAGTTGTATTAGGACAGCGAGACGGGAAGAATTTAAATGTTATTCATTACGCTAGTAGGACTCTTAATAATATTCAGAAAAATTATGCTACTACTGAGAAAGAGTTCCTTGCTATAATTTTTGCCTGTGACAAAATTTAGATCTTACATTATTAATTCTAGAGTAATAATTCATACAGATCACCAAGCTTTGCGTCATCTTCTTGTGAAAAATGATGCAAACCCATGTTGATTAGGTGGGTGTTATTACTACAAGAATATGATTTACAAATAGTAGATAGGAGGGGTAAGGATAATCTAGTAGCAGATCATCTATCTAGGATGGAGGGAATAATTACCGACCCCGTGCCTATAAATGAGTCATTTTTGGGAGAATACTTAGCAAAAATTGAAGTAGTTGATTCATGGTATGCAGATTATGCTAATTATCTCACAGTAAAATTTATACCTCCTGGTATGACAAGAAACAAAAGAATGAAATTCTTTAATGATCTTAAACACTACTTTTGGGATGATCCATTTCTTTATTGTCATGGACCTGATAGAATGATTCGAAAGTGTGTTCCTAATCATGAAATGGATGCAATTTTGCAAGCTTTTCATGGCAGTCCGTATGGAGGACAAAATGCAGGCAAGCGAACTACGGAAAAGGTACTTCAATCCCGATTCTATTGGCCCACCTTGTTCAAAGATGCACAAAGGTATGTGGAATATTTTGATGCTTGCCAGAGAAAAGGTAATATGGGCAGAAGACAAGATATGACAATGAATTATAGTCTTATAATTGAACCATTTGATGTATGGGGAATGGATTACATGGGACCCTTTATAGAATCAAATGGTTACACTCATATTCTTGTTGTTGTCAATTATGTTACTAAATGGGTTGAAGCTATCCCAACTAACCATGCAGATGTAGCCACTTCTGTGAAGATGATCAAGGATGTCATATTTCCCAGGTTTGGAGTTCCTAGATTTTTAATTACTGACGGTGGTTCTCATTTTATGAAGCAAACTTTCAGGAAAATCCTCAGAAAATATGGAGTAACTGTTATCGCCATATTTTGGCCAACAAAGGAGATGGGCCGTGATCAAGATGGGCTTGGAAGATGCATATATTCAACGTGTTGTTGGATCGGCCTAGTGCGTAGAATTGGGCTAAATTGCCCGTGTATCTTGTATCATAGTAGGTTTCGTTTCAGTTTAGGTTCCGTTTCAGTTTAGGTAAAGATAGAGTTGTAGAGTTATTCCAAAAGTAGAGAGTCTCCGGACTATAAATATGTACCTAAGGTTATCAAGAAAAGGAGGACAATCACGTTCACAACAAACACAATCTCGGCGCATCGCCACCCCTTGTTTCTAGGGTTTCTTTCGGTAGAATATGTCGCCTAGATCGCATCTTGCGATCTAGGCAGTATTTTTACTTATGCGTTGTTTGGTGTTACTCGTACTGAAGCCTTGTTGATGGCGAGTAACACTACTATCATAGATTTGTTGAGGCTAGCATCGGTGTTTTTCGCTATAATTGTTTAAAGTTATGCCGCCTCTAGTTGTCTCGCTACCTTTGCACCGTTTCCCAAGTGCAAGGGTAGCACCTTGCTTGATCTTTATTTAGCTGATTCGATCTGTTATGGTTGTGCCTTGCTCGCCAAGGTTCAGTTTGATATCTACGTAGTCGCCTTACAAACGGGTTGAACGATCCAAAGAGTACGTAAGGACGTAGCTTATTCGTTCTAGAGAAGTTGTTCCGTAATTGACTTTTCGTTGGTTATTAGGCCTCTAGGGTTAATATTCTTCATCTTTGTACATACCAGGCTCAATTACGTGTAGGACGCCCAGTTACGTGGTGAAAACATTAAACCGTCAGAGATCGATTTAACTTGTAGTGATCAAGCAAAACCCCATGTTATCGTAAATCTAATGCGTAACCATGGGGCAATCGGCTCTAGGAGCCGATTCTGGAAACTCGGGAGCCGGTCACGGCTCGAATTTTACGATACTTGTTTACCATGCAGAAATCAATCGAGCAATCCTTCACCTTCGACCAGGTATAGGTCAGGTGGCACGCCTCGAACCAAGCCGGGACGTGTGCGAGTTTTGCGGGCGTTGCCCGAGGGACCAGGGCCCACCAGCCTCAGGAGCCTCCGGCTCTTCGTGTTGCTCGCCGCTTCGCTGGTGAGTTTTGGCATGCAACACATTCGCACGCCGGTGGGACCTTCAACAACGTCTACATCAACATCCGACGCGATGGAGAGCGACTACCACGCATCTGACGAGCTGCTCAAGAGCACAAGGCGAAGTATGATGAGATCGAATCTCTTGAAGCCGATCTCATCGGCTCTTTTGAGAGGACCCGTAAGCATGGCATCAAGTGGAGGGGTTCTCCCCGAGGGTGCTCTTGATGAGGTAGATCTGCTCTTCGGAGGAGCGCACTGAGCTCTACGACAGTGAAGTCAACTACATGGTGGCTCATTCTCCGCACCGCCATTCCGAGAGCCCGTGAACGCTTTCGAGCGGTCGCGTTCGCGTAGTTCAGAGATCATGAAACATCGCATTCTCCGTCGGGCCTACTTTAGGGACTCACCAGGAGAAAGACCGCCTGCACCAGGCCACAAATGCCATTCACACTTGCGGCTCCAGAGCCGCCAGGAGCAGCGGCTTACGTCGTCTACAAGGCTAGAGGCGACCCAGGCGATTGCCAATTCCTGTTTGAGCCACCTAAGGAAATCCCACACGGATATATATGCACCTATGTGCCGGACTGCAATAACCTGACACGCACCAACCAGATTGCAACCGCGGGAGTTTCTGCGGCAGGGGTTCCTGGGGCAGGATCTTCAGGAGCGGCGTCGAGCAGCGATGTCCGGGATAGACCGACAAACAGCGTATAGCCAAGTATGCCACCGAACAAGTCATGAGAATCTAGCCCCGCAGCTCAAACAGTGGAGCAAATCCGTACCATCCCGAGAGACCCGGTTCGCGTCAAGAGAAGGACAATCGGCTATTCAAAGCCGTACTTCAACGAAGTTTGATCTCGATTCCGCCACCCAAGTATCGGCTCCCTGAGTTCTCAAGGTTTAGCGGGTCAGAAGGGTCAAGCTCGATCGAGCACATAAGCCGATACCTAGCACAGCTAGGCATAATTTCGGCATCGGATCAGATGCACGTAAGGTTTTTTGCGCAATCGCTGACAGGACCAGCTTTTGGGTGGTACACCGCCGCCACCGATTCGATTCATACCGAAGCAATCGAAGAGCAGTTCCACATCCAGACCATTCAGAGGCTACCGAGGTCGGCATTGCGGACTGGCAGCGATGTAAGCGGAGAAATCAGAGCCGAGTACATCCAGGCTTCAGACCGCTAAGAACCGATGTTTCTCAGCTCGTTAAGCGAGAAGGAAGCGGAAATGGCAGTGTTGGGTCTCTCGGACCCATCAAGGATCTGGCTTTCAAGTGGAGTACAACTCATTGGCGCATGGCCCGAACCGACGATGTATGAACAGCGCCACCACGAGTTGTACCAAGACAAATTCAACGTCCGATAGGCCTGGTCGATGCGAAGAAGATGATCCTACGGGACCAGAAGTGGCCGAATGGGCTCGGGGCGATCCTGTAGCCTGCAAATGGGTGAAACAGCAAGGGCTCAAAGGGTTCGACTTTGATGTGAGCAAAGCCGAGCAGATATTCGATTTGTCTTTGAAGGAGAAGCGGTGAGGTTACCCAAGGCCACAAAATCCCTACGGCTCAGAAATGAACGGAGACCATATCGCAAGTGGCATCACTGCTCACCCACACCACCAATGATTGCAAAGAGCTCACCGCCAAATCCAAATGGCGATAGAACAAGGCCGTTCGATCCTTGGGCAGTTCGCCATGAAAGTGGACACGAACCCATTTCCAGGCGTCAACATGGTAGAACTTCGATGAGGCGTCAATCGGTTTTTTCGGTGTTAATATGGCGGGTCTCGGGTACCACCATGACACGTACAAGGAGGGAGGTGTCTGCTCTCGGGGCAAAGAAAGAAAGGAGGCTGGTCCATGCGACCGGCCCAGCCACAATGACAGGCGGTACTTAACAGAGGAACAGGTGAGGAGAGTGCGGTATCAGAAGCCACATTCCGCCCATCTCCTTAACAAGTATGAGCGCCAAGATGACCAACGCCGCCGCGATGGAGACGATGAAGGATGTGAGCACCTCGCTAAGGGACCGTCTAAAGAAAAGGCGCAGACAAGCATTGGGATTGTCCTTTCTTCAAGTATTGCTTGGGACACGGAATGAGCCGATTGCCTATAGTCGACAACGCCGGAATGCGGTCGCAGAAGGAGGACACGAGGCCGTGTCGGTGTTCAAACGTCTAGGGCCTCTTCCACCCCGAGCCGTTAGGAGTCCGCCGAGCGTAAGACCTCGAGAAGCCAAAGAATGACAAAGACGAAGACATCACCGTCAAGGTGGTGTCCCGACGGACTCAGACACACCCAAAAGCGTAGAGTGCGGCTGCGTAACTTGGAGGAAGTCAAGCGCAAGATCTCCACGCTTTAAAGAAAGCACGACCCGATCCGGTCAAAATTAGGCAGACCACGGAAACGGAAGACCGCCCGACAAGGAAAGAATGGCGCCTAAACCAGTAAAGCCGATGCACGGACATCGGTGGCACAAACATGGTGTTCGTATTTCGCTGCGCGCCAAGAACCAATGAGCTACCAGTGGCACAGTTCGACTGCGGTCCACGGCCGGTTATCTTTGAGAAGCCACGTGAGAAGGGTTACAAACATCTGAAAGCCCTGTACCTACGAGGTTACATCAATGGGCAACCTGTCAGCAAGATGTTGGTGGACACCGGAGCGGCAGTCAATATCATGCCGTACTCCATGCTACGACGCTTGGGACGCTCCACGCAGATCGATCAAAACCAACGCCACGTTAAGCGACTTCAACGGTCGTCTTCGGAAACGCAAGGCGTCGAACGTGGATCGGCGATGGGCAGGAAAACCATACCCACGTCATTTTTCGTCAGGACAGCAAAAGTACCTCTGTTGTCTTGCTAGGTAGAGACCGGATTCACGCTAATTGCTGCATTCCATCCACGATGCACCAGCGCTTCCCTAACTGATGGGACGGAGATGAAGTGGAGGTCATCCATGCAGATGATTCTATCGAGATTTCCATAGCTTGCATGAACGTCGGGAAGCGAAGACCAAGAGCCGATCTCGAATCAGTCTAGACGGCTGAGCGCATTGAAGCTACAAAAACGGGTGAGGCTGGTCTTATCCACGGCTCGACAGTAGCAAGGTCCACGAAGCGTGGTACGGCCGATCCTCGCGATCGGCCACTAAAAATAGGAAGCACCAATCGTACGGCAAGCGGATCACGTAGTCGTAGCAGGGAGATGCCCTGCCACTGTAACACAATAAGGTGTAAACCATCCTTAACTAATTTAATCAAAAAGGGGGCCGATTCAGGCAATCGGCCCAAATCATTTTTGTTACCCTCACCTACTGTTTGCCCTGTGTTTAGCGTCGATTTGACAGGTGACGGAAAGCTAGGGTATGGGTTTACATCCGCTGATGAGCTAGAAGAGATCGACATTGGTCCTGGGGATAAGCCACGACCAACATTTATCAGCAGAAAGTTAGATCCGAATCTGCGGGGCCCGATGATAGCCCTGTTGAAACAATATCCAGACTGCTTCGCCTGGGACTACACAGAGATGCCTGGGTTAGACAGGAGCATCATTGAGCATCGACTCCCGCTCAAAAAAGGATTTCGGCCATTTCAGCAGCGAGCACGACAAATGAAGGCCGAAATTCTGGAAGAAGTCAAGAAAGAGGTCGAGAAAATGTTGACAGCCAAGTTAATCAGGCCATGCAGGTATGCAGAGTGGATTTCTAGTATCGCACAGAGAAAAAGGATGGCGGTGGCGTGTTGCCATAGATTTTCGGATCTCAACAGAGCTACCCCAAAGGATGAGTATCCGATGCCGTGGCGTAAACGTTAATCAACGCAGCGGGTGGTCATAAGATCTTGAGCTTCATGGATGGCAATGCCGGTTACAACCAAATTTTTATGGCTCCAGAAGACATACACAAGACTGCATTCAGAGTCCCAGGTCGGTGGGGTTGTTTGAGTATGTAGTCATGACGTTTGGGCAAGAATGCCGCCACGTACCAAAGAGCCATGAATTATATTTTTCATGATCGATCGGCAAGTGGTGGAAATCTACATCGATGACGCGTGGTAGTCAAGTCTGCAGCTCAAGAAGGACACTTAGACGATCTGACGACGTCTGGACCGAACAAGAAAATTCGGCCTACGGATGAATCCAAAGAAGTGTGCCTTCGGGGTGATGGCCGGTCAGTTCTTGGGTTTTTTGGTCCATGAACGCGGAATTGAGATCGGTCTGAAAAGTCAGGAGGCAGTGCGAACAATGAAGCCACCCACTACAAAGAAAGAACTGCAGTCTCTCATCGGCAAGATCAACTTCGTCAGAAGATTCATCTCCAATCTGTCAGGAAGAATAGAGCCGTTCATGGGACTAGTGAAAATTAAATCTGACGAGGAATTCCGCTGGGGGGCAGAACAACAACGAGCCTTTGACGAGATCAAAGAATATATGACGAAGCCGCCAGTATTGGTTCCACCCCAGCCGGACAGACCGTTCTACATTTACTTGTCAGTAGCTGACACGTCCATCGCCTCGGTGGTGGTGCAAGTTTATGATGGGCTGGAGCGAGTCGTATTTTACATAAGTAGAAGGATGCTGGACGCAGAGACAAGGTATCCTGGTATCGATAAGTTATGCCTCTGCCTGTTTTTCACCTGCACCAAGCTGCGCCACATTTTGCTATCAGCAGAGATCATCATCATATGCAACCGTCACGTCATAAAGCACATCGTCGGCTCCTATGTTAAAAGGCCGACCGGGCAAATGGATGTTTGCATTATCGAGTTTGACATCCGGTATCAACCCGCCGATTAAGGACAGGCGTTGGCGATCTTATCTGAAAGGATCAACACTAACATAGCAAAGACTTGTCCATAAGAGCGTGGGCTATGTTTTTCGACGGATCGGTTTGTGACGATGGCTGCGCATCGGCATTTTACTCGTGTCGCCTGGGGCAACATTTTCCTTCTCCATCGATTGTCCGCCTCCGCACCAACAATGTCGCCGAGTACGAGGCGATACGCAAGGAATGGAGTTACTCCTCGAGCCGGAGGCAGAGGCGTGAAATTTTGGAGACTCCAAGTTGGTGATTTCCCAACTCACGGAGGAGTACAAGTGAGAGCGAGTCCCTCTTCCCATTATGGTTGCCTCGCCGTGAGTCGATGGCAGATTCGGTACATAAACTTCACTTGGATCCCGGTCGCAGAACATAGAGGCAAATGACCTTGCACAATGGCTTCAGCTACAAGGATGTAGCGAAGGAGCCGATGTTCGTGCAGTTCGACGATCGAGAGCCGATATCTTCAATTACTTGAAGGATTCGGCTCGGGGGGCACCTAAACGGATAAGGTACAAGGCCATGAAGTATGTGCTTATTGGGGATGACATGTTTTACAGGACTCTGGAAGGATTATTGCTCAAATGTCTGGGGACAACCGAGGCTAATCGGCTCCTACACGAGGTACACGAAGGCGCCTGTGGAACTCACCAATCAGCTCACAAGATGAAATGGTTGATCAGGCGATCAGGGTTTTATTGGCCCACCATGCTTGAGGACTGTTTCAAGTACTACAAAGGGTGCCAAGCATGTTAGAAGTTTGGGAAAATTCAGATGGTACCCGCGTCGGCAATGAACCCCATCATCAAGCCTTGGCCATTCCGAGGTTGGGGCATGGATATGATCGGCAAAATCAATCCCCCATCAAGCAAAGGCCACATGTGGATTTTGGCCATTACTGATTATTTCACTAAATGGGTGGAGGCTGTCCCGATGAAATCAGTAAACTCAAAGGATGTTATCAACTTTGTGAAAGAACATGTCATCCATAGATTCGGAATTCCCCAAACTATCACGACCGATGGAGGTTCGGTCTTTATTTCTCAGGAGTTTAGAAAGTTCTGCGAGGACACGGGGATTAAGCTGATCAGATCATCTCCATACTATGCTCAGGCGAATGGGCAAGCTGAAGCGTCCAACCAGAGCCTCATCAAGCTGATCAAGAGAAAAGTCGATGAGCACCCTAGGCGTTGGCACGAGGTTTTGTCAGAGGCATTGTGGGATTATCACATGTCATGCCATGGGGCGATTAAAACCTCGCCATACCATCTAGTATATGGACAAGAAGCCGTATTGCCTTGGGAAATTACGGCTGGGTCGAGACGTGTCACTTTTCAGGATGATCTAACGACTGAAGAATACGCAACCCTGATGAGTGACAGTGTGGAGGATTTAACCGAGCTCAGGCTGTGGTCACTGGAGAAAATCAAAGAGAACAAGGCTAAAGTAGCTCGTGCATACAACAAGAAAGTGAAGCCAAAGGAGTTCCACGTTGGTGATCTGGTATGGGAAGTTGTGTTGCCCTTGGGGACTAAGGATGCAACATATGGTAAATGGTCTCCAAATTGGCACGGGCGCTGATGGTCGACCAAGTTTTAAGAGGAAACGCGTACATGCTTGAGGAGCTGGACGGCGTGAAATTCCCAGTGGCGGTCAACGGTCAACATCTCAAGAAATATTTCCCAAGCATGTGGGATGTTGGACAGCGTCAACTTGAGGGGCCGATACATGAAATCGGCTAAGTAAAAGCACGTGAGACGAGGGACAGTAAAAGTGTGGGGGCCGATGCTGGAAATCGGCCGAATAAAAGCAAATATATATATATAGCCGATGCACGGTCATCGATTCTAGAGGTTCACACATGTTACAAACAGGTGCCAGTTCGCACATACAAGCTACTGAAGAAATGCTTCGAAGGCATGGAGGGCGTCAGCACGGACACGATCCACCTCGGCGATCTCAGCTTCGTCATCTTCATCCTTGCTTGTCACTAGCTGTTTGTTCAGGGCACGTTTTTCGATGGGCAATTGGAGATCTGGGTCGCCCGTTTTGAAAAGGGGTGCAGGTCGCCCGTTTTGAAAAAGGTCGCAGGTTACCGTTTGAAACTAAGAAGTGGCCGTTTTGATGTGCCTAAAGATGCGAACAAGTTTTGACCCTATCAACGTTTTTGGGAGAAGCCGATGGGTAGTCATCGGCTCTTTGCGATTTGACTTGTTTGACTGTATGCATGCAGTATGTTGAAAGCCGATACAGTGTCATCGACTTCTGGGACATCGACCTATCGTGACTATCGGCAAAATCAGGGGCGAACAAGGCAATCTTCGGGAAATAGATTTTCATTCATTCAAAAGATGATTGCTTACAAAGGACGATTGATTACAAAAGGGAGCTTATTGCTACTACTACTGCTACTACTGGTTCCTAATCTAGGCCGAGGTCGTCGTCGCTGTCATCGCCGCCGTCTTGTGCGCTATCCTCAGCGCTGCTATCAAGGCTTCTTCTTCTTTGAAGAAGCCAGCAGGGCCTCCCTCGTCCTCGTCAGTGTCCTCGCTGGACCCGGTGCGGAAGTACTTCACCGGCTGGTACTCCTCGGAGGAGGTGTCCTCCTCTTCCTCCTCTTCTTCGGAGGAGTCGACGCCGTCCCAGGACATGGCGTCGTCGGTGCTGTCTGCCTCCAGTTCCCCATCAGCAAGGAACTGCAGGTCTTCTTCGCCGTCGATCAGGACGCGTCCTCCGACCAAACGGCGAAGTCCCAACCCCTCTCGTCCCACCATTGTGGGGCAAGAGTGTTGTACGCCGCCATCGGCGGGTGCTCTGGCGTCGGCTCTCGGTCGCTCATTGAGTTGGAGGCGTGGGAGGACAGGCCAGAGGAAGCAGAGGAGGCCATGGCGGAGAAAGAGGGTTTTTTGGCTACTGGAGGAAGATGGGGACTGCGAACTGCTCAGACGAATTTAAATAAGGGGAATAGTGGAGAGACGGTTCAATGCCATAGCGGTTTCCCAGATTGCGCTGCCAAAATCGTCAAATCATGCACTGCGGAGGAGTTGAGAAGACAGGGCATCATGATGAAGGGGTAGCGTGACGATTCTGTTCTGCCACGCATTCTGTCAACGCGCAACCCGATACAAAAAAAAGAGGAGAAGAAAAAAACACAGAGTGGTTTTGGAATTATCATTGCCAAAACCAGGGGGGCATGTGTTATCGCCATATTTTGGCCAACGAAGGAGATGGGCCGTGATCAAGATGGGCTTGGAAGATGCATATATTCAACGTGTTGTTGGATCGGCCTAGTCGAATTGGGCTAAATTGCCCGTGTATCTTGTATCATAGTAGGTTTCGTTTCAGTTTAGGTTCCGTTTCAGTTTAGGTAAAGATAGAGTTGTAGAGTTATTCCAAAAGTAGAGAGTCTCCGGACTATAAATATGTACCTAAGGTTATCAAGAAAAGGAGGACAATCACGTTCACAACAAACACAATCTCGGCGCATCGCCACCCCTTGTTTCTAGGGTTTCTTTCGGGTAAGTGTCATGCTGCCTAGATCGCATCTTGCGATCTAGGCAGTATTTTTACTTATGCGTTGTTTGGTGTTACTCAGATCTTGAAGCCTTGTTGATGGCGAGTAACACTACTATCATAGATTTGTTGAGGCTAGCATCGGTGTTTTTCGCTATAATTGTTTAAAGTTATGCCTCTAGTTGTCTCGCTACCTTTGCACTGCTTTCCCAAGTGCAAGGGTAGCACCTTGCTTGATCTTTATTTAGCTGATTCGATCTGTTATGGTTGTGCCTTGCTCGCCAAGGTTCAGTTTGATATCTACGTAGTCGGGCCTTACAACGGGTTGAACGATCCAAAGTACGTAAGGGCGTAGCTTATTCGTTCTAGAGAAGTTGTTCCGTAATTGACTTTTCGCTGGTTATTAGGCCTCCTCTAGGGTTAATATTCTTCATCTTTTGTACATACCAGCTCAATTACGTGTAGGACGCGTTCCAGATTACGTGGTGAAAACATTAAACCGTCGAGATCGATTTAACTTGTAGTGATCAAGCAAAACCCCATGTTATCGTAAATCTAATGCAGAACCATGGGGCAATCGGCTCTAGGAGCCGATTTACAGGGAAACCTGGGAGCCGGTCACGGCTCGAATTTTACGTATACTTGTTTACCATGCAGAAATCAATCGAGCAATCCTTCACCTTCGACCAGGTATAGGTCAGGTGGCGCCTCGAACCAAGCCAGGACGTGTGCCGGAGTTTTGCGGGCCGTTGCCCGAGGGACCAGGGCCCACCAGTAGTTCTGGGAGCCTCCCGGCTCTTCGTGTTGCTCGTCGCTGCTCGCCGGTGAGTTTTGGCAGGCAACAGTAACTCACCGCGTTGCTTCACCATATCATCCCCAAACAAGTGGTCAAGTGGAACTCTCAAATAGAAAACTTAAGACCATACTCGAGAAGACGATGGATAAATCAAGAAAAGATTGGTCATACAAGCTAAATGACACTCTTTGGGCATACCGAACTGCCTTTAAAAATCCGATGGGTATGACCCCATATAAGATGGTATACGGTAAGGCGTGCCATCTACCTTTATAATTGGAACATAGAGCCTTTTGGGCAATCAAGAATTTAAACTATGATCTTAAAACAGCAGGAGAAAAACGTTTATTAGACATACATGCTTTAGATGAGTTTAGGAGTGAGGCTTATGAAAATGCTAGACTGTTTAAGAAAAAAGTAAAAAGATGGCATGATAGAAAAATAGATGATAAGGTTTTAAAAGTAGAGATAAAGTTCTGCTCTATAACTCTCGCCTTAAGTTATTTCTAGGAAAGCTCAGATCAAAGTGGGAAGGCGCCTATATAGTTGAAGAAGCTTATGCATCAGGAGCTGTGAAGCTCCAGGAGAAAACACCTTCTCTTTCATGGATAGTGAATGGAAAACGCTTGAATCATTACCGTGCAAAAGAATATATAGTTGCAATCACCGTACGAATAATTACCCCATAAGAGTTGATTGAGCACAAATATGGAAGGAACAGTAACTGGAAGAAGGACAAGATTGAGACAAAGTGAGCAACACTATTGTCGAGCTATATATAGACCATAAAAGAGAGCTTCATGGGAGGCTACCCATGTGGAATAAAGGTTCTAGTAAGTTTTTAAGTAAGTTTTATTTTATATTATGATTGAATAAAGGAACACTTGAAGCTCTTGTGAAATAAACATTTGGTTATGATAAAATATAGTTCAATTAATGTTAATGTTGGTTGAAAATTTAAGCTATCATTTTAATGTCAAAACTTGGTATTCCATTAAGTTTCAGACTAATAAAGAATTTCCAAAGAAACATATAAATTTTGATGTTTACTGTAACCTTAACGACCAACTATATAGCGGGAATTAAATTTCTGGCCGTATAGTTGCGGCCGTATAGTTATTCATCGCATTATCAAATTTGTATGCCGATATACAGAAGGTTTAACGACCAACTATACGGCGGGAAGAAATCTTGCGGCCGTATAGTTGGTACAGCCATAGATAAAAAAAAAATCTATAGTCGGTTCGTAACTATACGGCGGGCACTATACAGGCCGTGCTCGTATATTTGCTCATTAAGCTTGGCGTCTAGGGTTTTCGACCTCCCCTTTTAAAGACAGTTGCATCTAACCTTTTTCATTAAGTTTTCGTAGATCTACAGCCTCCAGCCTCGAAAAACCATCTCCATCTCCATACACATGCCTTCTAACAACATCTGTGGTTTGGAGGAAGAAGGAAGAGAAGCCCGTGAAAAGGATAGAAGGGGCAGAACCAAAAGAAGTGTCATCGTCATCCGTCTCAGAGATCAAGACTCTCCCAAATTGGGAGGACATGTTCCCGCAAAGGATGAAGATGATGAGGCAAGCAGATCAGAGAAGGGGCAAGGATGAGTATCTCCCTAATCCTTACCGTCACAACATAGGATCTTATTATAAACCTCCTCTTAGCCTCCCACATCTTAAACCCAAGGAGGTGCAGCAAGATGAGATTCATGATAAGATCTATCAATTGGAAAAGGCTTCAAAGGCATGTGTTAAAACTATTGGAGAAGGGATTGACTCCTACTGGATGATGAGCAAAAACCTTGAGAAAAAGTTCAATGACATCGATGGTAGAGTTGGTTTCTTGATTAAAAATATTTTTTAGTTGACAAATGAGAAGAAATTCCTTCAGAGGAAAATTTTGAAGCTTCAATACGACATGGCCAAGCTCAGCATCCGCCTCGCAAGCGTGGCTAAAGTTAGCAACCCAAGAGAGGAAGGCAATGCTCTTCCTACCCAGGAGGAGGAATAGGTACTAACAAGGAGTTATTTGATCCCGCCTGGCTTGATTCCAAGCTTGGGGAGATCTCTAAAACCTTGTAATCAATTTTATAAGTTTATTACTTTTAGCTTCGCATTAGTTCGAGTTTAGAAATAAAAATTGCATTATTAGGATTCCCTTCAGTAATAGTTGACCCCATCTATGAAATTATGAGTTTATTATTATATACATATCATTGTTGAGTTTGAGTTTGTCTTATTAGATATATGAATAGCTTGAGTATGATTTTACTTGCACTTGATAATAACAATAGTAGTCTTCCACACCATTGGTATTAACAGAACATTTAAAAGATAATTTGATCAACATATTGTAGGTCAATGGTTTAATTTACAAAAAGAAGATATTATATAATTAATTAAGATGAAAAAGAAAAACCTTGAGAAAAGGAGAAATAATAAATGTTATCAAATAGAGTGAGAACAAGTTGAGGTAGAATACTCAAGTTATAAAGATTCTTCATATATATTTGGAATTTGGTAATTGAGATCGTTAAATGATACGTCGTAAACGTATCTATAATTTTTGATGCTCCATGTTTGTTTTATATCATTTGTATTATTTTTTGTCTACACTTTGAGGTATTTTTATACACTTTCTAGAACTAACCTATTGACAAGATGTCACAGTGCCAGTTGCCTGTTTTCTGCTATTTTTGGTTTCAAAAAAGCTTAAAAAATGAATATTCTCGGAATTGGACGGGACAAAAGCCAATATGCCTATTTTCCCAGAGCAATACGGAAATGCGAAGCAGAGACGGAGCAGGGCACCAGGGTAAGGCACACCCTATGGTGGCGCGGGCCACCCTAGGTGGTGCCACCACCAGGTGTGGCCCCCTGTCCGCCTCCTCGCCTTGCCCTTTCGCCTGTAAGAATCCCCCGAGGAGAAAACCCTAAAAGAATCAGCATACATCCATGAAAAGGTCCGCAGTGCCGTCGCCGCCGAATGGGAGATTCGGGGGACAGAAGTCTCTATTCTAGACCCTGCCGGGACGGGGAATTTTCCCCGGAGCCATCTCCATCGCCGTTGCTGACTCCCATGATGAGGAGGGAGTAGTTCTTCCTCGAGGCTAAGGGCTCTACCAGTATGTGTTCATCTCTCTCTCTATGCGTGATCATATTGTGATCATGAGCTTTGCAATCAAGTAGATTTATTCTTCTACTCAAGTGCATTAATTAATCTCGGGCTCTCCCCACGTGTGTGAAAGTGACAGTGTGCACACCATGTGGCACTTAGGATAAGAATTACATAAATACTTGTCATGAGTTATATTTTGAGTTGGTTGTCTTTATGAAATTGTGGTGTTTGTCGGAACCATCTAGCGCTCAAGGTGATCGTGTGGGGTTATCTAGATGGGAAAGCGAACTTTGAGGTGTGCTGTCATAGACCTACCATGGATTAGAGTTATCCAATCGGAGAGTAGTTTGGAGTAGCATAATGAAAAGAATATATTTATATGAGAGTGTCCACTAGTGAAAGTATGATCCCTAGGCCTTGTTTCTAAGCATTGAAACACCGTTTACAACTAGATCTGTTACATGTTTGCTTACTGCCATCTTTGTTTCAGATTGCCTTTAGTCTCTTCCTCCTGTCAAGCTCTTTTCTGGCACCGTTGTCTTATAATCATCCATATCACTTGTATTTCACTATCTCTTCGCCGAACTAGTGCACCTATACACCTGACAAGTGTATTGGGTGTGTTGGGGACACAAGAGACTTCTTTTATCTTGATTTCAAGGTTTCTTGAGAGGGATACCTTAGACCACTTCCTCCCTGAGTTCGATAAACCTTGGGTAATCCACTTAAGGTAAACTTGCTGCTGTTCTACAAACCTCTGCACTTGGAGGCCCAACAACTGTCTTAAGAATAGAAGTGCGTCGACATCATTAAACTTTGAAATTCCTACATGAAGTGGAATATATGGCTAGCTTCTTTGCACACCACTTAAACAAAAGTGTGAGCACAAATATATATAGAAAAATAAGAAAAATAAAGATGAAGAAAAAAAGCGAATGTGCAAAGAGCAAGTAGGCATATACCACTATATTGTAATAAGACAAAGAGAGGTTTGAGATTTTGAATCCCAAGTGAATATGTTAATCCTAAAAACACTTGGGACTACCTCACTAACTCATTCGGTTGAATCGAATACTTTTACATCATGTTGAGAATAATGTTTTATGAACTGTTAATTGCTAAGGTGTGGAAGCCTGCTAATATTATTCGGATGGTTCGAGTAAGGTACTTTTCATAAACTTATTTATATGTATCCTTTATGATAAACACATGTTGCAACTGCCTCATTTATTTTATCGACTCAGCTTCATGAATATGAGGATCACATCCATTAAGCTAAACTTGCTCGGGACGAGCAAGAGTCTAAGTTTGGGGAAGTTGATGAGTGCATATTTGCATCATGTTTTAGATTATTATTTTGCATTGTAGATGTAGGATCTTGGTATTTTACGGCGTTTGCGTGCACTTTTTATGTTTATTTTCACCAGGATCAGATCAAATGATGGGCAGATGGACACAATTCTTGGAGCCGTTGTACTGGAGAGAAAAGGAGCCAAAAACTACGTAAATCTCTTATTTGGGAAATATTAATAATACCAGAAGAAAACCCGAAGCGATAAGAGGATACATAGGAGTTGACGACCAAATATATGGCACACCGTTATATAGTTTCGGACATATAGTTGGCGTCTCCTCCGCCTTCTCAAATAGTTTCACCCCGTGCAACTGGTTCGGAGAAACGACATACAGAACACCCAGAAAATCGCGAAAAACTCACCTCCGGAAGGCATCTAGAGAGGGAACTTGCCCTAGGGATCCATCTTCGCCCTAAGCATATCTGGGAGGCCAAGGCATCAATCTCCATCTTCATCAACCGCAACATCTCCATCACCACCATCATCTCCATACATCCCATGTAGATCTTGTTGTAATTCTTGCACTAGTTGTGGATTTATACAAGTACTATTCATTGATAATCATTTCTATTACCATTGTCATGATGCTGATTGCCTCCATGTCTGAGTAGATCATTAGTTCTTGGGTATATGGAGAAACCCTAATATATGATTGAGAGGAGATAGAGATTATTATGTTATACATCATTATATATATATGTTAATTGTCTTCATCTTGATGTTGGGAGTTTTGCATCTCCTTAATATTTGCCTCTCACGAGGACTCGATGAAAGGGATTACTTGTTGGTAGACGAAGGGATGGTAGCACTTACTCTGACTATAAAGTCGTTGTCATCCTTTACGTACTAACTTAGGGAATCAAGAAGAACTCATTAAGCCATGTCCATGTCGCGGGAGAGATCCCTTAATAGCGGGATAATACAATTGATGTTGTTTATCTGTCAACTATGATTATAAAGGATGGTGTGAGCAGTGGTTACTGCCTAATCATCCATATATGGAGATCCTCCCACATACATGCATATCATGATAATATTCCTTATAATGATCTTGATCGCTCAGTCTAAATTGCTAGTGGTGTACCCACCACTCCTCGAGAACGCCTTTTTCCCTATTGTAGTTTGATACGTCGGAAACGTATCTATAATTTGTGATGCTCCATGCTTGTTTAGTATGTGCTTTGCTTTGCTTTGTCTACACTTTAAGGTGGTTTTATATCTTTTCTGGAACTAACCTATTAACAAGTTGCCACAGTGCCAGTTGCCTGTTTTCTTCTATTTTTGGTTCCAGAAAGGCAAAAAAACAATATTCTCGGAATTACACGGGACATAAGCCAAAGTAAATATTTTACCATGGGCGACAAAAAGTCCAGAGGAGAGACGGAGAGGCGAACCAGGGCCGCCACACCCCCCCTAGGTACGGGTGGGCCCACCCCGCGCCTGGGTAGGGTGTGGGCTCCCTGGCCGCCTCCCAGCCTCGCCTCTTTGCCTATAAGAAGCCCCCGATGCAGAAACCCTAGGAACCCGATCAAAACTCCACGAAACCTTCTGTAGCCACCGCCACCATCGTCCCTAGATCGGGGGGATATGAAGCTCTTTCCGGCACCCTGCCGGAGGGGAGATCATCCCGGAGGCCTTCTTCTCCGGTATGATGCGTGAGTAGTTCCACCTTGGACTACGGGTCCATGTAGTAGCTAGATGGTTGTATCTCCTCCTTGTGCTTTCATGTATAGATCTTGTGAGCTCCGTTTATGATCAAGATCTAATCTATTTGTAATCATGCATGTTGTGTTGCGGGGATCCGATGGATATTGAGATTACTATGTCAGATTGATTAATGGTTTTGTCTTATTGATACTATCATGTCTGTGTTGTTTGTGATCTTGCATGCTCTCCGTTGTTAGTAGCTATCTTGGCCAAGTAGTTTCTAGTGAATCCAAGAGGGGTATTTATGCTCGATAGTGGGTTCATGCCTCTAGTTCCCAAGGGAAGTGACGGAAATATCTTCGGTTGTAGATGTGTTGTTGCCACTAGGGAGAAAACAACGGTCTCTTGTTCATGGAACAAGTGGATTATTTACCTTACACACTTTGCTTAAAGCAGTTGTCTGTTGCTTGCAACTTAATACCAGAGGGGGTTCAGATGATAACCTGAAGGTGGACTTCTAGTCATAGATGCAGTTTGATGGCGGTCTATGTATATTGTTGTATTGCCCAATTGAATCTCATAGGATATTTTTGTATGATATTGCATTGTTATGCCTTGCTCAGTTCCTGTCAATTGCCCTGCTATAATTTGTTTACCCTTTATGCCATGTTGTTTATCTAAGGAGAGCACCTTAAGTGAACTATGGATCCCGGTCCAATATTTACCATTGATACATCCTCCATTGTTACATGTTTACTTGCTGCAAACCATTACCTTCCACACAATACATTTAATCCTTTGTTACAGTAAACCGGTGAGCTTGACAACCTCACTGATGCGTTGGGGCAAAGTCTTAAGTTTGTGTTGTGTAGGTTTCCACGTTACTTGCAACACCTTTGAGGCGTTTCCTTCCTCATACTGGTTCGATAACCTCGGTTTCTTACTAAGGGAAAACTTGCTGCTGTGCTCATCACACCTTCCTCTTGGGGTTTCCAACGAAGCATCCCACGACAAGTGTTGGGCATCATCAAGCTATTTTCTGGCACCGTTGCCGGGGAGGCTAAGGACGTCTTCACAAGGGGAGTCCTCCACTTCCTTTCTCTTTACTTTGTTTTTAGTTTGCTTAGTTTCTTTTGCTTGGTTTTATTTGCCTCTTTTCAAAAACTCCAAAAAAATAGTCTAGTTTGATTTGCTTTCTCTTATAAAAACACAAAGAAATTAGTTCCTGCTCTAGCTTCTGCTGTTTTTGGCTTTCTCCACTTTGCCAAAATGAACTCTGCTGAGAACACCATGTTGCTCCCCAAGTTCACCCTGAAAAACCTTTCAATAGGTAGTGGCTCCATAATTGAGAAATATAATATTGAAGAATTCTTTAATTATGTTAGCAAGCATGAGGATATTGAGAATAAATCTATAGCAGAGCTTGCTCCTAATTATGAGATTGCTGCAGTTTCTTTAGTTCATATGTTGGAGGATAGGTTTGTTAGCCTTAACCCCATTATGCAAATTTTGTTCCTAAAGCTAAAGAAAGAAAAGAATGCTGAAAAGAGAGAATTTATTCTTGAAACTTTACACAAAGAGTTCCATGATGTTGCTAGGGAAGCCAAAAAAGTCTTTGAGCGTTTCGATATGTTAGGATCATGTGTAAATGTTGTGGGTACTTCAGATAAAACCAATCCTATAGAGGAATTTAAGATACCCATACCCTTTAAGCTTGTTGGAATACATGAGGCCTTTGAAAAGAATTTCGATTGGATTGTTCCTAAAAATCCTTTTGATGAAAGTAGTAAACTAAAGAGAGATGATAAGGGATCCTCCAAGACTCATTTGTATGAGATACCTCTCATAGTTGAAGACTTTGCAAGTATTGATCTTAATGCTTCTTCATTTGAAAATACTTGATTCTTCTTGCTCATCATGTTGCTCCCCAAGTTCGCCCTGAAAGATCTTGAAATAGGTAGTGGCTCCATAATTGGGAAAGATAATATTGAAGAATTCTTTAACTATGTTAGCAAGCATGAGGATATTGAGGATAAATCTATAGCAGAGCTTGCTCCTAATTATGAGATCGCTGCAGCTTCTTTAGTTCATATGTTGGAGGCTAGGTTTGTTAGCCTTAACCCCTTCATGCAATTCTTGTTTCTAAAACTAAAAGAAGAAAAGAATGCTGAAAAGAGAGAATTCATCCTTGAAACTTTATCAAAAGAATTTCATGATGTTGCTAGGAAGGCCAAAAAGGTTTTTGAATGTTTTAATATGCTAGGTTCAAGTGTAGATGTTGTGGGTATTTCTGATAAAACTAAGCCTAGAGAGGAATTTAAGATACACATACCCTTTAAGCTTGTTGGAATGCATGAAGCCTTTGAAAAGAATTTTGATTGGATTGCTCCTGAAAATCTTTTTGATGAAGATAGTAGACCAAAAAGAGATAATAAGGGATCCTCCAAAACCCATTTGGATGAGATACCTTTCATATTTGAAGACTTTGCAAGTATGGATGTTAATGCTTCTTCATTTGAAAATACTTGATTCTTCTTGCTTCTTGTGCCTAACTTAAAGGCGTTAAAGAAAAGTACTTGTTGGGAGATAACCCAAGAGTTTCCTTGAGTCTAGGAAGTTATTACTTCAGTAATGACCTCTCCTTATCCTTTTTTTTTGCTTTTTGTGCCAAAAATGACCTCTAATGAGAGGGAAGTAAGATTTGGGGAGTTGCTGTCCCGAAACAGATTTTTGTCCTCCACCATAAAAATTCATGAGGAGTCTATATAACTCGTATTGAGCTGAAAATTTACGAATAAATCCCCCAGTATGTTAACTAACTTTCGTTCGTCCAATACTTTTTTATTTGAGCAACAGAAGATTTTCGAAAAAATCGGTTTCTACCTGCTGGTCTGTTTTGACAGATTTCTGCCATTATTTGCATTTGCTTCTTATTGATTCCTTTTTGAGTTCTCTTTTGGGAAATTGAGCTTTTTGAAGGAGTTGTTACAGTATCTTGTGTTTTTAGTGAAAATTCTTGTTGTTCCAAAGCTTTGCCTAAAGGTCTATTATCTTTTGAATACACTAATGTTGCTAATGAAGATTGTGTGAAGTTTTGTATGAAGGAAAAATTTCAGGTGTAGAGAGAGAATGATGTAATGAGATGAAGAATGGAAAAAAGCTCAAGCTTGGGGATGCCACCCCGATGTTACCCCAAGAAATATCCAAGATGTACAAGCGTCAAAGCTTGGGGATGCCCAAGGCATCCTCTTCTTCATCAATAAAAAGCTCAGGACTGTCTAGACACTTCGTTTTTATTGTTTCATTCATTGTTGCATTGTTCTTGGAGCGTCTTAGTTTTCGTTTGCTTTGCTTAGTTTATTTAGTTTGCTTGAATAAAGTAGTTTGGACCCCCGTTCTCGTTGTGTTGTTGCAAATAAGTTGATTGGTGTTGGAAAGGAGTAGGAAGTTCCTGCTTGAAAGTGCAAGAGGAGCTTGCTTTGACTGTGACTTAGACTTTAGCATGACACGCTAGGTGTTGTTTTGACCTTATGCTTAGTGATTATTGTTGTAGCATGTCTTGTTCTAAACAATTGGGATTGCTTAGTGTGCCTTGAAAAAGTTATGCATTGTTTTAGCATACAAAACAATAGTATTGTAGTTTTCTCCTTTGATGCTTTGCTTGGGTTTACTTGGCACATGCTCACACCATGTTATGACTATGACAAGTCACCATAGCCTCTATGATCATTTAGGTCTTGACTTGTAGTACCACTCTATGCTTTGATTAGTAATGTTTTGTTGCTCTACATGATTATGGCCATTATTGCTCTCTTAGTTGGTTCCTCCCAGTCTTTTGCTAGCCACCACTTGTATGAGTAAGTTCTACTAATGCTTCCAACTCCCAGGAAACCAAGTTATTCCACAATGTCCACTATAAACTCCTATGCATGGTGTGTTACACCATTCCAAGTATATTCTTGTCTTCAGCTATCTTCCAATTTAAAAGTATTTTGTTATGTGAAAACTTAGTGATTAAAGCCCTCACGAACTTGATGGCACACTTTATATTATTTGACCCTAATAAACTTGAACCATTGTGTCATCTATGTTGTATATGCTTGCACTTATACGTTGGAATTAGCAGAACCATGTTGTCAGGGGGAATGTTTTCAACATTGCACTTGTACTTTGTACTCAGTTGATATCATGCTCTTTTGTCTATGGATGTCACCGGTGTGAAATAAAAAGGGAACTTGTAAGTCCATGGAATATGTATTTTGTGTTAGAGAAACGCCTAGGCCGCTAGCCTAAGCCATGCCTAATCATGGTGGAAACTTGCAGCATCACCATAGTGAGCTATCTATGAAGCATCCTCAATAAAAATCTATGCATATAGTAATAAAAAGATCGCCGAGATGCTTATTGTCTGCTTGCCTTGTCATTTTGGTTACGGGATAGCTCTTGTACCATGTGCAAGGTGTACCCCGTTGGCGGTTCTCTATGATACACTTGTACTTACAATGACAAGAACTTACAGTTGACTGAAGTTGAGTAGCATGAGGTGTGGCCCTCGTATTCAAGGGACTTGAGATTGCCAACTTATACTTTGTCAAGCATATACTCCATAGTTTTTTCACTTTAACCTTAATCACTTCAAGATGCTTATGATAGGGGCATTTGATACGTCGGAAACATATCTATAATTTTTGATGCTCCATGCTTGTTTTATATCTACTTTGCTTTACTTTGTCTACACTTTGAGTTGTTTTTATATCTTTTCTGGAACTAACCTATTAACAAGTTGCCACAGTGTCAGTTGTCTATTTTCTTCTGTTTTTGGTTCCAGAAAGGCAGAAAATCAATATTCTCGGAATTGGACGGGACAAAAGCCAAAGTCATTATTTTTACCGGAGAAACACGGAACCACAAAGCAGAGCCGGAGGGGGGCCACAGGGTGGCCTCACCCCCTAGGCGCGGGCAAGCCCTGGAGGCGCCCACAGGGGGTGTGGGACCCCTGGACCCCCACCGACCTTGATTCCTGCGCCTATAAGAAGCCTCCGACCCAAAAACCCTAGGGCATCCAGAAGAAATCCACGAAAACCTCTGTAGCGCCGCCGCCACCGAAGGGGAGATTCGGGGGAGAGAAAGTCTCTGTTCCGGCACCCTGTCGGGATGGGGTAGTGTCCCCGGAGCCATCTCCATCGATCTCCACCACCATATCCATCAACGTTGTTGATTCCCATGATGAGGAGGGAGAAGTTCTTCCTCGAGGCTAAGGGCTCTACTGGTAGCTATGTGTTCATCTCTCTCTATGCATGATCTTGTGGTCATGAGCTTTGTAATCAAGTAGATCTACCTTGCTACCCAAGTGCTTCATTAGATCTCTGCTCTCCCCATGTGTGTGAAAGTGATAACGTGCACACCATGGTGGCACTTAGGCTTGAGTCTACATAAATACTCCTTGTGCTTTAATAGATCTATGCTTTTCCCCACGTGTGTGAAAGTGACAGTGTTTATAATGTGTGTGGCACTTTGGCTAAATTGAATATTTGTTATGAGTTATATTTGGAGTTGGATGTATCTATGAAATTGTGGTATTTGTTGGAACCATCTAGCGCTCAAGGTGATAGTGTGGGGTTATCAAGATTGGGGAAGGCAAACTTTATGGTGTGCTATTATAGCCCTACCATGGATTAGAGTGTCCAACCGGAGAGTAGTTAAGAGTAGTATCATGAAGAAAGGATATTTATATGAGAGAGTGTTCACTAGTGAAAGTATGATCCCTAGGCCTAGTTTCTAAACATTGAAACACCGTTTGCATCTAGATCTGTTGCATGTTTGCTTGCTTTAGTCTTTACCTCACTGACAAGCTATTTTATGGCACCGTTACCACTTGTATTTCACTATCTCTTCGCCGAACTAGTGCACCTATACACCTGACAAGTGTATTGGGTGTGTTGGGTACATAAGAGACTTCTTGTATCTTGATTGCAGGGTTGCTTGAGAGGGAATACCTTTGACCACTTCCTCCCTGAGTTCAATAAACCTTGGGTGATCCACTTAAGGGAAACTTCTTTGCTCTCTAAAACCTCTGCACTTGGAGGCCCAAAAACTGTCTACAAGAATAGAAGTGCGTAGACATCAAGCTCTTTTCTGGCGCCGTTGCCGGGGAGGTAAGGTAAAAGGTACTCACATCCTCTGGTGTGAGTGCTCGAAGTTATTTCCTTTAGATTCTGCAGTTTTGTCTTTTTGTTTCTTGTTTTCACTAGTTAGGCTTAATGGAAAACAACAATAAAATTAGTGAGCTCTATAGTATCTATCTTGAGTTAGGACATGAAGTGTTTGAAGAGACAATCAAAAAACCTATGGAACTTTATTTGCATGCTAATAGCAATGTTATTAGTATGAATTTTTTGAACACCATTATTACTAATGGTATGGAAACGTCTAAGCTTGGGGAAGCTAGTTTTTATAAGAAAGATCTTTTTAGTTCCCCAGCTTTAGGGAAGAAAATTTGCTCTGATGATACTTTATCTCCCATATGTGGTAATTCTAATGATACTAGTGATATTTTAAATCCACATTGAAATTGTTGAACGTGTTATGAATAACTGCTATTATGGAGATGGAACTGTCCATCCTAGTGATCATTTACTCTTTATACATGAATTATGCAAATTGTTAAAGTGTGTAGGTATTTCAATGGACCAAGTTAAGAGAAGGCTATTCCCTTTCTCACTTAGGGAAAAAGCAAGGGAGTGGTATGAGCTACTAGATGATCCTCATCATTTGGAGTGGAAGGAACTAGAATCTCTCTTTTATTCTAAATTTTATCCTCCTCATGAGGGAGAAATTATTGCCCAACCTTGAGGGAGATTGAAGTCACTAATGCTCAAATGTCCCATTCATGAGCTCCCCAGTAATGTTGTTATCAATAATTTTTATGCAACGCTTTCAGGACATTACAAGGACTATCCGGATACCTGTTTAGAGGGATCCTTAACAAGTAAGTAGGTCAAGGCTAAGTGGGATGTTCTTGAAACAATTCAAAGCAATACCGAAGGTTGGGATAACGACAAAGGTAAAAACCAGGTATAAACTATGAGTATGATTGCATTAAGTCTTTCGCTAAAACTGCTAATTTTCAAGAGCTTAGTGCTAGATATGGTATTGATCCTCAAATTCTTGTTAAATATTATAGAGCCTTTTTCCCATATTAATGCTCCTAAAGAAAAGTGGGACATGTATCATGAACCTTTTAAAGACACTTGCATTTAAAATGAAAATGTTATTAATGATTGCAATAAACATGCTCAAACTTCTGAAAGTACTATTTCTTATAAGCATGTTAACTTTTGTGGTATGCATAGACCTTGTGAGAAGAATCAAATAGAAGAAGAATATTGTATCACACACTGGAATGAAAAAACAAGAACGTGGTATAAGGCTTTAAATGATCTTGGTAAAAAAAATGTGCCCTCTATCCTTTTATTTGTGAACTCTGTTATGAAGTGGGTCATTTAAATTTTCAATGCACAGGGCATACTAATGACCTTTCTAATCCAATGAGTACTACAATATTGTATTGTGATAATGCGATCACTTATAATCAACATGATGAACTTACGTTGTTTTGGGGGTGTGAAGATTTATCAAGAAAGACTTCTTTGGTAGACATGAGTGCTTTTGGTATGAATTGCATCCTACATGGGTGTCATCTTTATTGTGTTGATAATTGCCACACGAATACTTACATACAAAATCTTATAAAATATGATATTTTACCAAAATATGATAGGACTGATATGAGTTTTGTTCTTATTAAAGAAAAGGAGGAATCCTCCAAAGTTTCTTCTATTGTCTCTAACAATAAACCAGGGTATGTGGAGAAGCTTCCTTTCAAGCCTCTCGCTCCTAAAGAGGAGAAGAAGAAGAAGAAGAAGAAGAAGAAGAAGAAGAAGAAGAAGAAGAAGAGGAGTAAAAGGAGATAGGAAACGGTATCTCCCTCTAAGCATGTTGCTCCTATCATAGTTTTTGCTGATGAGTCTGAACTAGATGATGTTCCTATGCCTGTTACCTATAGTAGTGATCATGATTGGGAAAAGCACACCACTTTTGATATTGATAATCTCTTTGGCACCAATTCTGAAGATGATAATATTAATAATTGTTGTCCTATTAGTGCCATCCATGTTCCTTCCAATTATGATATGTTTCCAAATGAACACACTTGGGAAGATAGCTATTTTCCCGAATTTGCTCCCACTACAATTAATAAGAATGGCTATTCTTATGTGGAGAATAATAATTATTTTATGCATGTGGCTCATGATAAGAATGTTTTACGTATTGTTATATTGTTAATTTATTCATGTTGCTACTGAAAGTTATTATGAGAGAGGGAAACAT
This sequence comes from Avena longiglumis, assembly GCA_030063025.1. Classification (NCBI taxonomy): domain Eukaryota; kingdom Viridiplantae; phylum Streptophyta; class Magnoliopsida; order Poales; family Poaceae; genus Avena; species Avena longiglumis. The sequence continues at coordinate 72,356,464 of CP125979.1, forward strand.
GGTCTTATGCATCTCAAAAATATTAAGTTTCCCCTCTTTATGTTGAAAATCTTGAAGTTGCACTTATTTTGCTTTCCTATGTTTGTTGCTTTGTGCTTTCATGACTTGTTTCTTTACAAGATTCCTATGCATAGGAAGTGGGTTAGACTTAAATGTGTTTCGAATTTGCTTCTTGATGCTCTCTTTTACTTCAATTGATATTTCTTATGTGAGCATCTTCTCAAACTTCCATGCCTAACTTAAAGGCGTTAAAGAAAAGTACTTGTTGGGAGATAACCCAAGAGTTTTCTTGAGTCTTGGAAGTTATTACTTCTATAATGACCTCTCCTTATCCTTTTTGTTTTCTTTTTGTGCCAAGAATGACCTCTAATGAGAGGAAAGTAAGATTTGGGAGTTGCTGTCCCGAAACAGATTTCTGTCCTCCACCATAAAAATTCGTGAGGGGTCTCTGTAAATCGGATTGATCTGAACATTTAAGAATAAATCCCCCAGTATGTTAGCTAACTTTCGTTAGTTCAACACTTTTTTATTTTAGCAACAGAAGGTCTTCGAAAAAATTGGTTTCTACCTGCTGGTCTGTTTTGACAGATTTTTATCATTATTTGCATTTGCTTCTTATTGATTACTTTTTGGGTTCTTTTTGGGAAATTGAGCTTTTGAAGGAGTTGCTACAGTAGCTTTGTTTTTAGTGAAAATTCTTTTTGTTCCAAATCTTTGCCTAAAGGTCTATTATCTTTTGAATACACTAATGTTGCTAATGAAGATTGTGTGAAGTTTTGTATGAAGGAAAATTTGCAGGTGTAGAGAAAGAATGATGTAATGAGATGAAGAATAGGAAAAAATCTCAAGCTTAGGTATGCCACCCCGTGTCACCCCAATAAATATTCAAGAGGTACAAGCGTCAAAACTTGGGGATGCCTTGGGCATCCCCTTCTTCATCAATAAAAATCTCAAGTCTTTCTAGACACTTCGTTTTTATTGTTTCATGCATTGTTGTGTTGTTCTTGGAGCGTCTTAGTTTTTGTTTTTGGTTTTCGTTTGCTCAGTTTGCTTGAGTAAGTTGGTTGGTTACACCACACTTATTTTGGAGAGAGACACACTCAGTTTCCATTTCCTAGAACACTCTAGTTTTCACTCTTATTTTTTTTTGTGAGTGTTCACTTTTGCTAGCACTGTGTTTAGCTTTAGTTTTCATGTGCTTTCAGCTTAGAACTTTTTAGTTCTTTTTTGTGGATTTGTGAGACAATCTCACTGATCTTTATTGATTATTATATTTGTGAGTTGTTTCAAATAAGTTGTTTGGTGTTGGAAAATAGTAGGAAGCTTCATGCTTAAGTGGTACAAAAGGGAGCTTGCATTGACTGTGACTTAGACTTTAGCATGACATACTAGGTGTTGTTTTGAAATTATGCTTAGTGATTATTGATGTAGTATTTCTTGTTCCAAACAATTGGGATTGCTTAATGTGCCTTGAAGGAATCATGCATTGTTTTAGCATACAAAAGCATAGTATTGTGGTATTCTCCTTTGATGCTTTGTTTGGGTTGACTTGGCACATGCTCACACCATGCTATGACTATAAACAAGTCATCATAGCCTCTATGATCATTTAGTCCTTGACTTGTAGTACCACTCTATGATTTGATTAGTAATGCTTTGTTGCTCTGCATGATTATGGCCATTATGCTCTCATAGTTGGTTGCTCCCAGTCCTTTGCTAGCCTCCACTTGTATGAGTAAGTTCTACTCATGCTTCCAACTCCCAAGAAACGAAGTTATTCCAAAGTGTCCACTATAAACTCCTATGCATGGTGTGTTACACCATTCCAAGTATATTCTTGTCTTCAGCTATCTTCCAATCGAAAACTATTTTGTTATGTGAAAACTTAGTGATTAAAGCCCTCACAAACTTGATGGCACACTTTATATTCTTTGCCCCTAATAAACTTGAACCATTGTGTCATCTATGTTGTATATGCTTGCACTTATACGTTGGAATTAACAGAACCGTGTTGTCACGAGGAACATTTTCAACATTCAGTTGATATCATGCTCTTTTGTCTATGGATGTCACCGGTGTGAAATAAAGAGGGAACTTGTAAGGCCATGGAGTTTGTATCCTGTGTTAGAGAAACGCCTGGGCCTCTAGCCTAAGACATGCCTAATCATGGTGGAAATTTGCAGCATCACCATAGTGACATCTATGAAGCATTCTTCTTATAAAAAAGAGACACATTGAGAAAAGAGGAAAGGGAGAAAAAACACCATATTCCCATGGTAAATAAGAAGATTGTTGAGATGCTCATTGTCTGCGTGCCTTGTCATTTTGGTTATGGGATAGCTCCTGTACCATGTGCAAGGGGTACCCTGTTGGCGGTTCTCAATGATATGCAAATACTTACAATGACAAGAACTTACAGGTGACTAAAGTTGAGTAGCATGAGGTGTGGCCCTCGTATTCAAGGGACTTGAGATTGCCAACTTATACTTCGTCAAGCATATACTCCATCTTTGTCACTTTAACCTTAACCACTTCAAGATGCTTATGATAGGGGCAATGAGGGCTGAAAACTAACAAGTACCATAATTTTTGGAAGCTCTTTTTGAAACTTGAAATCCCTGCTTCCCTATGAAGGGCCTTTCTTCCACCATTATTTGAGTCTCTGCCTTCTACCGTTTAGGCACCATTAAGAGAGCATAGTTGTCATTCTGTATGCAGTGTCCCAAAGCTTATTGATTGATGCATATTGTGATATTACTTGTTCTTGTGCTATTTGTTTCTAGTCACCCTTGTGAACTTTGAAGGTGTCCTATGCATCTATATTGCTACTATATGAGGGAAAAGCTGATTTCCACTATGCTATGTTTTCCATATGTGAAACAAACAAATGTTTTTCAATGCATGGTATTCATGATCTTTGTTTGTAGCCTTTCATGTTGCATGCATAGTTACTATGTCTTATTGCTAGAACTCCATCTTTCATGCTCATGTTTAGAGTTCTTTGATCCCAGCTTTCAATGCTTGCAAATGGTTTGATCTTGGTTTTGATGGTGCATGTCACCTCAAAAATTATTATTTTTATCACTTACCTACTCGAGGATGAGCAGGAGTTAAGCTTGGGGATGCTTGATACGTCAGAAACATATCTATAATTTTTGATGCTCCATGCTTGTTTTATATCTACTTTGCTTTGCTTTGTCTACACTTTGAGGTGTTTGTATATCATTTCTGGAACTAACCTATTAACAAGTTGCCACAGTGCCAGTTGCCTGTTTTCTTCTGTTTTTGGTTCCAGAAAGGCAGAAAATCAATATTCTCGGAATTGGACGGGATAAAGGCCAAAGTCATTTTTTTTTCGGAGCAACACGGAACCACGAAGCAGAGCCGGAGGGGGGCCACAGGTTGGCCACACCCCCTAGGCGCGGGCAAGCCCTGGAGGCACCCACAGGGGGTGTGGGCCCACTAGACCCCCACTGACCTTGATGTCTGCGCCTATAAGAAGCCTCCAACCCAAAAACCCTATGGCATCCAGAAGAAATCCACGAAAACCTCCATAGCTCCGCCGCCACCAAAGGGGAGATTCGTGGGAGAGAAATTCTCTGTTCCGGCACCCTGCCAGGACGGGGAAGTGCCCCCGGAGCCATCTCCATCGATCTCCACCACCATCTCCATCACCGTTGCTGATTCCCATGATGAGGAGGGAGTAGTTCTTCCTCGAGGCTAAGGGCTCTACTGGTAGCTATGTGTTCATCTCTATCTATGCATGATCTTGTGGTCATGAGCTTTGTAATCAAGTAGATCTACCTTGCTACCCAAGTGCTTCATTAGATCTCTGCTCTCCCCATGTGTGTGAAAGTGAGAACATGCACACCATGGTGGCACTTAGGCTTGAGTCTACATAAATACTCCTTGTGCTTTAATAGATCTATGCTTTTCCCCACGTGTGTGAAAGTGACAGCGTGCATAACGTGTGTGGAACTTTGGCTAGATTGAATATTTGTTATGAGTTATATTTGGAGTTGGATGTCTCTATGAAATTGTGGTGTTTTTTGGAACCATCTAGCACTCAAGGTGACAGTGTGGGGTTATCTAGATTGGATTAGAGTGTCCAACCGGAGAGTAGTTAAGAGTAATATCATGAAGAAAGGATATTTATATGAGAGAGTGTTCACTAGTGAAAGTATGATCCCTAGGCCTTGTTTCTAAACATTGAAACACCGCTTGCATCTAGATATGTTGCATGTTTGCTTGCTTTAGTCTTTACCTCACCGTCAAGCTGTTTTCTGGCACCGTTACCACTTGTATTTCACTATCTCTTTGCCGAACTAGTGCACCTATACACCTGACAAGTGTATTGGGTGTGTTGGGGACACAAGAGACTTCTTTTATCTTGATTACAGGGTTGCTTGAGAGGGAATACCTTTGACCACTTCCTCCCTGAGTTCGATAAACCTTGTGTGATCCACTTAAGGGAAACTTGATGTTGTTCTAAAAACCTCTGCACTTGGATCATCGTCATCGTCATCACCAACACCTCTCCATTAACCATCGATGTTTCTCTCATCCATGATTGAGTAATCCCCTGCTGTAGGCTTGGGGATGGTAGGGATTGGATGAGTTCTATCATGTAATCAAATAAGATTGTTAGGTCATAGTGCCTAGTATCTCTATTAGTGCTATTTGACTTTGTTGCAACTTGTTGTGCTTAATGCTTGTCACTAGGGCCCGAGTGCCATGATCTTAGATATGGACTTATTATTGAATAATTATGATAGTATTGTTTGTGATCGTATATGCAAGTTGTGTACACATATCATTGTCCGGATGCAAAGTCCCCGAAGTGACAATAATTGGGACAACCGGAGGGGATGGCTGTGGTGTGAGGATCACATGTGTTCACGGAGTGTTAATGCTTTGCTCCGGTGCTCTATTAAAAGGAGCACCTTAATTGCCAGTAGTTCCCTAGAGGCCCCGCTGCCACGGGCTGGTCGACGATGAAGATGTTGTGCAAGTTCTCATTGCGAGCACGTATGACTATATATGGAGCACATGCCTAGGATTGTTTAGTACTTGGATGCTTGTTATTATTTATCTGCAATGCCCTAGATCTTAAAGTTACATGTTTAGACTCGTTCATGCAACGCCCGTCCATCCATCCTATGCCTACCGCACTCGAATCCCACTGTTTACTGTTAATGTTACTATTGCTGTTGCTACTACCAAACTGTTGCTACTGATAAACTTCTGTGAGCAAGAACTATTTCCAGGTGCAGCTGAATTGACAACTCAGTTGTTAAGGCTTGCAATTCTTTGGATCCCCTTGTGTCGAATCAATAAATTGGGTAATACTACCCGTGAAGACTGTTGCGATCCCCTATACTTGTGGGTCATCAAGAGGCGCAGGACACGCAACTAGAGGCAGCAATACATGACCACGTGGTCAAGGTCAATTAGCAGGTCAAGCTGGATATGCACAAGGTGGGGTAGACTTTGAGGCAGTGGATCGGCGCTAGGGCGCCTGTTGTTGCTATGGTGACAAGGTCGATGCGGGTCAGAGCGGTGGCGATGTATAGCAAGGCGTGGAGGGCGTTGTGATTGGCGACATGGATGATCTTGAGGTGGCACCGGGATGATTCTTGAGGCGACGATAGAGATGGGAAGGAGGGAAGCGAGCTCAGGCTGCCAGAGCAACCGAGGAGTAGGATTTGAGCGGGATGTTGCAGGCGCGTGGGGAACCAGAGACTAGGATCAGCCTGGTTGAAGAAGATCCGTTCATCGGATGGGAACGCGTGCTCATGCGTGTGACTAGGAAGAGAGTTGGCGATGGTAGAGAGATGAGTGGTGAGGAGGGTGTCTACGGGATCGAGCGCTCGCTCGCGAGAGGAGGGGGCCGATGCTTGATTTTAGAGGGAGCCAGGGAGTTTTTTAGTTTTAACCAATATATATATATATATATATTAGGCGTGCAAGCCGCCTCATTAAAACCTCCCAGTCCCCTTAGGTACCCTGGTGAGGAAAAAGAGTGCGTCAGAAAATTGTAGCCTCTCAAACAATTGTTACATCATCAAGGGGAGTTTGTAAAAGAAAGCTAGGAGGCTCATCGGCCCAATTACAAGAATTCTTATCTAAGAAGCAGGATTTAGCAAGCTCGTGAGTAACTCCATTTGCCTCCGTCGGGCAATGTTTGAATAAAATAGTAAGAATCATTGATGCCTTGTTGATATAGTCTGCAAAAGTAGCTAAAGATTGCCCCCACCATGCTTCTGTACCATTGCAAGCATCCACAACTTCCATAGAATTAGATTCCATTAATACATTATGACATCCAAGACGATTAGTAAGAGCTAGACCCTCTTTCATGGCGAGAGCTTCATTCATAGATGGTGATGCAGCATTAGGAATATAAACCATATCAGTAGCAATAAAACGTCCTTCAAGATCATGTGCCACAGCTCCAGTAGCACCCGTACATAATGAAAAGATCCATCGACGTTAACCTTGACCTGTCTAGGATCGAGTCTTGTCCACTTAGCTTGCCCAGGAGTTTGCTTAGAGTTTACTTTCATTGAATTCGCAGAATTGAGAGAATATACATACGACATCTATAAATCGGTGATACCTCTTCCTCATGTGTATGTTGTCTCCTCATCCACCACAAATACCAACATGCAGTAACGACCACCTCTTTGAAAACCAATTTTCTGAACCCTGGCATTATTGAAATTGATTTGGTTAGTAAATTTTCTAGAACTATAGAGACATATAACTCTCCATCTGATGCTCGGTCAACTACATATGAAACACCAATAGATTCCTAGATCGCACGTGCAGGAGTACATCGGAACAACGGGTGCATACTGTCTTCTCCTGCTTCACTACAGATTGGGCATTCACCACTATCACTAATATGTTTGTTGACCAAGATGAACTTCAATGGCATTATCCCATGTAGTGCCCGCCATGCAAATTTTGAATTTTACTAGGTACTTTGAGCTTCCAAAGGATTCTCCAAACAGGGTTTTGAATAGACACCCCCGGTACAGCTACCTGAGCTTCAGTAGGGACAAAGGTGGTGCCATTGTAATTGATAGCCTGATCTGACGGTAAATCTACCATGTGTTGTCGGGTGCCAGGCCACAAAGTCATCAAATCCCTCATTGTTTATGGGTATCCTCAGGATGCGGTTCACATCCACCACGCTGAATAAACTGTACAGAAGTTGCTCATCCCAAATGCCAGTAATCGGGCTAATCAATTGTGACCCTTTGGTGTAGATAGAGTTACCCCTTGGAGATATAAGTTTCCTATCGACACTTGAAGGTATCCACGGGTCAGAACATATGTTGATCTTCTCCCCATTACGCACTCGCCAAATATATTCACGTTTGAATGTTGACAGACCAGCCACAATGATTTGCCAAGTAAATGAAGAACATGCCTTCGACCCTGCTTTAAGAATATCACTCTGCGGGTAGTACTTAGCTCGGAGATCTTGTGCACAAAGAGACTCCTGGTCTGTAATGACCCTCCAAACTTGTTTAGCGAGCATAGCAAGGTTAAACGAATGGAAATCACGGAACCTTATACCTCCATCGCATTTTGGATGGCACAATTTCCACCATGCAAGCCAATGCATATTCTTGCTATTCTCATCATCCCCCAACCAGAATTGAGAAATTGATGCAGTCATTCTCTTACATACTCCAATAGGCAATTGAAATACAGACATAGCATAAACATGGATAGCCTAAGCAATATCTTTCAAAAGAATTTCCTTCCAACCAATGGACGGGTGTTTCTCCTTCCATCCATTAATCCTATGGATGATACTCTCAACAAAATGAATAGAGCTATCACTTTTATCTGCACTTACCATCGCTAGAAACCCTAGGTACTTATCAGATAGAGTCTCCGTATCAATATGAAGAGTCTGACAGATTTCAACCCTCAAAAGAACATTAGTATTTGGGGGAAATAAGATGCTTGACTTTGCTAAACTCACTAATTGGCCCAAATTTTCACAATAGGTATCCAGCACCAGCTACAAAGAAGTTTCATTGTTCATATCCGTCTTCATGAGAATAAGAGAATCATCAGCAAACAGTAAATGAGAGACTGACGATGCATTCCTGCACACTCTTAACCCATCAATTCCACCAACTTCTTCTTCGTGCAGCAAAAGACTAGATAAGCCTTCCGCACATATTAGGAACAAATATGGAGAAAGAGGGTCCCCCTGACGGAGTCCTCTAGTAGGAGTAAACATCTCGGTTTCCTCAGAATTGAATCGAACTTGATATCTCACTGATCTCACATAAGCCATCATAAGGGTAACCCATCTTTCAGCAAACCCCAGCTTTCTCAACATGTTTTCCAGAAAAAACCACTCTACGCGATCATATGCTTTATGCATGTCTAGCTTCACTACGCAAGCACCATAATTTCCTCTCCTCTTCTTCTTAATTGCATGGACAGTTTCATAAGCCACCAGAACATTATCTGTGATCAATCAACCTGGTACAAAGGCTCTCTGCATTGGAGAAATCACTTTAGGTAATACTATCTTAAGTCTCAATGCCAACATCTTGGATATAATCGTGTAGATGACATTGCATAAGCTTATAGGTCTAAACTGTGTGACTAGCTTGGGGCACTCAACTTTTGGGATAAGAACAATAGTAGTATCGTTCCATCCCTCAGGAATAATTCCAGTCTCTAGAGACTGCAAAATTTCTTCAGTAATTTGATCGCCACACATATCACAAAATTTCTTGTAAAAATAGCATGCAGACCATCGGGGCCAGGGGCCTTGAAATCTCCAATGTTAAACGCTACTTTTTTTCACTTCTTCGACAGTGAAAGGCCTCAACAGATTTTCATTCATATCCATGGTCACCTTTGGATTGATTTTATCCAGCAACGCCTGATTTGTAGCCTGTACTTTAGAAGTAAACAGTTTGGAGAAAAATACTGGTAAATAACAGGCTTCAAATATGTTGTACCTTCAACCCACTCATCATGTGGTCCTTTAAGCCATTTTATATAGTTTCTCTTCCGACGGGCTGTTGCAAATTGATGGAAGAACTTAGTATTCCGATCTCCTTGCATCAGCTAATTCGCACGAGGACATTGAAGCCAATTTACTTCCTCCTGTTCTAATAACAACTCAACAAGATCAGCTAATTCTTTTGCAAGTTTTTTGTTTTCGTCTTTCATCGGTGCATTTAGCGCCTTGTCAAGCTTGAGCTATGTTTCGCGTACCCTTTTCCTGGGCTTCTTGAGATACCTAGCGTCCTAGGCATGCAAGGAACCATTCTTCACAGAATGATTCACATCACACCAGGCCTGCTCAACCACTTGTTTAAAGTCAGTCTCATGGAGCCAGCGTGCCTCAAATCGATGCACTGTTACGCGGTTATTCACAACAGGAACATCCGTCTCTAGCAACACAGGTCGATCGGTGGTCTGACCTCGAAAATTCAAGGTGACGTAGGACTGCTTCGGGGTGCATAGTATTCCACGCGTCATTCACCAACACCCGATCAAGTCTCTCTCAAATATGTCCTCTCTTCCAAGTAAAAGGATCACCAGTATACCCGATATTAATAAGATTACAATCAGCGATGACATCCCGAAAATCCTGCATATACCTCTGTGGTTGAGGGTTGCCTCCTTGTGAATACAGGATCTCATTAAATTCTCCAAAAATCTCCCGAGGTAAATTATACTCCCCATTTAGTTCTCTGATTTTACCCCAAGCTAGGTGCTTATCATCCCACTTTGTCTCCCCATAAATACCATTTAGCCGTCACACTTTGCTTTGTCCTTCCACCACCCTAACATCAATGTATTTTGGAGCCGAATAAATTTGCACGATTTAATTTCTTTCTTCCAAAGTAACAGAACACTACCACTCCTGCCATTACTGAGATTCACAATTTTAAAAATCCAGGCGTAATCTTCTTCTCAAATAATCAGCCGGATATCTATCCAAGTGTGTCTCCAACAAGAACAACACATCGGAGTTGCACCGCCTTTGGGCATCCAAAAGTGCTCGAACTGCCGGTTCATTCCCCAAACCCCGGCAATTCTGGCCATATATCCTCATTGGACCTAGCGGCACTCCTCACTGGAGCCCGCAAATCAGTTTTGTTGTTTGTGTTAACGTCAGCCTTAGTCCTCAGTCTCTTGGGATCCCTAACCAGAGTAGGGCTTGAGGGAGATGTTGCCTGGAGTTGTGACACCATAGCTCCAATTCTTTTTGTAGGAGCATCCGATAACTCACCACCAGAACCCTGAATTACCGCGGTCCTTTTCCTGCTCAGGTCATTGTCATCCTCTAACATATCATCTTTCCCATCCTCCTCAAAGCCAGATTTACCAAGGCCTCACCCACCATTAAAACCTCCCCTGCCCGAGCCTCGGGAGCCACCTCTCCCTCTACCAGGCCTTCCTCCTCCCTTGAAGTTCCATCCAGCACGCAGATCCTTAAAAACCATTGCCTCCGGGGGTGCATGCCATCCCCGTGATCCTTGTACTCATGACCCATGAGACCACAAACCTAGCACCAATTTGGCAACTTCTCGTATTTTACTAAAAAGAGCTCTCTCTTACTTGCTCTGATCATTGAGACAACCTGTTTCAGTGGCTTGGTAACATCCAGCTTAACTTTGACCCGATAGAAGTTTCCTTCAAAATCATTGGAGATAGGTATGGATGCAATCCAAGTTCCCACCTTCGATGCAAGAGATTTAATCATTGGGACATATCCAATAGGGAGATCATGGATTTGGATCCATATGTTTATCATCAAGAGATCCATCTTCGACGGTTTTGTGAATCCATCATACGGAACAATTGATGCAAGGTTTCCGCAGAAGGTCCACGGGCCCCCTTCCATTACCCTCTCCCAATCACCTACGCAAGAGAACTAAAATGTGTGCAAGTTCCCTTCAATCGATCTAGTCTTCACCTCCCATGCCAAGTCCCAAGCTGACCGCATATTTTTGAAGAACCAAAAACTCGAATACTCCATGTATGTGCAAACCCTAGCAATTGCCAACCATCTAATCAAAATATGTCGGCGGTGGCCCTTCTTCCTCAAAAACCACATCGTCCAGATCTTCCTCGTGTAGACCCATCCGCTTCATCATCGTGCTGATGTCTTCACTTTCACCTTCTCTTGAGGAGCCTCTCGATGGAGCTGTCGCCATGTATCACTTCCGATCATGCCAAACCCCATGTTGTCGATGAGCCACCCGTGCGTACAGACCCGGACTGGAGGACGATGCAGGGAACGTCCAGGCAGACATGGGATTAGCAGGCCTGAGGGTATCGATTGGGGGAATCCTCTACACCGGCGGAGCCGGGAGAGAAGGGAAAACCTAACTAGAGGGAAAGGACCGGCGCAGAGGGATCTAGGGATTTAGTGGTAGGACCGGATTGAGAAAACGAGTGGCGGCGAGATGGGGATACCGCAAAAGAGTCAGGGAGATCCAGGAGAGTTTCTAGGGTGTCTCTGTGGGGCGGGCTTGGGCCGTTGGTGGGGTCTCCTAGGCCACGGTTTGGAGTTGTGCTTGGGTGTGGGTGTGGTAGGCTGGTCGGCTAGGCCTTTGTCCTAGCTTGTTGCCTCTCCGAAAAAACTATTTTTCTTGTATTTATTGTTCTGTTTGTGTTTAAAATGTAGGGAGAATGGGAGGTCTCCTAGGAACCGAGCCAACGCGGATACGGTGAGCAAGAAAATGAGCTCTAGCATAAGACTCGTTACCATAAGAGTGAACTCATTCCGTCCCATTGACTTGAGAGATGTAGAAACAATACCTTTTTTTTACATATTTTTTATTATAAATAAGTGTGTTCCCACTCAAATATCTAGGAACTGATCTCATCGTGATAAACCCTGACAAAACATTTAATGTCAGGTAAAATCAACAATCTAATTATGTGCAACACAAAAAATCGTGGGGTTGTGGCAACGCACGGACATTCAGCTAGTCTGGATTAATAAAGATGCAATATATATAGAGAAGTATATGTTTCTCATATGTTGTGGAGCTAAAGTTGGACTGTATTCACACAAAGATATTTGATTAGGAATAAACCGTTGTGTGAACAATCTCCCAAGTTGTACACGGCATAACCTTGCAAAAAGAAAATTCGCTTTTGCTGATTTATGAGGCATAATTCTAAAATCTGCCTTTGAGAAGAGACCTCATTGCTAACAATGTTGTGCCTTGATTTATCTTCTACTCAGATAAGCTAATGTGATTTTCTCTAGTGAAAACTAAAAATGGCCAGAGTCTGCCTGCAGCATATAAGAGTATTTAACCAAAGATTCCTGATGTAAGACACCCAGCAGGTGCGTTGACTGTTCTGGACATCAACATGTTTTGTTCATGAAGTGTATTTTCATTTGGATATCAATGTGCTTCGACAGACAGCTGAGCTTTGACTCCTGGTGTCATTAACAAACCGGATCTAACGGGGGCTATGGAAGCTGGGAATATGACATCCATGCCGTGGCTGCAACATAGGTAGCACATTTTGAACGAGGTTGTGTCATTGTGTGGAGTACAGGCAAGATTGTCCCAAAAGAAGGACATTAAGTGCTTGGCTGTTCAGTGCAATGCGCCTGCAATATAGGTTCAGACCATGGATGCATTATAGTTGTTTTTGTGCTCTCCTCTGGAAAAAAGAAAAGGAGAATTGATGGCAGTTCCAGACTGCTTTTTGACTAGCGATAACAAGGATACCGAGATTTTCTTTAAAACAATGTACACGTGGATTTATATGTGTAATATGTATACGAGAAACTTGAAGACATTGGCAACGCACGGGCATTCAACCATGGTAGAGATCACCAAGCAGCTGAATTTTTTGAAGCGCAAATCCGGTGCATTTATTTGTATATATACTTTTTGACGGCAAGATATCTTGTGAGATAATGGACAAAATAACACAGGCTGTAAAATCCTACTCCCTCCGTTTCAAAATATAAGATGTTTTAGATTTGTGAAGAAATGAATCTAGACTTTTTTAGTGTGTAGATTTATCCCAAAGTTAAATAAACCTATATACTAAAACAAGTCTAGATACATTTGCTTTACAAAGCTAAAACACCTTCTATTTTGAAACGGAGAGAGTAGAACAGAAAATTGGGTTCTTATAATACAATGGTTTGGGTAAATATGCAAGTGGGTCATCCCGGGGATGATGCAAGGAAGGTCTAACAATTTTAAATCCTAAAACTCACCAAATGGCACCGTCGTGCTGGCGGAAGCAAGAGCTGGCTAAACTCTTTCAACTCACCAAGTGGCCATCGAGTCTAATGGCATCGATCCCTGGTGGAATAATAATAAAATCCAAATTGCAGCATCCCATCCATATCCATCCACATGTATGGCAGCTAGAGTTGACCAAGCTCATCCATCACATCTCCATGCATCCACATCTCGTCTCTCCCAACTGCATCTTTCTGCATATCGGAGCCAATTAGGATCCATCGGCACCTCATCATATTGAGCAAGCATCACAGGCCAAGCTCGGGTACTCTCCCCTCCAATTATTATTTTCTTGGACAGGTCCATCTCCAAATCCGAGTGGCAAATGGGGGGCTCAGACTCTAAAGAAGCCGAGCTCATACCAGTTCGAATCCTACAGTCGAGGAAGTATCTCCAAATCGAGCCCAACGTGCTCCACTTCTCATGTACGACATATTTCTCTATGTGGGTTTGCATTGCGTTTTTTTTTTGGGCACATGATGATGCTATTCTCTCCGCGGTTTTTTTTGGCACAATTTCTCTTCTTATTTAGAGCATAGATGGAATTTGTGTGGTTTGTTAGTTTGTTTTGTTTGTGCTCAATTTTGTTCTCTCCTCTTCTTCTTTTACGAATCGCGCAGTTGAGACGGAGGAGCAGACCTCGTGCTCCATGCAGATGACCAACATAACGGATTACCACGTCGGATTTCAGGTAATATGGAATGGAACTACTATTGATCCAGACATGCATTTTTTAATATTCTTTGGAGCTCATAAATTTGCAACTCTATAAAGTGTTGGGTTGTAATGCCACATCTGGAAAAAATATTATGCTTCTTTGGTTAAGGTTAATGGACCAACTTGCTTTGGGAAGTACACGGTTCAGCCCAACGTCGGTAGTGTGCCACCACGGTGCACCGTCCATGTCATCCGTACGTAGTGCTAATCCCCTTTACCCAGCCAAGCAAGTCATTGGGATGCTTTGTTATTTGCACTAAATCTAACAGCTGTGATTTTCTAGTTACAATGCAAACACAAAAAGAAACGGTGCCAGATATGCAGTGCAATGACACATGTCTTGTTCAGAGTATTGTGGTGAGGGAGGGAACATCAGACGATGATATTCGTATGCACATAGTAATCACACTCGGACCTCTCTCTTTGATTTGGTACCTCTGAGCGATGTCTCTTCGTTGGTGGATTATGTTGAGGGATGTTTGGTTCAACAGGAATTTAAAAGGTATCTATTGGATGAGGTGAAGCTGAAGGTTGTCTACCTACCACCCCAATTTGACTCCGACTCAAACAAGTTGCTAGAGATTGAGCCCAACCAGCTCCACTTTTCGGGTTTGCATTAAATTGTTTTGGCACATGATGCCATTGTTGCTGAATTGTTTTAGGAAATTTTCGAGTGACATGGATGTGTTTCTATTTTGGACTGATTTTTTCCTTCTAAACCAAGCACTCCATACAATTTCTCTTCTTATTTAGAGCATAGATGGAATTTGTTTGGATTGTTAGTTCATTTTGTTTGTGCTGAATTTTGTTCTCTCCTCTTCTTCTTTTGTGAATCGCACAGTTGAGACGGAGAAGCAGACGTCGTGCTCTATGCACATGACCAACCTAACGGATGACTACGTCGCATTTAAGGTAATATGGAACTACTATTATTGCGTCTCCGAATCCCAGCATGCATTTTTAATCTTCTTGGGAGCAAATGACTCTTTAGTTCTATAAAGTGTTCAAATGTAATGCCACATCTGGCACAATATTGTGCTTCTTAGGTTAAGACTAATGCATCTGGCATTAAGAAGTACCAGGTTCAGCCCAATAACGGTATTGTGCCACCACGGTCTACCATCCATGTCATCCGTACGTAGTGTTAATTATCTTTACCTAGTCTGCTTTGTTATTTGCACTAAATCTGATAGTAGTCTCTGTGATTTCCTAGTTACAATGCAAAAGCAAAAGGAGACACCGCCAGACATGCAGTGCAAGGACATATTTCTCGTCCAGAGTGTTGTGGTGAGGGAGGGAACATCAGTCGAGGATATCACGACCGAGATGGTAATCACACTCCGATGTATCTTCAATTGTTTACATGTGATGTCTCTTTGTTGGTGGATTATGCTGACGGATATTTGCTTCAACAATCCTAACAAGTGAACCAATTGGGCAGTTTAAAAAAGGTGCAGGTAATGTAGTGGATGCGGTGAAGCTGAAGGTTGTCTATGTACTACCGCCCCAACCACCATTGCATTTGCAGGATGGATCTAAACAGAGTTTGTTGCCTCATCCTTCATGGTTAGATCGGGGAAACATGAATTATCAAGATGTGAGATCTCTGACTTAAGTTGTTTATTACATTTCTGTGTTTGTTCTTAACTGCATCATATGTGATAGACTTTTTGCGGTGCATGTGGTTGATTGTTTTCCCAAAACTAGGCATCAATGACCCCCTCCCTCTCTTCTCCGTGCAATCCCTCCTCCCCTAGATCAACTCATATCACAGGGAGCAATTGTGTATGTCATGTTTTTCAAATGTCCATCCTAATATGCATTACAACCGTGAGTGCTTTTGATACACTTGTGTTTTAGTAGTAGTTGGTAAAAGTTAGAGTTGATGTTTTTTTGGGGCAGGTTAAAGAGATTTATTGATTAGCTCACAAGGTTACCATCCTTAATAAGGATGCTAGCTAGGAAGGTGGTGTAAGTTAATCCATCGTGCGCCTTCTCCTTTTTGGACTCACTCTATGAGCACAAGCATGAGTTGTCTCCTTGGCAGATCGCTTGACATGAATAATATCAAAGCTAGAAAAGAAACCCATAAGCTATATTACTCCCTCACATATACTGGTAATAATTGATATACCATTAGCATCATACATCACAAGGTTTACAAGGTTGACGACCTCTAGGGCATATGTTTCCATGATGATGTAATGGATACACATATCATGCGCTAGCCAAACGCTCTTGCGCACTGCTTACGCTCCATGATCAAAGGGCGTGTCGCCCTCTCAAACCATCTTGCTTGAGAGCATCAGTATACATGTGTAGCCACGAATCACCACACAAGTAGAACTAGTGGCGGCGCTAGGAATTGGCTGGTGGGTATTCATTTTACAAAAATAGATTGGTCTCAATGGACAATATGAACTATGACTATGAGAATTGATAATTTGATAGAATTAGCACAAAGTAGTGTATGACAGTAACAAATTTTCATTAAATCTACAATTCATAAATCATAAGAGATAGGATAATAATTTCAAGTAACAAATTCGCATTGAGGCATTACCTCTTGATTGAAGCCAAATTACAATACAACTTTGCGGTCGCCTTGTTGGAAGAGATTGATGACATCGTCATATTTTACTTCATTGAAGAACTCTCTCTCAACAAATGTAACCAAGCAGTTGTTCAAATAGTCATCACCCATTTTGTTCCTTAACTTATTCTTCACATAGTTCATTGAGGAAAAAACCCTTTCAACACTGGCAGTAGCTACTGGTAGAATCAATACCAACTTAAGAAGCTTGTAAACAACAAAATAGTGTTCATGCTTGTTTGTCTCGACAAGCATAACTGAAAGCTGACATAGATTCTTCAAGTTTTTATACCTTTCATCTCTACGCACATGCGTAATATACATGTCTAATTGCCAGGGAAGTCTTGCAAGTTCATCACTTGTGAGAAATCATTAGCATAAAACTTTGTAGCAATCTTAACCAATTTCTTTTGATCGTAAGCAGCAAAAGAACGGAGTGGACTAAATGCTTCCATGCAAGAAAGTAGATCCGTGTTTACCTCATCAAATCTGTCATTGAGCTTAGAAATTTGCCTATCAATGACACCCATATACATATCAACATGAAAGCGGTGGAAATTCATTGCACCATTAAAGAAACCCCTTCTAAGTCGCCCAACAGGAAAGTAAGGACCATCCAAATCAACAACTTTGATCTATGGGAAATTGGGAATGAGACCTAGCAATCTAGAAAATTTAAGAAACAAAGACTAAAGAGGGGAAATAGGGAACAGACCTGGTCGGATTTCTGCCACCGCTAGGGGGAGCCGGGGAAGGGGGGCGCTGGGGGAAATGGGCCCTAGGGAGCCGCCGGGCCGGGGAACAGGGGAAGGGGGGCCCGCCGCTGGGGCCTGGGGGAGCGCCGCTGGGGGGAAACCGTGGAAAGGGTCACCTCTAGGGGAGCCGGGAGGCCGACTAGGCGGGCGCCGCCTCTCTGTCGTGATCGAGGATGGGCATCGCGAGGTGCAGGAGGCCCTGCATCCGCCAGCGGGAGGGTGTACGACGTGGCTTCCTGGGCAGCGAGCTGCTGGGCGCCTGGGCCTAGTAGTAATTTTTTTGGCTCAAATCATTGGTATTCACAGGAAGACACGGGAATACCCCTGGCACCGCCGATGAGTAGAACCATCCATATAGTCAGGTACAAAAGCAACGTCAACATTTATCTTGATCTTATCGGGATCAAGTGGTTTAGGAAGCCAACCTCGCATCTCCGGTGACACATGCGATGACAAGAGTTCTAGTCACCTTCTCCCGAGTCGCGGGAAAAAATGGTGGACATCCATCACACCTTCCTAGTGAGAACCATCTTGGGAGCGAATGTACACACCTAAAGAATGTGAAAGAGTGGTTATATGCGGGTGTCTGAAAGCCTGAGGCCTGCCCGACGACCCAAAAAAATAGCAAATTGACTTGTGCTTCATACCATAACCCTATGATTCAGCAGTATAACATCAATACTTTGATATCATAACAATAGTGCTTTGATAGCATACTAACAATATTTTGACAACAAGACGAAAGTACTTTGACATGAAAAAACAATACTTAAAAACATCATAATTGTTGGATTTGGACAGAAAAAACTCTATTTTGAAAGCAAATATCAATATTGTAGCATCAAAACTACAACTATAGAGACTATACAGTTTTGAGACACACAAGTGCACATGTAGATCAATGTTTGAGCTATCACTATAGTCCAATTGTCCAAATCAAATAACCAAAATAAACACTAATAGACACAATCTTCACATGTGATATCTTGATCTTCTCATTGCTCTTCTCCATCTAGGGTTTGACTGTGGGTGCCGCCATTGCCATGCCTCCTCACGTGAGGGGAGGAGTTCGTGGATCATGTCAAATACGGGATATGGTACACGCATGGTTAGGGAAAATTTGCTTGTTGCTCGACCAAACATGGGTTGTGTATGCTATAGGATAATGTAGGCTTGGAGAGCTGTTTGGGCCAGACCGGGCCTATTGTCGGGGCTAACTTTGAATCTCCATCCATGCCTGATTTATATTTTGGGATGATTTCCCGGACCCAAACATGGTCCGGTGGAAAGTCCTGGCTTGACCCAGAATTTCGGGCTAGGCTGGGCTGCACATGGCTAGATTTACGATCATCTAATATTTATGTAATACTTTACATATTTTTCTTTGATAGAAAATATAGTACACCCAAAAGAATCATTGAAATGGTATAAATGCAAAACTTCATTAATTCTAGCACTTTCTTTTCCAGACAGGATCCACACAACACCACATGACGTTACAACATTTGAAAGATATCACAAACAACTTTTGTAAGGAGAGGATACTTGGTAAAGGTGGTTTTGGTGTGGTATACGAGGTAATGTGTAATAGATTTTGTTCTCTACTACCCCCGTTCCATAATATAAGCATTTCTCGCAGTTCAAATTGAACTCCTAAAAAGTCTTATATTTTGGAATGGGGGAGTAATAGGTAAACTTTTGTCCTAGAAACAAGTATCCATATTAATAAAAGACTTTAAACAGGGAGTGTTGGGAAACGGGAAAATGATTGCAGTGAAGAAGCTTGTGCAAGCGATCTCAAGCTCACAAGAACAATTTGAGAATGAGGTTAATCTTCTTATGGAGCTGAAGCACCCGAATATAGTTCAACTAGTAGGCTATTGCTATGAAACCCAACATTTACACAATATTTACGAAGGAAAATCCATTTTTGCTTGGAACACTGAATGTTTGCTTTGCTTGGAATGTTTGCCTAAAGGAAGTCTTGAGAACTACATTTCAGGTACGTATGAAATTTAAATAAAGAACTCTACTTCTCATCTCTTCTTGGGATTGCAAGTTTTAAAAATACATTGTTATTATGAATGAAAATGGAAATATACAATGTAATAGAAAAATCCTTTTATATATAGAGCACACCAATAAATACCTTGTTCTATAGAATGCTCTTCTTTTGTACACAAATGTAGATGCATCTTCTGGACTTGATTGGCCTACACGCTACAAAATAATTGAGGAGATTTCTCGTGGTCTACAATACCTTCACGATCAAGATGGTTGTCCAATTATTCACTTGGACCTAAAACCTGCGAACATATTGCTCGATGAAAACATGACAGCAAAAATTACAGACTTTGGTCTATCAAGATTGTATGATCAAAGCAAAACTATTCACACAGCAAATACCAGTGGGACGTTGTAAGTGAACCACAATTAGACATCCCATTATTTTTCAGTAATCAATGAAATGCTTTTTCGCTCAAAACTTCATACATATTCACCCATTCATGTTAATGCAGAGGTTATATGCCGCCAGAATATCTACGAGGTATTATCACACCCATGTCAGACATATTCAGTCTGGGTGTAATAATCATGGAGTTAATAACGGGGCATCGGGATTACCCATATGATATTAGGGAATCTTCCATGTTTTTCATCGAGCTTGTAAGAAACATATATGAACTTTCAAGATGGATGCAGCTAATCCGACAAACTATGTGGCATTTTACCATTGTATAGTTATATTCCATATTTGTGTGATTTACAGGAACTTCAGAAATGGAAAAGTGTGTTGCAAAAAGAACCGGGGTATTCGCTAGAAGAAGATTGCCAACAAATAAAAAGATGCATTCAAATAGGTCTAATATGCGTGAATCCTGAGCGGACAAAACGTCCTACAATGAAGAAAATTATTGATATGCTTCAAGGGTTGGAAAGTATGAGTTGGTACATTAGCAACGAGGTAACATCACCTGGAGCCAACATATCCATGTATGGTAACCAGTGCACTGTGTGACATATAATATATATATAGTCTCCTTTTCCTACCCTAGATAGTTTAAGCCCTTACATTTATATGTATACCTCGAATGTGAAATATCATATAGATTCTTTTGAATGTTGGTTTGCATTGGAAGCAGTACCTTGTAAAACATTAATACTTTGTAAAATATTACATCTAGGTAGTTCAGGTTAATTCTCAAAAACATTGACTATCAGTACCTTGTCAAATGCTTATGCTAAGATACCTACCATACATAGTTTTGTTGGTATGTAGATATACTACAACCTAAATTATCGGTCAAATTTGAATTTTGAAGATCAATTCAATGTTGAAGACAACTATAGAGCATTGGAGAGTGTATAGGAAAAAAAATGTAACTAACAATTCAGTCCATTCCAGTTATCAAACGACGACAGCAAGGCGGAGCCATAGCTTAGCAAAGGAGATCTTCACAATCGGAATGTCAATTGTGTCTATCTTTCAGGTATACCACTTCAATAGTGTCCACAGTTTAACAATTGCATACTGTATGATTAATGCATATCTAATTTAAGTTGGATTTTTAATAGTTTTGTACGGCTGGATCCCCGCTCGATTGGGATATCCATTCAGCCGTGTTTGTTTATGCTCGACGATATGCTATACAAGATTCTATTTTGCTTCATCTCCGTTCCTTATCTGTAGCTAGTGTATGACATATCTGAGATCGTATGAAATGTACATTGCCATCGGCAGGGCTTGGGAAAATGATGAGAAGCATCGAAGTCTTAAAGGAGTTTAGTGTAACTTTATCAGCAAATGTAACTGGGATCAAGAGAATGAACAATAAATTAGTGGCACAAGGGCATGCATCCGTTGTTTACTCTTGATATTCTTGTTTCACTGCTTCCTAGCTGGTGTTTGACTATGTGGAGTAGATCACATGATCCAATGTGACTTCTGTAAAATCATTCATTTCACATTAGCACCGTTGGTTGCAATTGTAACACTACTAAGTATATATATCCTGCTTTTGCTTTTCCTACAGTTGGAGTTGGTCCCTAGTATGAGACTGGAGACTGACGTACGATATCCGAAATTAGAAACAAGGGAGACGCACTTCAATCCATAAAGTTTTAAGTAATCTGTGGCTAACACCACATCTTCAAACAGAGGTGACGATTGAGCAGCGGTACATGGGATTCATTTCATACTGCGCAAATAACCACAGATTCCACAAAATTTACCATACCCAAAGTGTATTATACATTTGGAATTCACTGTTTGATATGTTTGAATTTTTCTACAACTTAGCAACGGCATCTCACTTCAAGAAGGCCAAGAACTTGTATGGTTTACTGTGATGTCTCAATCATTTACTAGGAGCACATCGCTTTCTCTAGCGTTTCCTGCAGTTCCCCACTCTTGTAAGCTTCTGCAAAACATACAACGACGCAAGCATTAAGCGCAGTGATACCAAACACAAACGTGAGTATAGAAGGAAAACATCAACAATAATCATAAGTATAACAAAATGCAGCAGCACTATTTATTATGTATACTTTTCAAAACTACCACATCCTGGAATTGACTAATAAGACCTTGGATTCTTGAATGGGAATGGCATGCCAAGAATTTAAGCTGTTCGATTGCAATTTCACATCTGTCCTGAAATTGTTGTTTTAGACTTGAGTAATAGTCTCAGCATCATTGTAGCTAGCTTTATCCAAGTGGCAGGCATTATCTCATGTCATTGGCACTAAAAGATACTCCGTACTATTATTTGAGGCTTGAAACGGAAGCAGAACATATGAAATCCTCCCCTGCAGTAATGTTGGCCAGCTTGACGAGGAAAACCGCGAGCAGAAGGCTACCGACTTACATCAGGATGGTCCTTACTGATAATGTTGCTGTCACAAATAGGATAAATGCATAACACACCCTACCAAGATTCCCGTCTTGAGTGTTGAGATTTCACACTCACCACTACTTTGGAGTTTGGAGCATAGAAAACAACACTGGGAAGGATCAAAGGTCAAACACATAATTACGATTATAGTAAGCCATATTTGTTCGGTGCCAAAAGAGTTACTGAGGTTACAGAAACTGGAGTACGTGATAAGGTAGCAGGAGATCTAAAGAGTGGCTGTTGGTGGTTTGAGATTTGGGAAAGCCACATCACCTTATTTACCCCCTAGTGTCTGGGTCGCACATTCTATCAACGAATTTTAACACTCCCAACAGTCCAATACATCCTGAGATGTAATGGAGTTATTACAACTAGAAAAGGAAACTGTATACCTATCCAAGGTTGTGCCAATAATAGGGATGTGATTATATGTTTGTGATGATAATGATGGTGAGGAGAAGCAGATCATGCCTTGGGTTCAAATAAGCAATAGGTGGACATCTTTTGTTGCTCATATGGATATGGTAAAGATGGAAAAGAACTTGGAATGGTTTGAATCAGGTTAAGAAGTTGCAGGACAGGAATTCTGCACACATTCTGAAAAACCCGCGGATGGTACAAAGCCTTTTCTTAGCGTGCGTTTGGTTGATGATCAGAGAAGGGATGGGATTGGATCATCCACCTTTTGATGGTGTTTGTTTATAGATAGGGTGGATGGAACCATCCACTAGAGGGGAATATTCCCTAGAAAACGTGTATCAACTGGTCCAGCAAAAACGGCCGGACCATCGATCCCACTTTTTGCTAAACTATGGACCAACTCCTAATCCTCTATCCCTCTCGCTAAAACCGTCCCCCGCTGCCTCTGCCTCTCCCCGCGAGCTCCATTCCCGTGTCGTCCAGGGATGGCCGGTGAACCCTCGCTCCCTTCGGTCCAGCGGACGGCCGACGAAACCCGGCCTCTGTGTGCTCAAGGGGACGGCCAGCTAGCATCCTCCTTCGTGCGTAGCAGACGACCGGCGACCCGTGCCTCCTTGTGCTCAAGGGGCGCATCGAACCTCCCGTCTATGTGCGCTCCAGGGGATGGCCGCTGTCCGTTCCAGGGTCCCCGTCGTGGCCGCCTCCCACCAGTCTGTCCTTGCTCCTAGAGCTCTCTGCTCGTGCGGACGCATTGAGCTTGCATCAGTGCGCTACTCGAAGGTCGCAAGCGAGGTATTGCTTTGATTCAATTGAAACAGAAACGGCGGAGCTCCGGCACGGACGAGCTGGATGAGGGGGCCGCTGTGGCTGCCGCCCTACCGAATCCATTCGCCGGACTACCGTCGTTCAATATGTTTTGGTTAAGCTAATTACAGTTTTAATAATCTGGTTAACCAGCTGCTAATAAAATTATAAGCTAAACATATTTTCATCCCATCCCTCAAATCCTTGGAACCAAACAAAAAATAGAATCATCTAATCTGGATCATCCCATCCACAAAAATTTGGACCATCCCATCCCATACATATTTGTCCATCAAGCAAACGCACGCTTAGACTCTTAGTTTACAGCAAAGTTGCTGCTCAGAACATCGGCTAGTCCGAGCAGTGAGCATCATGATAATTGCTCACTGGACATCCCAAAGGCTGGCACTAACAAATGTTGGCATTAAGTCATGGCATCTTAATTCTTTTACTCGCTGACTACACTCTTACACTACACAAGTGCCACATCATCATATGTTATCCGTACTCTGATGTCCTATTTCAACAGACTTAACACTCCCATGTCCCAACAGTTTGACTAAGATAGATCCAAGGATCCCTGAGGCATTCCAGTACACATAACTACACAAGCACTGCATCAGGTAAACGACTGAAGAAATGACTCCATATCCCAAGTGTGACGTATGTTTTATCACAAAAACATCACATTATAATTCATCATCACTAAGTATAGTACTCACTGTCTTACTCTGCTAGATGAACCATACAAAGTTAACGACATTATTTGAGACTTCTAATTTTAAGATTTTATTATTTACTTATTCATCTTGGTATACTATTATGCATCATGTTCCCAAGCCTTTCCAGTCTCCATTATCCTAAAGTCTATCATAGTTTTCTCAAGAAAAATTATTCCTCTTCTTACTTCCAAGAAGATAAAGAAAACAACAATCAACAACAAAGAAAAGCAGAAAATACTACACAGCAGAGTGACGAGTGCACTTCAATCTTAGTTTATCTCTTCAATACGAAATGCGGAGAACGAAAATAAATTACAGATGCAGCTATGACACTACCCGAGCACCTTTCAGACACAAGAAGCAACAGTCATGTGTGTTGCCTTCAACAAGAGCAGATAAAATGCCCGAGACAGCTAAACAGACATATGGAGTTCCAATTGCCAGCTCTACTAGTATTGTGCTACAAAACTATGAATATGTGAAATCGCCAAATAAATTTCTCACAGAACAATTTCGTGCTCCAATATCATGCGCGTGCAGTGTAGCGAAAATTCTCGAAAGGTAAGGCAGAGAGCATATATATATACTGTATGTATTTACCAACGGTGATGTCGCAGCCGCCGAAGAACTCGCCGTCGATGTAGAGCTGCGGGAAGGTGGGCCAGCTGGAGTAGTCCTTGAGCCCCTGACGGAGCGCCTCGTTGGACAGCACGTCGAGCGTCTCGAAGGGCACGTCCAGCGACCGGAGGATCTGCACCACGGTGTGGGAGAAGCCGCACTGCGGGAAGTCCTTGGTCCCCTTCATGAACAGCACCACCTTGTGCGCCCCCACCACCTTGTCCAGCGTCTCCCGCATGTCCGGCCCCGCCGCGCCTCCGCCTGCCGCCGCCAGGCACCGCACCGACCGGGCGCCGAGGCTGATGCGCAGGGTTGGTGGGGCCGACCGAGGGAGCGTGGCGAAACTGACGGAGTGTGGACGACCGGATAGGGAGGTCCGGAGGGAAGCGGCGGCGAGCGGGGACGCGGCTGGGGCTGAGACGGCGACCATGGCGGTGGCGTGTGGGTGTCGCGCGCCGGCGGCGAGAGAGATGGGAGAGGAACGAGTCGTGGCTATGGTGGACCGGATGGCAGACCCGTAATTTCCCTGCTCTTTGTGGCCGCCGGTGAAGGCTGCCTATTAGGCCCACCAACATTCCGATCCCGTACCCGGCCCGGCCCACGAGTCTTACCGTGACGTAGAAGTAACAGGAGCCAGCCGCTCGGCTCTCCCATTTCTCCCCCGTGGGCGCCTCCTCCTCCTCCTAAAGCCCTAACTAAAACCCATCTCTCCATCCCCTTGCCTCCTCCCGCCGCCGCCGCCGCCGCCGCCGCAATGGCCTCCGCCGCAGTGCTCCGGGGCGGCTCCCGCCGCATCCTCTCCTACCCGGCCATCCGCGCCGCCGTGATCTCCGGCCCCGCGGCACTGCCGGATGCGGCCTCGGCCGCCACGCCCCAGTCGCCGCCGCCCATGGCTGCAGCCCTCTGGGCGAGGTCCATGGCAACCTTCAACCGCACGTGAGCACCCCTCCCCGTCCCCCTCTCCTCAGATCTGCACTTCTCCGGTGGCCCTTTTGAATTCGTGGTTTGAGTGATCTCTCGTGTGAATCTGTGGCAGGAAGCCCCACGTGAACGTTGGCACCATCGGCCACGTCGACCACGGCAAGACCACCCTCACCGCCGCGATCACCAAGGTCAGATCAGACAGTACTGAGTTCGATGTACCGGCTGATTTTGTGTACAAGTGTGTAGTGAACCTTTGGGGTGATCTGAATGCGCTTTGTTTTGCCGGCGATGCAGGTGCTGTCAGAGACCGGGAATGCCAAGTCTATCGCGTTCGAGGAGATTGACAAGGCTCCGGAGGAGAAAGCAAGAGGAATCACCATCTCGACGGTCTGTTTTCACCGCTTACTGTTGTTTTTGGTCATAGTGTTCATTTCCAATTGCAGACCAAGTGGTGATCAATTAACCGTGTGCAAATTGTTTTGTGCAGGCTCATGTGGAATATGAGACCGCTAAAAGGCACTATGCTCATGTGGACTGCCCGGGGCATGCCGATTATGTCAAGGTAGCTGTTATGGTCGAATCTAGATATCGGTACAAGGAATGGCCTGCATGTCAAATTCAGCATATTTTGATGACTGTTGAGTGAATTATCAAATTCATGAATGACATGCCTGTTTTGACTTAGAGCAGTTTTTATCAACTTCTAGCTTAGTCCTTGATAACAGAATTGCTACATAAGGCACATGGATTTTGCAATCTAGAGCTTCTAGACTCCTTTATTTGCATTCTGCTGATGCGTGTATGCCTTTAATTTGCTTTGGTTCTTTTAGAACATGATCACCGGTGCTGCTCAAATGGATGGTGGTATTCTCGTTGTATCAGCTCCTGATGGCCCGATGCCACAAACAAAGGAGCATATTCTTCTAGCTCGACAGGTTTCAAATTCTGACAACTCTTGCCCAACAATGTCTGTTTCACATGTTCTTTTTGCAGTTCTGAGCAGACTGACATTTCTCATTCCTGTTTTTGTAGGTTGGCGTGCCATCGCTTGTTTGTTTCCTGAACAAAGTTGATGCTGTTGAAGATGAAGAGTTACTAGAGCTTGTGGAGATGGAGCTCCGAGGTATGCTAGCCTATTTCAGTTCTCTCATTTTTCTTTGTGGTCTGTATGTTCTTGTTCTAAAGTGATTTTATTGTCTTCCTTTTTTCCTGCAGAGCTCCTTAGTTTCTACAAGTTCCCTGGCGATGAGATTCCTATTGTCCGTGGATCTGCCTTGAACGCATTGAATGGAACAAATGACGAGATTGGAAAGAATGCTATTTTGAAACTAATGGATGAGGTTGATCGGTACATCCCGGATCCTGTGAGGGTGCTTGACAAGCATTTCTTGATGCCAATTGAAGATGTTTTCTCAATTCAGGTGATTAGATTTTATGATTGCTGCATATGATTATTGATAATACTGTTTCAGTCAGACTTTTAATTATTAGAAGGCCTAGCAAGCTATTAGTTACGGGAATTAAAATATCTCCATTTTCAATAATAGGTGTACTTGCAATATGGTGTTTTAGGTTAGTTATAATTGGCTACTTGGCCAAATTGTTCTGCCCACAAAATCAATATTCTATTTATATATGTTAGTCCCAATGGTTGCTCATCCATCTATTGCCTGTTTTCTACAATGTTATGTGCATGTAAGAGGGTTTTTCAAGAAGGCGAGATTTGCACTAAATTATGCATCATCAGACTGTTCTAGTTGTGCTTATTTGACACTTTTGTTTGTTTTTGTCTATTCTGTTCCCTTTATACTTGACATCTTCTTGTGGAATTTTCAGTTGTCATTCTTTGTAACTTAATTAGGCCCTTCAGCACCGTACTCTGAAACACTGAATCACAAGTCTCTTGACTTTAAGATTCTATAGATCCAGTTCAGCCTATTGAGTACTTTTTGGTCATTATTTCTCTGTACTTGGTTTCTAAACTTGAAAATTGTCTTTTCCCAGTCATTATTACTGTGACATATTTTGTTATAAGCATGAATGTTAGTATTCTTATGGAGTAAGTATCTGCTTCATAAATGAACTACAAGTGACCAAATCAGACATTAATTGTACCTGATCTTATTCATTCGGCAGCTCATTCTTACAATGATTAGTTGGTTTCAATTTGCAGGGCCGTGGCACTGTTGTGACTGGTCGTGTCGAACAGGGGATGATTAAAACTGGTGAGGATGTCGAGATCTTAGGTTTGACGGAGGTAATTTGCAGGGCCGTGGCAGCCTTATTCTCCTTTAATGCCTGATAAATGTACCTGAGTAATTGCTGGCCTATTAGGGTTTGTTTTTGCAAGAACTGGTAATAGAATAGGACCAACAATCCACTTTTTCCCGTCCCTAGATTTGAGTAGCTTCATAAAACTGTTGTTAAATTTATGAGTTGATGTGCTTTAGATGCAACATTAGGCAGAAACTGGTGGCATTAGTTTCGTAATTGCCCTCACAAGTTTATTACCTGTTATGTTGCTACCTTGATGTATCGTGATGGAACATGTTATTGGTCACAGACTGGTCCCGTGAAGACTACAGTTACTGGTGTTGAGATGTTCAAAAAGATGTTGGATCATGGAGAGGTAACAGTTCTGCAAGGACACCATGTGATTTTCTTGACTGATGCTGTGTCTTGTGCTTACAACTCCTTGTGCGCAGGCCGGTGATAATGTTGGTCTTCTTCTCCGTGGTCTCAAGCGTGGTGATGTACAACGTGGCCAGGTCAGTACACCTTATTCTTAGTTGAACCTGTAGAAGTTGGATCTAAATTTACTTCTATCAATTCATGATGTTTAGGCAAACGTACGTATGAGGAAAATGCCTCTGTTATCACCAAATAGTATTTGTAATACACACGATTTTTGATCTTTTTCTGTTGGTGCATGCTTTTGCTTCACTTTGGTCTCCTATTTGTGACACTGTTTCTGTCTGGTGGTTTTCTAATATTACTTGCTGCATCTTTAATTGATTTTCACTTGCTGCCATTTTCTACTATTTCAGGTGGTCTGCAAACCTGGTAGCTTGAAGACTTACAAAAAGTTTGAGGCAGAGATTTATGTCCTGACAAAGGATGAAGGTGGTCGCCACACCGCCTTCATGTCAAACTACAGCCCACAGTTCTACTTCAGAACTGCTGATATCACTGGAAAAATTGAGTTGCCTGAGAACGTGAAGATGGTTTTGCCGGGTGACAACGTAACTGCAACTTTCGAGTTGATATCCCCTATTCCACTTGAACCAGGTACACTTTACATTTCATACTGCTTTGAACTTCTGGCAGTGGAACTGTTGTAGGAAAAGATGGACTTCATCATACCCTTATGTGCTATGCAGGGCAAAGATTCGCCCTGAGGGAAGGAGGGAGGACCGTCGGTGCCGGAGTGGTCGCCAAAGTCATGAGCCAATAATCTGTGTCCACCTTTTTTCTTTTTGGCGTAGCGGTTTTAGTAGACAAAATGAATGTTGATATGAAAGATTTATCGGAACTGAAACACGAGATAACGACAGTCGTCAAGAGCAAGGGGAACCAGTATGCATCATGTTTGAAATGCATTTGGCCAGCTGCCATGGATGTGGCTTGCAGGCATTCTGAAGATTTTCCTTTTTTTCTCATGTCAGGTAGTTTGCTGTATTGCACCACAGCTTGTTACCTTGACACGCTTATCAGGCATATATTAGCTCGGTGATTCAATAATTGACAGTCTCTAGTTTCTTGGTATGTCCTTTTTATGTGTCTTTAGTCGATCTATATGTATGCTTGATCCTTTGAACTTGTATGGAAACTGTGAATCTTCGATTGTGGTATGCTGTGTACCATGAAAAGCATGGGTGATATATTCTTAGATGGCAACTGGAAAATCGTTTGATTACACTTCTGTTTGTGTTTTGGCACCCAGTGATCAATAATAATAGGGGAAAATAAATCCATTATTCATTCTATACTCGTACTGATATATGTACTGGAATATCAAAAGGTATAATAGAATTACACTAAGGACAAGCATGTTTTATTCATCATTCTCCTCTAAAGAAGCTCCTCATGGTTCTCCCCAGATGGAGCTTCACAGGCAGGCACCCTCCATCAAAGCTGTCTGGCTCTGAGCTTTGTTCTGATCGGTGTTTACCCCGACGGCCGTTGAGCCGTGCACTCTCCATTGCTGGTGATGGGCAGAGTGGCGGGAGGGCGTCAACCCTCGGCGGGCTCTTGGCCTTCCCTGGCTCGTCTTCCCACTCAAATGGCACCTTCCCGGTTGCGGCGGAGTATGCTCTCATGGACTGTCCAAGGCTGTCCCTGCCCAGGAGATGAGAGAACGGTGAGGTGGTGCTGGTGGCCTCCATATAGGTGTTGTGTCGTGGTTGTATTTAGGTAGGACATCACACCAAAAAGGAGGGCACACAGCTTATATAGAGCAAAAGAGGGTGTGTGTGTGTGTGTGTGTGTGCTTGGTAACCAAGGTTTGCTTTTCCAAAGTCAAACTCTCTGGTTTAAGGGATGTTCTATGTGGCTTATTGATTTGATTCATCAGATTTGGTTGATGCATGCCAAAGGGAGGCGGCTAACTTTTTCCTGTGCTTTGGTTTGAAGATCACGGCGAGGAAAATCAGTGGCATGGCCAGTGGTAATGATGGCATGTGTCAAGAAAGCTTAGCCAACACACTCGGCGTGCACACTTGTCCAATTATTGGAATAGACTAGACTACAAAGCCTCTTCATACTTGTAGCAGTTTGTGTACATTCAACGGCTCGCCATCAGAACTTGTTCACTATACATGAAACGGATGCACACAGTTTAGGTACACGTTGCAGCGACTGTTGGTGCGGGAAGACAACACAAGGGAGTTCCCGGTCTTATTTTTCAGGGTGAAAATTCAAGGTCTGGTCTTAGCTGGTTGTATCTGGCAATGACCTTGTTGAAGGCATTGTTTTGTAAGTAAGAATTTTCTTCAGGGTGAAAACCTATGACCTTTGGTCGGGCAATGACGGCGCTTGAACGCTGTTTTCTTTTTGAAGGCGTTGTTATTGGAGTGGAGGACTACTGGTGTTGTTCTGATGTTGTCAGTGTTGTTTCATTGAGGATTAGTTCTCTGTAGCAGGATTTTTTTTTTGACACTTCCTCCGTTGCCATAGCTGCTTCAGCGAGATCTTAATACTGACTGGCCAAATATAGAAGGCAACTCTATCACAAAAGGCCTCCCAAAGACTCATTCTGAGCCTACGCAAGGTTTGCAAATACAAATGCTGAAAAAAGGGAGGAGTTTGAATGAAGCTCCCTGACAGGTGAACAAACCAGCATATACACAGTAGGCAAGTTCTCAGTAGACTGAAAGAAACTATGGATGCAGATTGTACTACTCATATTTGCTTGTGCATGTCATTCTTGCGCAGAGGCTATGCTAATGTTGCCTGTACGGTACAAATTTAAATAGATGTCCCCAAGAGAGCCGACGACTGCAGTGCAGCCGGCACGAATCACGGGCCTCGTACACTACACTACCATGATTATTTATGAGATTATTATTGCCATTCCTTGACCATATCCATCAACAGATAACTATCTTCACGGACGAGGAGGATCCATGTGTAAGTACGCCTACAAGCTTCATCCACCTGGGATCTCGTGGACTCACAGTCGATGGCGTTGCACGCCTTGCAATTGTCACCACGTAGCATGATTATCTTCAACCCTATAGCTCGTTCCATGACAAGCCTTATATACTTTGCCACCTTGTCTTCCTCCTCGAACCCTGTCATCACCAGCTACCTCAAGTTCAG
Source organism: Avena longiglumis (assembly GCA_030063025.1). Classification (NCBI taxonomy): domain Eukaryota; kingdom Viridiplantae; phylum Streptophyta; class Magnoliopsida; order Poales; family Poaceae; genus Avena; species Avena longiglumis. The sequence continues at coordinate 72,388,012 of CP125979.1, forward strand.
GTGCTTCAGATCCTTGGATGGTTCCCACACCACGTTGGTCTTCTCGGCGCTGTGCTCGAACGTTTTGGCGCAGGAATGTCGAGCCCGATTTAACTTCATGCATGGACATAGAAAATAAATAAAACACATGTCATATTATATAACTTGCCACCAAAACCTAGGCAGGAAAACATAGCAAAAGTTGAGTTTAATATATCTTTGCCATTTCAAATTTTCCATGATAAAAAGAAGTACTAAAGTTTGAGATACCTGTAGAGTGTTTGGAGGACTTTACATGAACTAAATCCCATATACAGTAAGACACATGCATATGCTTATAGGGAATCATCTGTGTTAGAACTTGTAATAGGTCGTTATTTCATGTTTTTGATACTCCATACGGTTGTGTATTGGAGTCCTTATTGTGTACAACTTTGGCCCATGTTTTGGCCCCACGTAACCGAGGGGAGATGAACCCACTCGTTCAAACCAAACCGTTCAATATGGTATCAGAGCGACTCTTCCTCGACATCTAGCTCTCGACACCTCGCCGCCGCCCAAACAACCCAGCCGCCGTCGCTCGTTGAGCTGCCGCCACCTACAAACAACACCAAAAACCCAACCTGGTTCAATTCCTGGCCTTAGAAAACCCAAACAACAACTCCCGATCGTGTTCTTTGATCCGATCTAAAACAACCTAGAAACACCACATCCAATCGAACGTGCCCTTCTGCTGATCCCAATCCCCACATCCGATCACGCAATTCCCGCTGATCCGACAAAAAAAAAACCAAAAAAACCCAGATCGATCCGATCTCCCGCGCGCCGTCATGAGTTCTTCTGGATCAAGCTCGGCGTTGGCCGCTGCCCTCGGTGCTCCCCCCGCGCAGCAGCTAACTCGCAGTAATTTTTTGCTGTGGAAAGCCCTTGTGTTCCCTGCCTTTCGCGGTGCCAATGTCATGGCACTGCTTGAAGGCACCAACGTCGCCCCTGCCAAGACCGTGGAAGCTGAAGACTCGGAGAAAAAAAAAAGTTCAGGTCGAGAATCCTACGTATGTTATGTGGCTTGCCCGTGACCAGCAGGTGCTTCGGTTTCTCCTCAACACACTGTCACCAGATATCTTGTCGCTCCTCCTAGATGTGAGCTCTACTGCTCAGGCATGGTCTGCCATTAATGCCATGTTCAAGACGCTTCATGCACCAAGGCCCAGCATCTTCGTGAGAAACTCAATGACACAAAGAAGCTCTCCATGACAGCTGACACCTACTACACCAAGATGAAAGGTTTTTCCTCGAAACTCTTAGCTCTTGGTAAACCTGTTGAAGATGATGAGATGCTTGGTTACTTGCTGCATGGTCTTGATAAGGGTGAATACAATGCTTTGATCACTTCTGTTAATGGAAATTCTAGTACTACTCTTGATGATTTCTATGAGCAGTTGTGTTCTTATGATATGTGCAATGGAGTTGAAGAAAACGGAGAATTTGTGTCATCAGCAAACATCGCTCGACGTGGTGCTGAGCGCCCACGTGGCCGTACTTCACCGCCCCGTGGTCACAGCCCTCCCCCTCGTGGCCACAACCCTGATCATGGTGCCTACCGTGGAGGTGGAGGTGGTGGCTACTACCGTGACAGAGATGATGATCATGGACAGTGGCGCCGAGGTGATCGCCGTGATGATCGTCGTGACAGACGCCGAGATGATGGTGGGGGTGACCGCTACCGTCGTCCCGATGGTGGTGGGCATCGCTTTGATCGTACACCCACCAAGTAACTGGCTGCCAGATTTGCAAGAAACATGTCCATCCCGCCAACGAGTGTTGGTGGCGCTACTCAGATGATAAGAAGAACAAAGATGATGGCGAGAAGGGGGCACATCTTGCCTCATATGGTGTTGATACAAACTGGTACGGTGACACTGGGGCAACAGATCATATCACTGGCGAGCTAAACAAGCTCCTCATCATCAACAAGTATCATGGACAAGACAAGGTCCGCACTGCTGAAGGCACGAGTATGAACATTAGTCACATTGGTAATTCAGTTTTGCGCACCCCACATGGTTCCTTTGATCTTAAAAATATACTCCATGTTCCTAGTGCATCCAAAAATCTATTATCTGTTCATCGATTTACCCTTGATAATCATGTCTCTATTGAGTTTCATCCTTTCTTCTTTTTAATCAAGGACCAAGCAACGCGAAGAGTTCTGTTTAGAGGCCCCTGCTGGGGTGGTCTCTATCCTTTGGTGCCCATGTTCCATGAGACCGCCAAGCATGCCTTCATCTCAATAAAGTCGTCATCCTCTACATGGCATCGCCATTTAGGACATCCATCTTCATTTGTGGTTCAGCAAGTTCTTAGGAGAAATAAAATAGCTTATACCCAGAGAGTACTCCATATGTTTGTGATTCTTGTCAGTTAGCTAAGAGTCATTAGTTGCCATACCCTATATCCTCTAGTGTCTCCGCTACTCCCTTAGAACAAGTATTCTCTGATGTATGGGGTCCTGCCCCTCTCTCCGTGGGAAAACATGCATATTATGTAAGCTTTATCGATGATTTTAGTAAATTTACTTGGATATATTTGCTTAAGAAGCGTTCTGATGTTTATCAAACCTTTCTTAATCATCAGCAGTATGTTGAGCGCAAGTTTGATAGAAAAATTATTACTATGCAATTGGAGAGGCGAATATGAGAAATTAAATGGCTTCTTTCAAAAGGTTGGTATCACACACCATGTCTCTTGTCCTCATGCCCATAAACAAAATGGTTCAGCTGAAAGAAAACACTGTCATATAGTTGAAGTTGGTCTTGCTTTGCTTGCAAATGCTTCCATGCTTTTAAAATTTTGGGATGAAGCTTTTATCACTGCCACTTTTCTCATAAATTTACTCTCTAGCAAAGTCCTTGATTTTGAGTCTCCCACTAAACGTCTTCTTCATGTGACACCAAACTATGATGCTCTCAGGACTTTTGGTTGTGCCTGCTGGCCAAATCTTTGCCCCTACAACAAAAGAAAACTTGCCTTCCGTTCTACACGGTGTGTTTTTCTTGGCTATAGCCCTCTTCACAAAGGTGTTAAATGCCTAGATATATCTACAGGACATGTGTATATCTCTCGTGACGTTGTCTTCAATGAGAATTTTTTCCATTTGCTGCACTTCATCCAAATGCCGGTGCGGCGGTGCCCTTCTTAAGAAAGAAATCTTGCTCCTTCCATCTTTCACATCCAACTCCCATGAGAATGTGCATAATTGTAATGACCATGTTGTGCCTATTGTTTCTGTTCCTAATGTGCAACAGGAAGATGCAGCCCCAGAACAAAATTCCATTGAAAACAGTGAAGAAACTGATGTTGAAGATGAATCAAAAAAGACGAAATTGGCGCTGGACACGAAGACGATTCTGAGGAACATTCCTCTGTGCATGCAGATCCCAGGCACAGCGATCCGAAGAAGATTCGCCCGCCTCGCCCTCCGTCGCCGCGTCTTTGCATCACGATCGGTCACGCGCGGTAGCGGCCGATCTCCTGCATTGCGGTACGTGCTAACCCTACGCTGCAGGGACCGCACGCTTGCCTCGCTTGCCGCCACAGCGCACGGACGGACGATGACCGGTATTGCTGGCCCGTCATTGTCTGCCGCACGTGGATCTCCTAGAGGATCTTCTGCGGCCAGCGCTGGTGGGGGTGAAACTGCGTCAAGCCTGTCTGAAAATGACAATTCAAGCCCGGAAAATTCTGATGTTGATGTTTCTCTAACGCCATCACCATCGTCATCACCACCTGGTGTTCGTACTCGACTATAGAAAGGTATACGTAATCCTAAACAGTATACTAATGGCACGATTATATATGGCATGCTCTCCTCTACAAGTGAACCGTACACAATTACAGGCTCTTAATGATTCAAATTGGCGTCAAGCTATGGAGGAGGAATATAATGCACTCATTGAAAACAAGACTTGGCATCTTGTTCCCCCAAGCAGCAACAAAAACTTAATTGATTGTAAATGGGTTTATCGTATAAAGAAAAAGGCAGATGGCTCTATTGATAGATACAAAGCACGGTTGGTTGCAAAAGGTTTTAAGCAAAGGTATGGCATTGATTATGAGGACACTTTCAGCCCAATGGTGAAAATTGCTACTATTAGAATTGTTTTATCTCTCTTTGTCTCTCGTGGATGGAGCCTACGACAACTAGATGTCAAGAATGCGTTTCTTCATGGTGTTCTGGAAGAGGAAGTTTATATGAAGCAACCTCCAGGTTCTGAAAATCATCACGCTCCGCATTATATTTGCAAACTTGACAAATCTTTGTATGGATTAAAACAAGCACCCCAAGCCTGGTATTCTAGGCTGAGTTCTAAGCTATGTGAGCTTGGATTTACACCATCAAAGGCTGATACTTTATTATTTCTCTTCAACAAGTCAGGTATCACTATGTTTGTTCTAATTTATGTTGATGATATCATAGTGACTGGCTCTTCTAATCATGTTATCACTGTTCTTCGAGATTTAAATGAGAATTTTGCCATCAAGGATTTAGGTGAATTGCACTATTTTCTTGGTATTGAGGTAAAGAGGACACAGAATGGTTTGCTCTTGACACAAGAAAAATATGCTATAGACATACTGGATAGGGCGAACATGCATGGCTGCAAGTTTGCTCCCACACCTCTATCGTCCAAAGAACAATTGTCTACTACAGGTGGTACACTTCTTGGTCCTAAAGATAGTACCAAATACAGAAGTCTTGTTGGAACCTTACAGTACTTGACCTTGACACGTCCTGATTTATCCTTCTCTGTAAACAAGGTTTGTCAGTACCTTCATGCTCCAACCACAGAACACTGGACAGCTGCAAAACGTATTCCCAGAATATGTGAAAGACACATTGAAGCTTGGAATCACTTTCACAAAATCTTCATCCACTTTCTTGAGTACTTTTTCAGATGCAGATTGGGCTGGTTGCCTGGATGACAGACGGTCCACATGTGGTTTTGCTATATTTGTTGGACCAAATCCACAGTGTCTCGGTCTAGTACTGAGGCTGAGTATAAAGCTTAGCAAATGCCACAGCTGAATTAATTTGGGTTGAGGCTCTTCTCATTGAACTCGGAGTTAAGTTAAAGGAAAAATCAAGTCTTTGGTGTGACAATTTAGGTGCTACCTACTTGTCTGCCAATCCAGTGTTCCATGTTGTTCCATGCTCGTACGAAACACATTGAAATTGATTTTCATTTTGTTAGAGAAAGAGTTGCTAATAACAGCTTGGCTATTTGTTTTGTCTCAAGCAAGGATCAAGTTGCAGATGGCTTCACAAAGGCACTTCCACTCAAAAACCTTGATGAATTCAAGCGTAATCTCAACCTTTCACAAGCTTTAGATTAAGGGAGGGTGTTAAAACTTGTAATAGGTCGTTATTTCATGTTTTTGATACTCCATACGGTTGTGTATTGGAGTCCTTATTGTGTACAACTTTGGCCCATGTTTTGGCCCCATATCAACACGTAACCGAGGGGAGATGAACCCACTCGTTCAAACCAAACCATTCAATACTATGAAGTTACAGCTGTATTACTCTTATGTGTTGAGCTTGAGCAGCTGAGCAACTCGCCTGCTTCTATGTTTATCTCGACCAAGATACTTTGTAATAAAAGGTTTGAATAATGAGGGTAATGTGCATTACTCGATGCGGGATTTCTCCCTTCTCAAATAAGAAAACATAGAATTTTTTTCGTGCACATAAGATATGATCCATTTTTTGTCTTGCATGGATATATTGTCTCTCTGCAAAATTCATATGGAGTGGAAACTTCTGTTTGCATCACACCATCATTCATATACAAATATACAACTCACGTGTTTCCTACAAACGTAAGCACTACTTGTGATAGATTATAGTTACTAGTTGGTGAGTGGTTGAAAATCTGATCAACTTGCGGGGGTATGTTGTTAATGCTGAATATCCGGAAACATGTCATGCTAGGATGACTCGTATCCAGCCAAGATGTGGATTAAACTACAAGAAGGTAAGGTAAGAGACTTACTATCAACTTTCGCAGGGCAGGTGCAACTTGAAGGATAAACAGGGTCCAGCTCAGATCACATTCAGGAAAGATATACCAAAGCGCCAGATCCGTCAAGTTACGAAATATAGCAGTGAGCTGCTTCGGTTGTTCTGGCTGAATCCAAATCTGCAGAAAGAGGAAGAGCAGAAATGCGCAGATTAAATTGGTAGAGAAGAAGAACATGTCATATAGATGCAGTGAAAATTCATGTGGGTGTAAACAGAAAATAAACTACCATTTGGCAGGAAAAATTAAGATGCAGTATCGACAGGTTCCTGGCATTCATTGAGAAGCACTCGCTCAGCCTGAATGGCGCCTGCCACACCCCCGCATGACAACTAAGGGTCACCTTGCGAAGCTCAGGTACGTAGCCGAAGCACACCGGGGAGTTCTCGGATTGCCAAGAATCGCACAGCAATTGTGTGAGCTTTGGGACAGAGACGAGCTCGATCCATGTGCACCTAAATCTGATGAACTCGAGCTCCGTAATTATGGAGTTTGGCACGGCAATCTTGAGCACAGACTGCCCAACAATTCCGCAGGATCTGAAGGATAGGTGCTTGAGCTTATCACAAGCGGCCATGAGGCTGGGCAGGTCGGACTCCCCGAACTCGAGGCTGTCGAGGGAAAGGCGTGTGAGCCACCTGAAGGCAACGGGGCAGGCGCGGGAGAACGACATGAACTGCTGCCCAAGCTCGGTGTGCCCAGAGGCAGTCTGGTCAGATGAAGGCGGAATTACCCCAAACTCGAGGTGTTCGGTCTGACAATAGCTCACAGTGTCCTCGACGGCGTGGCCGATGGAGATCAGGTGAGGGGCCAACGGGTAGAAGCAGAGGCAGTCGGTCTTGATGGCACGCTTGGTCTTGCAGTCACACTTGCACTCAGCAGGAGACACTGACAGCAACCTGCACAGCGCACCCGTGAACGCGGCCATGGTCTCGAGTGGCGCGGTGCCCTGGAAGTCGTCGACGTGGCCCACGTATAAGAGCTGGTGGGTGAGGTGCCGCCACCGCGTGGAGTCGGCACTGACACGGACGGCCTCGCGCTGGCCGAGGCACTCAAGGATTTCGAGGATGAGTTCATCTGGTAGCGCGCTGATTCTATCTTTATCGTGGCCGACTTTGAACAGCCGTGACTCCATTACCGGAGCACCAATTGGGCGCCTGATGGATTGCTCTAGGTGAAATCTCAACGATCCAACACGGTGGCCGGCGTTTTTTTTTTTTTTTGAGATGCGGTGGCCGGCGTTGGTACAGGGATCAAAGAGGCGATCGATAAGGGTCTTATTTCTGAGCGATTTGATCTATAATAATAGAAGTAATTTATTTTTTTCTGAGCATGTGGATTTAGGAAACTCTGAAGAATCCTTCTCCGCCACGGCCGGACTGTTTGCTACGGAATACCATTTGTGTAAAAAAAAAATGCCGCAGGAGAGCGGAGGAGAAATCTCTGCTTACCCGGCCCCGGCGTGGCGGCATGCGGCGCCGCCATGCTTCATCTTCAGCAAATCCAGGAGGCTGAAACCCTAGAGTCAATCACCGAGATGCACCCCAGGTGGCGGGGCCGACGACGACGACGACGACGTTGCCGCAGCTCCTCCTTCCCCCACTGCGGCCCGTCGAGCTCGACGCAGGGACTGCTCTGCCGCGCAGCCGCGCCGAGGACGCCCCCCGGCAAGCTCGATCTGACACCCGCCTCGCCGAGGCCGCCTTTGCCTCTTCCTCTCCCTCCTCCGGCGTGCTCCCACTCTTCGATTTAGCGCTTGATCGCATCATCAATGGACTGGACTGGACTGGATGGAATTTGTGTTCTGCTACTGGATTGCCTCTTCTGTCGGCTAGAATGCTGAATGTGGAAGAAGCCGACGAGGGCATTTTGGACATTTTGTGGATCGGGTCAATCGTGCTGGGCAGCGTCTTCGCATTTTGTGGAAAAAGTGTACTCCTCGATTCAAGAATAGATGTTTTATGTTTTTTTAAATTTTGAATAAATCTACTCCCTCCGCTTCAAAATATAAGATGTTTTAGGTTTATGAAGAAAATGAATCTAGACTTGCTTTAGTGTATAGATTCATTTCAAAGTTGAGTGAATCACATCATAAAACAAATCTAGATTCATTTTCTTCACAAACCTAAAACATCTTATATTTTGAAACGGAGGGAGTATATGTTAAATAGTGTCTAGATTTATTTAAATTTTGATAAATTTAAGACATCTATTTTAAAACGGAGAGTATAAAATATCACAATATTATAAGAAGAGTACACTAAGAAAACTTGCTGAGATAAATCTTTCATAATGTCTCGCATTTCTTGCCAAGAAACACAAACAAAAAAAGTGCATCTGTTTTGTTACAGTTCCTCCTAAAATACTCCTACCACCCTAAGAATTTGCCATTCCTAAAAGAGTCGTGAAGGGAATGATAGAACATAGCTTGTCTTCACATTGGATCCAGAACAGAACATACATACGTCTCCTAAAATACTTCTACCACCCTAATGACTTGTTTTGCAAGAGGCGGATTAAAGAGTTTTGCTGAGTATTATCCACTGTCTTGGGTGAAAACACACCAATCACCCAAGACCCTCCAATCCTCTTCCACCACAATCCCTCCAAAAATGCTGTTTGGCAAAGCAGGGATTGGTACATTGAAAAAATTCATACCAATACTCAGTTAATTTTTTCAATGCTATGGATTTGGGTAACAAAGATTTAATTTTTAGTTTGATCCTGGGCACGCAGTTTCAGCAACACTTCATTACAACAGCATTACACGTATTTTACATAGAAAAATGAAATAGAACAAAAAATATCACGTCTTGATCAAATAAAGTAGTAGTAGTAGTAGTAGTAGTAGTAGTATCAGCTTCACTATTTCAACAATAAGGCTTTCCACAGTACACGAACTGTAAGCTTGATTTGTCGGTGTGCTTCTTCAGATACTTCTTGGTCAGGCACTTCAGGTACCTGGAACATAACATTGTTTCATATTAAAACTTCACCATCAGTAAGTTGTACTCTCTAGGGGAAAAGGTATGATATTTGCACTGCTTGCTGCTAATTACTTGGAGCAAAACCGAACAGGAAAACATGCTATTGCAGATACGTTTTTAGCTTCCGCCAAGCTAAAAAAAATGATTGTACAAGTTTCAGTTTTCACCAAGCTGCATTGGTCCAGAGAACATCTTGTTAATCCACATGGGCAGTACGTACACTACCACTGATGAGTTTGACCTAGCTAAAACTATGGATCCGTGAACTTCAGCACATATTTCTACTGCAGCAGCAGGGGAATGAAACATCCTACTGAGAAAACAAAGCTCCACACAAAGGGCAAGCTTCATATCACAACACTTATCAAAAGTGGATAAACTGAAACAGTGATGCTCAAGTGTACACGCACACCAACATCAACTAAGACAACTCCTTCATTCAGGCAGCGAGACTAAAATCTACAGGCTTCAGCGAACCATTCCAGTCAAGCCAGGATAACACCATCCCACACTTGTATTCAAGAACCATAGGTCAAAAACCGGGTAAAGAACCGAATGCCACAGAGGCATCAGCCTAGGTCCACATCTAGTAATAGATGGGGAGAGGAGGGGACGAAGTGGATAGGAATTAGAGGGGAAAAATCCAGGTCTGCTGGAGGAGATGGATGGCGGAGGGATCTCGGCATCAGACGCGTCGGTGGTGTCGGAACAGAAGGAGCAGCTGGTGCGCGACGCCAACAGCCAGAAACGCGAGGGGGGTCAAGCATTTCCGTTCCACCTCAACCCGGCATGTTTCAGTTTCATGGGGGTCACTGGGGAGTGAGCCCGGCCAAAACTAGCCTACAAGACGGCCTGGTTTCGGGTGGATTCAAACTGGTGGCCAGGTAATACACCATGAAACTGGTCAAACCACTTGACAAAACGAGGCCTAAGATTTTATCTGCACTCTTAAGTGCTCCTGCGAGCTCTGCAAATGGGTTGGGTGGTCATGAGACTACCCTGACCATCCTCAAGCCCCTGTCCAGAAACAAACTCAGAGCATACACAAAGCTTGCAAAGACATGTTCTGAAGAGGAATTTGAATGATGCCCCAAGGCAGGTGGACCATACACACAAGCTCCCAGTAAACCGAAAGAGCATATGGATACAGATTGTATGTACTCCCTCCGTCCCAATTTAGGTTGCATATAAGATTTTATCAGAGTCAAACTGTACAATGTTTGACCAAGTAGTTTGATACAATTATAAACTTATACGATACCAAATTAATATTATTAGAATTGTCTTGAAATATATTTTCATAATATATATATTTTATATCATACATATTCATATTATTTTATATATTATTGGTCAAACTTTGCAAAGTTTGACTTGCACGCAAAATTATGCGCAAGGGATGGAGAGAGTAGTACACATCTGCCTGTATGCTACCATCACTAATACATGTCCCCCCAAGAGACGATTGCAGCCTACACTAACGAAGCACTTCCTGGCTACGTAAAAGAATTAAGTTATGACTAACCGGGCCTTATGAGATTATTGCCACTTCTTGAACATATATGTCAACAGATAAATATATTCACGGTCGAGGAGGATCCATGTGTGAGTCGCTCCTTAATCCGACGCCTGCTGGCTTCATCCACCTGGTATCTTCTCGGGGCCTCGAGGTCGATGGCATCGCAACACTTGCAAGTTCTAGCACGCAGCATGATTGTCTTCAACACCACAGCTCGTTCAATGACAAGCCTTATATAGTTTGTCACCTTGTCTTCCTCCTCGAACCCTGCCATCACCAGCGACTTCAAGTTCAGGTGCCTGAGATCCTTGGATGGTTCCCACACCACGTTGGCCTTTTCTGCACTATGCTCGGACGCTTTGGTACAGGAATGCCGAGCCCGGTTTAACTTCACGCATGGACACCAAAAAATAAAACACATGTTATATTACAACTTGCCACCAAAATCCATGAAAGAACAATGTAGCAAGAGTTGAGTCAAATATATAGCTTTGCCATTAAATTTATACTAGTATTTGAAGTTTGAGATTCATGTAGAGTGTTTAGAGGACTTTGCATGAACTAAACCCCATATACAGTAAGACACATGCATACGGTTCAGGGAATCCCATGAAGTTACAACTGTATTACTCCTATGTGTTGATCTGCACCCCTGTTTCTATGTTTATCTCGACTAATATACTTTGTAATAATAAAGAGTTTTAGTAAAGAGGTGATGTGCATTACTCGATGCAGATGCCCGGGATTTCCTCCTTTTCAAATAAAAAATATAGAGGAATTTTTCGTGAACATTAAATATGATCCAGCAAGATTTTTATGTCTTGCATGGATATATTGTCGCTCTGACCAATTCATATGAAAACTGAAACTTCAGTTCGCATCACACCATCATTGATATACAAGTATACAACTAATCTGTTCCCTACATCCCAATGACAATGCAGCCCATAGCCCCATAAGCACTACTTGTGATGGATTATAGTTGACGATTGGTTGAGAATCTGATCAACTTGCTGGTATGTTGTTAATGCTGAATATCCGGCCGGAAACATGTCATGCTAGGATGACTCGTATCCAGCCAAGATGTGGATTAAACTACAAGAAGGTAAGGTAAGAGACTTACTATAAACATTTGCAGGGCAGGTGCAGCTTCAAGGATAAACAGGGTCCAGCTCAGATCACATTCAGGAAAGATATGCCAAAGCGCCAGATCCGTCAAGTTACAGAATATAGCAGTGAGCTGCTTTGGATGTTCTGGCTGAATCCAAATCTGCAGAAAGAGGAAGAGCAGAAATGCAGAGATTAAATTGGTAGAGAGGAAGAACATATCATATAGATGCAGTGAAAATTCATGTGGGTGTAAACAGAAAATAAACTACCATTTGGGAGGAAAAATTAAGATGCAATATCGACAGGTTCCTGGCATTCATTGAGAAGCACTCGCTCAGCGCGAATGGCGCCTGCCACGCCCCTGCATGACAACCGAGGGTCACCTCGCGAAGCTCAGGTACATAGCCGAAGTGCAGCGGGGAGTTCTCGGATTGCCAAGAATAGCAATGCAGTTGCATGAGCTTTGGGACAGAAACAAGCTCGATCCGAATGCAATTAAAGCAGATGAATTCGAGCTTCGTAATTACGGAGTTCGGCACGTCGATCTTGAGCACAGAGTAGTCAACAATTCTGCAGGATCTTAAGGATAGGTGCTTGAGCTTATCACAAGCAGCCATGAGGCTGGGCAGGTCAGACTCCCCAAACTCGAGGCTCTCGAGGGAAAGGCGTGTGAGCCACCTGAAGGCAATGGGGCAGGCGCGGGAGAACGACATGAACTGCTGCCCAAACTCCATGAGCCGGGCTTCAACTTCAATCGGGTCAGAGCAAAGTGGAATTACCCTGAACTCGAGGTGTTCAGTTTTACCATGGCTCAAAGTGTCCTCGACGGTGCGGCCGACAGAGATCAAGTGAGGGGCCGACAGGTAGAAGCGGAGGCATATGGTCTTGACGGCGCGCCAGCTATTGCAGTCGCAGTTGCAGTCAGCCGGAGGACACACCGGTAGCAACCTGCACAGCGCACCCGTGAACGCATCCATGGTCTCTGGCGGCATGGTGCCCTCGAAGTCGTCGACGTCTAGGTCCATGCGCGAGAGCTGGTGGGGGAGGTGGCACCACCGCCTGGAGACTGCACCGGCACGGACTACCTCGCGCAGAGCGAGGCGTTCAAGGATTCCAAGGAGGAGATCGTCGGGCAGCGCACTGATCCTATCTTCATCTTGGCCGATTTTGAACGGCCGTGACTCCTCCATGGCTGGAACCCTCGGTGGATTGTTCTTGGTGAAACCTCCAACACCGTGGCCGGCGTTGGTACAGGGGATCAAAGAGGCGATCGATAATTTCTTTTTCTGAGCGATGATCCGTGTGGATTTGTAGTTAGTTGTTCAGTTAGGAAAAACTCTGAAGAATCCTTCTCCGCCACGGCCGGAATGCTTGGGACCAATAATAAAACTTGCGAGCCTCTAACGCTCAGCTAGCTGAGAAATAGGCTAATTCTCAGCTAGCTGATGTCAGCGCGGTACATCCATGAACCATAGCTGCGCGTGGCGTTGCTTCTCTCCTCATGCGAACTGATCGTAAGAGCCTGTTTTCAACCTTTGTTTCATTTGTTGGACCAGATTATTTGTGGGCTTAGTAATTTTTGCATCCTCAAGCTAAACCCGTTGCTACCCCTAGAACTCACTAGCGACACCCGCTAGCCGCCCGCTCTTGCCTCTGCCGCCTGTAGTTTATAATTTTCTGATTAATGATGTACTAATTTTTCCAGTATAGGCTATGCCGCTATGGATGTTTTATTGCCCGTCAGTTTGGCTGCCACATATTGGCTATTTGAACATATATAATCTAGTTTAATAGTTTGTTTTTGCTATAATAACACCTAAGAAGCTACTAGTACCTTATTCTACCAAACCATTTTATATTTTATGACGGACAGTTAGTATTCAACAACCTGATATACGGAAAGAAAGAGAATAAAAACTACTAAAATCAATAACCACACATAGTTGCAACCCCACTTATTAACTCCCATCTGGAACGAATCACGACACAAAATCCAACATTGAATTCACAATTTTCTTAGTTAGAAACAACTTGCAAGTAGAAAAAAACTCAGTTGCAACCTGACTTGTAATTGGAAAAAGAACTTAGTTGCAACCCCATTTGTAACTGAAAAATGTATTAGTTGCAACCCGGCTTGCAATTCAAAAATATTAGTTGCAAACCTATTTGCAACTAGGGAAAAAAGTAAGTTAGATCATAACTCGCAACTAGGAAAAAGTCAGTTGCAACACTAGTCTCAACTGGGAAAAACTCAGTTGCATCTCCACTTGTAAATAAAAAAATCTCAATTGCAATCCTACTTGCAACTGGGAAAACTCAGTTGCAACCATATTTGCAACTAGAAAAACTTAGTTGCAACCCTATTTGCAACTGAAAAACAAAGAAGCATCAATTAAAAATCAATAAAAACAACGCAAGAAAGACTTACCTAACCCCACAAAGGACCATATATATTTGGTGCTCGAGGCAACCCCATATAACACAATGTACAAAGGGACCCATGCGCAAGAAGTGCAACGACAATGGAGAACAAAAGGCCATGAATTGGTTGCCCCATAGATAAAATAGGAACACAAATCCTAAGAACCCGAATCCTGGCGCTCTTGGATCCGGCGGTTAAGTGAGCACTAACCTTACAAATCGGATTGCCACTATGATTTTTCTATAATCATGATTATAAAAAATATAGAAAAAAATAGTTGTACGATTTCTATGGTAAGAAAAAAATACTATTTATACTAATACACAACTAGTTAAGTCCCCCACAAATTAGAAAATAAAATAGCCCCAAAATGGGGTTTACCTTCCTGATAAATACAACAACAACGGAGCCATACAAAAATCCCATAACAGAAAAGAACAGGAATGAAAACACACTGTAAAAAGGGCCCAAGTTCTCGCAGGCAACACCAGCCTAACAAATAAGCATTCAACATAAAAAGATGCAGCCCACTCCCAGACAGGCCATCCTTTGCCAAAAAATTAAAGTATTGAACTGGGCCATACACGAATCTTCGCACATACGCATCTAAGGGCTACAGATTTGACTGAGAAAGCTGACAAATAGCAAATCCCGTAAAGAAAGGAGACTACGAAAACAATCCTTTATTGCAACCCCACTTACAACTGCCCCCTGAGAAAATGGAGTTGCATAACTCACAGTGAAGAAAGGGGACTACGAAAACAATTCTCAGTTGCAACCCCACTTGCAACTGCCCCCTGAAAAAATCGAGTTGCATGTTGATATGCAACTCACAGTAAAGAAAGGGGACTGCGAAAATAATCCTCAGTTGCAACCCCACTTGCAACTTCCCCCTGAGAAAAGCCAGTTGCATGTTGATATGCAACTGACCATGAAAATAATCCTCAAATAATCCTCAGTTGCAACCCAACTTGCAACTGCCCCGTGAGAAAATTCAGTTGTATGTCGATATGCAACTCTTAGTAAAGAAAGGAGACTACGATCCTCTACCCCTAAGAAAAGCCAGTTGCATGTCGATATGCAATTCATAGTAAATAAAGGGGACCACGAAAACAAACCTAAGTTGCAACCCCACTTGCAACTGCACCCTGACAAAAGCTAGAGTTGCATGTCGATATGCAACTCGTAGTAAAGAAATGGGACCACGAAAAATTCAGATGCAAAAACTCAAAAACATAAATGAAGGGATCACGAAAACAATCCTCAATTGCAGCCCCTAATTGCAACTTCCCCATGATACAAGTCAGTTGCATGTTGATATGCAACTCGTAGTAAAGAAAGGAGACCACAAAAACAATCCTCAGTTATAATCTCGCGTGCAACTGCCCCCTTAGAAAAGCTAGTAAAGAAATAGGACCACGAAAATTCCATCTACAAAAACTCAAAAAAAGTAAAGAGATGACCATGAAAACAATCCTCAGTTGCAAGTTGCAACTGTTTTCTGAAGAAAAGCCAGTTGCATTCGGTATGCAACTCATAGTAAAGAAATGGGACCACGAAAAGTCTAGAAGCAAAAACTCAAAAAAATAAAGAAGGGATCACATGAATAATCCTTAGTTGCAACCCCACTTGTAGCTGCCCCTGAAGAAGAGTCAGTTGCATGCTGATATGCAACTCGTAATAAAGAAAGGGGAACACGAAAAGTCCAGAAGTGACCACAAAAAGAATGAATCCTCGGTTGCAACCCTACTTGCAACTGCCCCTTAAAAAAGCCAATTGCGTGTAACTCATACTCCCTCTGTCCAGAAATACCCTGCATTCCGGGTTTAATCAAGGTCAAACTTTGTGAAGTAAAGTTTGACCAAACATATAGAAAAAATTATATACATCTATAATACAACATAAGTACCATTAGAATCGTTATAAGATATATAATCATATTATATACATTCGGTGTTATAGATGTTTATAGTTTTTTCTATATGTTCTACCAAACTTTATAAAGTTTGACTTTGACTAAACCTAGAATGCAGGGTAATTATTGACAAAGGGAGTAGTAAAGAAAGAGGATCACAAAAAGTCCAAAAATGCCCAGTACAAAGGCCAGGACAAGAGTCTTGTCCTAGGACAAATAAAATACAATGCATGTTAGCACCAATCTCGATCGTACGGGATGAAATTAACGGAGCAGGAGATAAGTATGCAATCCCAATAAATATTATTTGTAAAGAATCAATTGCAACACATACATGAGAATCTACTCAAATATATACACCCAAACTTAAATACATTTAAAAACAAAAAATAACAAATCAATGTCTAGGTGTAAAAATAACCATTTCACATGTAACAACACATTTAAAAAATAGAAGAGAAAAGACAAATAAATATGTTAGACCATCCATGAATAATTAGTACGAAAATAGTCTTGCATGAAATGTTGAATAATGATACTTCCTCCGTCTCATATTAATTGCTTAGATTCATCTAGATATGAATGTATCTAGTCAAGTTTTAGTGCTAGATATATCCGTATCTAGACAAATTTAGTTAATTAATATGGATTAGAGAGAGTAATAATAATTATAATTATGAAACATGTTGAATAATAATAACAGGTGAGGGGTCAAAAAGAAAAAAAGAAAAGGAGAAAAAGAAAAACAAAAAAGCAATAACAACATAGAATGCCGTCATGCTAAAAAAATCTCAAAACTAGCCAGCAGCCCACGCTCACACGGCCCCATAGCAAAACAAAACGGGCCGGATTGGCACAGAAGCAACACGGCACAACAACGCGAAGAAAGGACCAACACAGGGGCAAACAAGGCACCAACTGGAACCAACAAGCTAGGAAACGCACAAACCAACAAGCGCGAATCTTGGCGCGGGAATACGATCGTACAGTGTTTGAGTTGACTGTGCTATAAGTTAAATCTCAGCTAGCTGAGAATTAGCAAATCCCAAAAAACTTCTCTACTATCTAAAAAAGAGGAAGGTGTTCCGTTTTCTGCCTCAACGCCACTACGTCGTCCTTTCGTCCCTTCGTCGCCCCGTCCGCGAGGGCACGTACAAATGGGCCAAGCCCAGAATCGAACTGCGTTCGTTCCACCTTCTCACAGGCGAGCAGCTCGTCGACGAAACCACGCCTGGGTTAGTGGGTTTGTCTTCCCCGCCTCCGAACCGCCACACCCGGTTGATCTCCCGTGTACCGCCGACTACTGAATCCCCACCCCCAACTGCGGTTCTGCCGTTCGTCGCCTTCCTGCTTCATGTGGACCGCCCGAGGCCCCCGACTCCGACGCCTCCGAACGTGGATGCTCGCTGTAGCCATATCGTCGTTGACGCCGAGCCGAGCTACTGCCCCCATTTGACCCCGAGAGTCCCCATGGTCATCTCCAGTTCGTAAATTATCCTCACATCATTGAAAAGTTTGAAGGTCTGAGTGTATGAGCACTAGATCTGAAGTTTCTCTAATCATGCGCCTCCCCAGGGATCCCGGCGATGGAGCTTGTGCAGGCACGGAGGAAGGCGGCGGCCGTAGTGCCGAAGCACAGGCCAGCACACGGACGTCGTGGAGAAGGACCGGGGCGGCGCCTCGTGAAATAGTGGAGGCAGGGACGTCCATGTCGAGCCGTCAATGCAGTGCCACTACCCGCGGCCGCCGTTGACCGAGCCTCTGGGCGAGACCCTCATCGGTGACGCTCTGGTCCAAGACCCGGACCACCGCCGGCGCTGTTGACTAGGCCCCATGCCGCCCTCGCCACCACGGGAGTCCATCATACGCCGGTGAATCCACCTCCGTCCTGCATCCGGCTGTCCGGCGTCGCCGTAACCATGCTGCCCCTTCCCGGTGCATGGAGGAACCCCTAAATTATGTCTTTGCAAGGTGCTTGGTTAATTGATTCTGAGATGAAGGTGCTCGTTTTTGTACGTTATGTTGTTTATATGTGCACTTCAGGAAATTATTTCCGCGAGCATTCTTGTCACATGACAATACATGGTGAATCCAGGTTTAGATTTAACCTGTCTTGCATTAGGAATTTGGAATACAAAATGTGGGAGCATATGTGAAGGGCATGGCTGGCTTTGTTTTTACCATGGCGCAGGTTAATGCATCGCCGAGCTACAAACATATTTTGTCGTCATAGCAATCAGGATGAAGTTAAGAGTTGTTTGCCGGAAGTTGTACAAATAGGTGAGGTATGATCTCAGAGAGATTGCATTTCTTTGATCTCTGCCAGATCCTCCAGGCACGAAGAGGCATCCTAAGTTCACAATAGAAGATGTGATTATGTAATGTAGATGTTTCAGTTTGTTTTTTCTTCCGCCATGATTTAATTAATATATTTGAGAAACAAGTTCAGAAACCATTACAAGCCCACGGTCAGCGCTGATTTCTTCTCCATGGAGGTGCACTTCAAGAACAGGATATTCTTCACTCTACAAGTAAGAATTTACTGCTGCCATGCGATGCTCTCCTCTGATTTATCAATATACAGTTCATGTTTGCATGATCCGCAAGTTTGTTTGGTTTAGGCAGTTCTTTTTACCTATCAACGTTGTTTGTTTTGTCGTTTTTTGTTGCTTAGTATGGTCAATGAGTGTGCTAGAGTTAATTTGTAAGATAGAGATCTGAGAGCATTAGAGTGATAATTGGTACCAACTAGATGTCGAATATAGTGGACATATAGCACTGTTTTACCCCTTATATCTTTGTCATTTCTAGCCTGCTAGATTTCTTATTCAAGGGTAAAGAGAATAATATATAACAGGAGAGACACGAGCTTGATAGATAATACAGTTAGATGGACTACGAGGATCGACTTTAGGTCCTATGACTGAAACCAGACAGCTTACAAAAAAGGGTAGACAAACGAAGAGTGTTGAGTGAAACAATATTGCTTACAGAAATATGTTCATCGGTTTCACGTTTGCCACATCTAGATCTAATTTAAACATATATCGTTAACCATTGTACATGCATGCATGTGTTATTGAGTTTCTGCAAGGCGGTTCTTCGATTTAAGCAAGCTCGACAATGTGATGAGCCGCTCAGATCCTGGGCTTATTCTCGATGTGTTTCCTGTATAGAATAGAGAAGCTCATCATTTCGGAAGGAGAAACACTGAACTACTGAAGCACCTGGATGACGGCGACGAAGAGGACATCCAATAGGTCAGGAAATTGTTTGGCATTGCTTTTAATGAGTACTGTGCATGAGTTATATGCTAAGTTGTGGCTTTGGCAAACTACTCTCTTAGTTTTCATTAAGTTTATGAAACTGCTTGTCTGTTTGGGTACTAATATATTTATACTGGCAAGTATATGTGGAGGGTCATGCCAATGCTTCTCGTTATCTGATGGACACAAAACATATGGTCATTAGATGTTGTTATCATTCTGTTTCTTCGAGAATGGTGGCGGTGGTGGATTTATGAGGTAGTAACATCCAATTTCTGTGATTATGTTAGGTTGCCTTTTAAAAATTCGTGAGATGGCCATGGCGGAGGCGACGGAGCTGTGGCGACCATGTGGCGGCTGCCGTGGCGAGGTGGAGGCGGCCGTGTCCGGATTGCAATGGAAGAGTAGCGGCAGTAGCAGCCTCAGAAGGTGGAAGTGTGATACGGAAGTGTTGAGGCTCCTCTATGACAACAACATCCGTGGTGCAGTCCCGAGGTCCGTCTTTATTTATGTTTTCCTTTATTTTCAAAATAATATTGCTATAACCATCTACATAATTTTCCTATGTCAGTTAACTGAAAATCAGTGTCGATGTTTTGATCCCTTAATGTTGTCATTTCCCATGTCTAGGCAAAATAGATCAGCGCAGAAGCATAAGCTAGGATGCAGGTGTTTTTTTTAATTGTTGGTGTTTATTCCTGAAGATATTATCAAGTTTTTGCAATAGATCACCTTCCTGAACATAGAAAAATATAACTCTTTGTTTTCAACTTCTCGAGATAATATGCAGATTAAGTGACTAACTATTAATATATACCCTCTGTTTGTTAACTAGATTGTGTCACTTCTCATTCAGGTGGGTTTTTTCGGGTATGAACAGTGTGAGATTTCAGAATTACTTGCTTAATTCAGGTTTGTGTATCTCTCAAGTTTGTGTTCAAACCAGACAAATGTTTTCGTCGTCTTCCTTTTTAAACATATGGATATTCGGAACCACCCAGAGTGTCACGATGATTGAGATAATTGATTGCATAGTTTGGTGCATTGTAGGTATGCTCCTTTATGTTTTCTACTGACACTAATATTTAGAGTTAAAATATTAATTTTGTGATAAAAGCATCTCACAACTTTTTTAATCTTTCCTCAATATAATTCTCTGCTTTTCGAAACTCTTTATATAAAGCAAAGGTGCACGAATGTAATGGATGGTCTAGAAAAAAATCCATATCCTATGTCATGTTGGTATACTTTAGAGAAGAAAAACACAACCCAACTGGAAATTTGTCCCTCTGTTCTGGTATTAAGTTTGGTTTCTCAAACTCTGCAAATTGTTTAAGTTTGAAGAGTGACTAGCGATATGAACTATGTTCACATATACCTTTTGTATCGCAATGCCAAGGTACTGGTCAGGTAATTAATCATTAGACTAAACTACTAATGTTTTCTTCTCCCTTTAGGAGGGAGAGCTGGATTTTTCAGATTGAATCTATTGGATTTTATTATTTATTTGTTTCATTCTTTGTTGAGTTCTTCTTTTCATGAGTGTTCAGCATTCCAGAGGAAATTACTTCTGTTTCAATGTTCTTTTGTGCTTGAGGGGCTTTTTTTCACTCTAGATTAGATAATCCTTTTTCCGTGATCAATGTACCAAGGCATTCTAATATGCTGCATGGCTCTATTAATGTAATTTGAAAATGTAAAATGTTTGATGTTTTACACAAGAATATTTAAACAAGAATTTTACATACATCATCATTTTGTATGTACCCGGATCACTCTGAATGTCCGAGTGGAGAAGAGAGTTAGATATCTTCATAAATCAGAGCTAGAGGACTTTCTTTGTGTGGAGCCAATGGTGAAGCTTTGCTCCCGGACCTGAGCAAGAACGAGTGGAACCTCTTCTTCCTCGGCTGCATCGATGCCGCCGGAGCGCTCTGTTCCTACTGCCTCCTAGCGCACCGCGACCACCACGTTGTCTAGGTATGTTCACTACTCAATCCCAATCTATCTAGCTGCAGCTCTGCTTCACACATATCTGGATTGTATGGTCCATCCTGCACAACACGGGGCTCCGGAGATCCTCACATGTCTAGGTACAGTACTAGGGTACATTTCTTTGAGCTTCACCTCTGCCAGTCACCACATGCGTGGTAGGTGCTTACAAAATGATAGACTCTACATATTGTCTGATAAATCATTAGCATTCGTCATTCAGTTGGGTCGAGCGCCATAGGAGAGCCAAGTCGCGCCCGCTGGCTGTCCGGCACCGCTGTCGTCGCCTTAGCTGCCATGCCGCAGGGGCATGCCTCGAAGAGCAGCGACGAGCCAAAGGCTGTTGTGAGCTCCACACCATGCGTTGTACTAGCCCAAAAATTTACATACTGGCATTAGCGTGTACAATTTGCCAAGCTCCTACTAATTTTGTTTTGTCAATAAAAGGAATTTGTTTTTTTTTGTGGGTAATAGAAGGAATTTGTTATAGAAGGTTTTTTCTTAATGTGCATGTCGAGGACTTGAAACTGATATGTGCTCATTTAAAATTCACTACATTGTTAGACCGTCCAACATTTCCTGTGAGGATGTTTTGATCCAAGATGCTTTCTATCATGCTAATCCCACTCTTCACCAAAGTTCAGAAAAACCATGTAGAGCGGCCGACAACAAAGATTGGCAGGGAGAGTCTCTACACGCAATCACCTAGAGAAGGCCATCCAGCGCCATTCTCACTCGCCCCCACAATTATAATTATGCTGAATTTTTTTTAGGTGCTTGACTAACTTTTGGTCCGCAGTTCTTTTGTGTTCCTGTACAGGTTATACCAGGGAATATTACGGATGTGATGTACCGAGATGACGAAGTACAATTTTTCATTTTTATTTTCAGACACGATGCCTTAAATTTTTTTCTTCCACTTTGAACTATTCCTATAATTGATGCACACTAATTCTTGAGAAGCTCACTCTGTAGATTTGCAACAATAGGGTACATGTTTTGAATATATATCACGTAGCTGCTTTATTCAAAGTATAATGATGTTCTACAAATTGTACTAACATGTTTTTATATTACAGAACATTTTATGCCCAATAGGAGCCAGAGAAAAATATGTTTCAACAGAACAATCATTGTATGCTCTCAGCTTAAGTTAGCCAATATTGAATGTCCTGAGCTCGATGAGAAGGTTTATATAAATGAGGACGTGAGGACCAAACTTATTGTGCCTTTTCATGCTTCTATAGGCTTCAGTTATGATAGACTGTAATTGCTTTTGTCCAATACAGCGCCAGATGCGGCACCTTCAACAACTGCATGCTTTATCTCTACTGATATTTTTCTTATGTCTATAAAGAACCAAAAGATCCGGTTGATAACATTTTAGCATAGCAGACTTTAATACATGCATATCTCTGAATTTATAGTCTTAACTGTGTACTGTCTCGATCCAAATCTTTTGTAGGGTTGCATATATGTGTAAACGAGCGTAACTAATGTATTTGTGCATCAATTTAGTATTCGGCAATAGAAGATGGTTCAAGGTTTTGAAATTAGCATAATTGCGTCAAAATTTAACAATCTAATTTTCTCAAAAAGAAGCGCCATGGCTGCTACCTATAATACATCTCAACTTTATATTGCATTTGGTTGTTTCAAAAATAAATACATTAACATAGTCTGAAATAATAGATTAAATAAAACTAATTAAAATTAAGTATAGAAATGTAGATCAAATAAAAAGATAATTAAAAATAAAGATTATGACGAAAGGGTACATTGAGGCTATAATATGGACGGGTTAATGACTTTGGGGCAAAATTAGGATCATACTAATGGTTTTCGTTTGGTAGTTCATTTTTTATCTTCCGTTGCAACGCACGGGTATATTTCCTAGTAAGTAGAAAAAAAAGGAATGCCGCACGAGAGGGGAGGAGAAATCTCTGCTTACCGAGGATCCGAAACAAGGCGAGGATCTGCCGGCGCCATGCTTCATCTTCAGCGAATCCAGGAGGCTGAAACCCTAGAGTCAGTCACCGAGATGCGCCACAGGCGGCTGCGGCTTGTTCTGAGGCCGAAGACGTTGCCGCGCCTCCTCCTTCCCTCACTACGGACCGTCGATCTGGACGCACGGACGCGGAGCGCCGCCTCAGCCTGGCGGCCGAGATGAGGACGCCCCCGGCCAGCTCGATCTGCCTCCTGCCTCGCCTCGTCATCGTCCTCCTGCGGCGCCTCTTCCAGTCTCCGATTTAGCGCTAGATCGCATCAACAATGGACGGAATTTGTGTTCTACCACCACTGGATTGCCTCTTCTCTCGGCTGGACCGCGTCGGGGAAGAAGCTAAGAGGGCATTTTGGACCTTTTGTTGATGCTAAGAGGGCATTTTTCAACAAGCTAAGAGGGCATTTTGGACCTTTTGTGGTTCGAGTAGTATAACAATGCCGAGACATACTTTCTCCGTTTAAAATATAAGATGTTTTAGGTTTGTAAAGAAAATGTATCTAAACTTCTTTTAGTACGTAGATTCACTCCAAATCTAAATAAGCCTACATACAAAAAAAAAAAATACATTTGCTTTACAAAGCTAAACACCTTATATTTTAAAACAAAGGGAGTATTTCATTAATCAAAAACCTTGACTACCCTAAGAGATTCGAGGAAGATGAAGCCAGCGAGCATCGGATTAAGGAGCGTCTCACACATGGATGCTCCTCGTCCGTGGAGCTAATCATCTGCTGAAGGATGTGGTCAAGGAATGACAGTAATCTCAGAGATGACAGTGAAGATAGTGTACGAGGCCCTGTCAGTAGTGAACTCGTAATTTATCTACTTTTATTACTTATACTCCCTCCGTTTAGAAATATAAGATGTTTTAGATTTATGAAGTAAATATATCTAGACATCTTTTAGTGTGTAGATTCATTTGAACCTATACACTAAAAGGTGTATACACTAATCTAAAACATCTTATATTTTCAAACGAAGAGCCAGGAGACATTTGATTTGTGTGGACTGCGGTCGACTCTTCAGGTGGCATCTATTCGAATATATCTTTTTTCAGTTCACTGAGAAATCGCCTACTGCATATGCTGATTTGTTCTGTGCGATTCTCGCCAAACACTATATCGTTTTGTTTCTCCAGCAAGAACAGTGCAACCTCATCCTCTCCGGAGCCGATGTAAATGTTCAGAACTAAAACACTTTTTCGAGTCAGGTGTTGGTTGATATAATAGGTACTACACAGCTTTGAAGGCCACCTTCTGAAAATACAAGGCCTCAAGGATTTGCCAACAAACAAACATATCGTTTGGCAACGGAGATCTTCAGCAGGAAATCTGTAATTCAGAGCAAGCAGGAGCTAGCAGCAATATCAGCAAAAGTAGATGGAGCAGTACTCACATAACAACAAGGCTATCTATCATACACAAAAGATTCACCAGTAGTACTATTTAGACAGCATCTAGCTGTTGGGTGCTGCTTCCCTGCCACTTAACATCGGTAAGTAACTACCTGTATGTACAAGACATCCATGTCCCCACCAAACTCACCGCCTCGGCGCTGCTAATTCGGGCCATCGTGACTCCAGATCCTTTGCCTCTGCTTTGAGTCTTGCCATCTCCACGGCATTCTTCACCTTCTGGGTGACGGCGGAGCGCATTCCGTCGCGCACGAGACGGAAATATATTCCGAGGTCACGGGCAGCCAAAGCCAGCACGCGAATGCGCACGCCGAGTTCTCTGTCGTCTGTCTCCTTGAGAGCAATCTTCTCCCCCAACGCTTTCATAGCATCATAATGACGTTCAGCACGGCGAAGGCTATTCTTTCTGTCGAGCAGAGCTTGCAGCCTCGATCGCAGGTCCCCGACTTCGAAACCATTCGCCTCCAGCAAAGGGAGGACCTGCATCTTCTCTTCCAACACCCCTCCTTCATCATTGTTGTCATCCTCGACATCCAGCATGTTTATGCTTTCTGCTAGATTAGCGAAACAGAGCATCAGACCAAACGCCGTCCCTTCACGGAGCTCGGGATTAAGCTGCTGGAGCTGATTGAGGTGTGGTCGCTGCTGCGGCCCTTTCCTGAATACTTCCATTGCCTCGATCCGTGCCCATAGTGGGAAGGTCTTCACGAATGGAAGATGCTCCACTGCTAGGGATTCTGATTCTGAAACTCCATCGTCCATGGATGAACCACCGCCTTGTTGTGAACCTGAAAAATGGACTGTATCGTTCAGTACAGAAATAGGGGACTAGCGTCTTAGTGGCTCACTCTTCTCTAATCACTAATCACATACCTCCAACATCCTTTGTTGTCGTCATCGTCACGTCAACAGAACTCACCGTATCTATTTCTGAAATCATTCCACGTCCAGCAGGCACGGCATGACGGAGTTCAACATCATCAGCGCCATCTTTCAGTCTGGCCACTGCAGATGTTACTAGTTAGTACATTGCAGTGTTTTCCGTGGCATGACAAGTTACTAGTCCAAAACTTACGGTTCTTTGACATGGATACAATATTTCTGGCTTCCTCAATACTTTCATCATCAGCTGTCCCTTTCTTTGGCTACAAATATAATTGCAAGAGTCAAATAAGAACAACTGATAATTTGAATGATCTTAGGACTAGTTTAAAATTACGAAGATGATTATTTAAAAGTAACAACTCACAGTGTGAGGGTTAAGTGATTGCATTCCTAGAAGTGGGCCCTGTAGGACAAGTCTTGGCTGTCCAAATGTTCCAAGCATTGAAGCCTGCAACTGTCGACTTTGAGGCACTGGTGCAGAGGTTGTGATAATATTCTGAGAAGATGCTTGTTCAGGATGACTACTTTGAGCAAGTGAACGATCACGCAAATGTGCAAATCCTTCCATTGATGGCAGCGAAGAAGACCCTAATGCCACCACTTCATTTCCTTGTTTCATTGTTTCCTTGGAATAAGAGCCAGACTTATGCATGATTTCACATTTATCAATACAAACAGACAAGAGAGAAGTACGTTCTGATACTACATCTAAACTCTTCAACTTTTTTCCACGATAACAACCATTTTTATAACTAATTTCTCCAACTTCCTCGTGTGTTGACAAGGAAGAAGAACTTGGCCTTTTTTGAGAAATTAACTTTCTTCCATTAACAAATTCCTGAAATGAAAAAGGCATTGCATCATCGTGGACATAATTTTAGATTAAAAAACACAACATAGGAAAAAACGAACAAATGAGTACCAATCACACTACTTATTGCTGAATCTACAATCTTGAGGGTTACATTTTAAATACGATCTTTGTAGTTTTAACATAAAAATAAGCATAACATTCTAGGCATGAATAAGACTTGCATATTCTCTACTGCATTTTCGGATGTTTTTTGGGGGAAATGTTTCAGGATTCATTGGCATATATGTTTTCTTAAACATACAAGATGCTTACATGGTAACAAGATTATGACTATCAGTTAGATGGAAGGTTTCATTAATTAGGCATGGAACAAGCAGTGCAGACTGAACTATATATTGATTGATATTTCTGCTCCTTGAAACATTTCAAAATTCTAGTACTCCCCCGTCTCAAAATAGATGTCGCAGGTTTCTCAAAATCTAGATGAATCTATATACTAAATAGTGTCTAGATTCATCCAAATTTCGATCAATCCGCGACATCTATTTTGAGACAGAGGGAGTATGAAATATATACATATTATAGAATTCCTAAATAGCACTTCATGTCCCATCAAATAAAAGTACACCCCCAAAAATGCCAAGAGACATATGCGCTATGTGTACCTCTGTCAAGCGGCGTACCCATCTTTCTCCATCCCAGTCAATATGCGGCCTTAGCTGCGTCTTTCCAACTATCAACGTATCCAAACATTCCACATCGTCCATGTCTGTCTCAAAACTTTTCAATTTTACTACATACTTTTTGCTGCTCCCACTACCTAAAACCTCCTGAATCGCACCAGTCCACCAGCTACCTTCATGCATCACCTCAACATGAGAAGATCGAGAAATTCTGTACTTAGAGTCCATACAGGTGTCGGTGCGTGCTGGCCGAATATATTGAGAATCTATAATCTCAGTGGCTGCTTCCTCGTCTTCTCCAGCATGTGTGTACTTTACTAAGAAATTTGTAGAACCAAACACTTTAAGAACAGAAGCTGGACTCCAGGTTTCACCAAAGCTTTTTGCAGACCGACTCACTTCAACTTGGGTTCCCTCACAAAACAAAGGACTTCCATCCTCCTGCACACAACAGCAACATTAGACATGTGGTGTTTCTGATTGTAAGGGTGAGCTCTTCTGTACTTTTAAATTGTCATTTCCTTTTTCAAACAGATGTTGAAGAAAAAAATGATCCCTTCCACAAGACAACCCCAGGTTGTCACTGAACAATACGTGTAAGGGTGAAAGCAAACATTCAATTTTGGTGCATGTCGGGAAAATCTGTATTGACGCGAAAACATTCATCATTCTTGGTCTTTAAACTTGCACCATCATTTGACGGATCTGGTAAGAGTAAGCTTAAGTCTGTTTTAAGTGAGCCTAGTATAAGAGCGATTTAGATATTGGGAATTAGCTTCCAAGTTGCCATTCATAAAACTGCGTGAAAAGGTGGATCCATTACGAATAGATGGACCAGTAACAAATAGGTTGGAAATGACAAAAAATAATGAGATTTATTCATTTGATGGCTGTAGTAGTGGCAGTATAGGCTCTAGACAAGTTCCTTTTATTTCTCTCACTGTTTATTAAATTTGAAAAAGTTGAGAACCTATCTTTTATGAATCCAAGGACACTTTAGACATGGAATTAAGCTAGACTGAATTTCGATTGAATAACTAATGAGTAAAGATTAATAAACCCAGCTGATCTAGTTTGTACAATCAGTAATTTCAGATGTAAACCCATAAAATGGTTACATATCATTAATCATTTTATACGAAAAATTATTGTGGCTAGTTCGACTAAGTAGAGAGAGAGCAGCAAACTCAAATTAGTAGTAACTCAGACCAAGGCCGCATCTTCACATGACAACCTGGACTACTTTCGAATAAAGAATTGCAGAAACTCAAATGACGCAATCATTGTTCTTTGTCTTTAAGAAAGGATTCTTTGACACGGAATTAAGCGAGATTCATTTCCGATTGAATAGCTAAAGGTTCTTAATACTGCACAGTAGGCTCAAATAATTAAGCATTTGAACAATTATTGACTGAAGGTTAATTTACCGAGCTGAGCTGACTAGCTGAGTATGTAGCGAGGCAGTGAACTTACCGCCTCCGCGGCTGGAAGCCAACGGCCGGCCTTGAAGACGCGGTGCGGCCGCAGATGCGTGTCGTGGAATTCCATGGTCTCCCGCGACATCGGGAAGGCCACCTCGTACACCCTGGGCCGCCCCGGCGGCGGAACGGCGGAGACCACGCCGGCCCACCACCCTTCGTTGTGGAACGCCTCGACGGCCTCGTGGAGCGCGAAGTCCCTCCCGGGCCCGGCAGACGGGGGCGGCCGGGGGCGCACGTCGGCGGCGGCCGCGGTCTCCTCGAGCGGGCCCCCGTCGTCGGAGACGAGCGTGGAGTAGAGCACCCTGTAGCGGCCGTGGGAGGTGAGGTGGCCGGTGACGGTGACCTCGTAGAAAGAGCCGAGGAGGCCGGGGTCGTCAATGCGCAGCTCCGCCTCCGCGCCGACCGGCAGCAGGAGGTCGTCCTCCGGCTCCGGCTCCTCGGAGTCGGAGGGGGTGGCAGGACTGTTGGGAAGACGGACGCGCACGCGCGCCATCGTCTCTCTCTGCTCGTGTCGTGTCGTGTGTGTTCTTGGGTGCGTCTGCGTGTGTATTGGGGGAAGAAGGGTGGCGTGGCGCCGTGGGACGATATTAATGAGGAGCAAGAGTAGCAGTCGATTGTAGTACATGGACCTGGTGTACATGCAGCGCGAGGCGGATAGATTGAGGAATAGGCACGCACTCCATGAACCGAGTCCAGTGATGCTGAGCGAGCTGGTTTGGTCAGAGTCAACAAGGTGTCCAGTTGAGTACGAGTAGAGCGAGGACGGTACTACAGGTAGTAAAGTTGGCTAGTATATAAGGTTGCTTATGTTATTACTCCCTCAATCTTATATTAGGTTGCGCATAATTTTACGTGCAAATCAAGCTGTAAAGTTTGATCAAGATTATATAAAATAATATAAATTTATATGATATAAAATATATATAGTCCAATTCTAATCATATTATTTTGGTATTATATAAATTCATATTTATATCAAACTATTTGGTCAAAAATTGCAAAGTTTGACTTTAAAAAAACCTTATACGCAATGTAAATTAGGATGGAGGGAGTAAGAGTTACTTCCTTCGTTTAAAAATATAAGATATTTTAGGTTCGGAGTAAACCTCTATGAACCTATATACTAAAATTAGTGTAGATACATTTCCTTTACAAAGCTAAAACATCTTATATTATAAAACGGAGAGAGTAGTTTATATAATAGTGTTGATTATAGGTTGGCTATTAGATTAGTACTAGTACTAGTTGTTATTTTCTCTCTTTCTCTTTTTTCTTATAAATGTTTTTGTCTATGAGCAAGTATAGAGCCGGCTCTTGCATGAGAGCCAACAACTTGTATTTTTTTTATCTTTCTCCTCCATATAGATAAAAATGTATAGTCAGCAAGCTTATAGCCTACTATTGTACTTGCTCGAAGGAAGTTGAGGCAGGCATGCGTGATGCAAGATGAGTCTAGTTTTGATAGAGTAGCGGTCAATTTGAGAAATCATCTCTCTGGCCATCTCTAACAAACGATATCAAATAGTTTATTCAAAATATGCGATGTAAAAATAACTATACATTATCAAAAGGAGGGTTTTACATCATCTACACATTTTCTGCTTTTTTAGATGATGTATTTTAGATCACTTTTTGGACAGTATATAGATCACCTACACCTGAAATTCATTTATCTATGACACTTTGAACTTTAAATTCAACAAATCAAAGTTAAATTCTAATAAAACTTCTAATTCATTTCAACGGTTCGATACACTCAAACTCGACTCCAATGATAGATAAAATTCGATATTTAAACCTCGACACTTCGAATTTCAACACCTAAATGTTAGATAGAACTTCGACACTCCGACACATAACATCGACTCATAGAGAATATACTTCGACTTATAGAACCCTAACCTAAAAATCATCACCGTCATCGTTGGTGAGATCATTCCAGAAATCCGAGTCCAACTCGGAAGAGGAACCCGACGAGATGTCAATGGTGCAAGGGCCTGCCAACGTCGACGCCGCATACGCATCCTCCTCCACATCCTTCTTCACCTTCATGTCTTCTCTCGCCGCGAAGTACGCATCTCATACTACACGAGCTCCGGATAATCGCCGTGCA
Source organism: Avena longiglumis (assembly GCA_030063025.1). Lineage (NCBI taxonomy): Eukaryota > Viridiplantae > Streptophyta > Magnoliopsida > Poales > Poaceae > Avena > Avena longiglumis. The sequence goes on from CP125979.1 coordinate 72,418,677, forward strand.
TGCACCTTCTTCATCGCCGCCTCGTCGAGGTCACGGGCTCGAATCTGCAAAAAAGACCAGCGATTCTCCTTCTCCTGCTCGCGGGTGATCATCTGCACTGATGGCATGAGCTGCTCAGCCTCCATGAAGCTTCCCACCTCGGGGAAGTTCATCGCCGAGCGCGGCAAGCCAATGACCATGCCCCGTAGTCATACGCGCAAACGGTGATCTCCGACATGTCGAAGGTGATGAGCCACCAACGCATACGGTCGATGGTGAGATCCTCCGCGTAGCGGTCAGACTCCTGGAGCCGCACGCCTTGGTACCCGGTCCAGGGGCGCGGTAGGCGGCGCGATGACGGCTGGAACATCACGATGATCGTTGCGCGTCCTCTAATTTTTTTTCTGCGCGCAGCACTTTGCGCCCAACGATGCACCAAAATTGCATCTTCTAGTCCAGCGCGCGCGCACATCCAACCGCTCGGAAAGTTCACCCGCACAGCTCGTGCTCTCTCCTTCACCATTTCGTCTCTCCCAATTGTTCCACCGCCGCTGCTTTGAGTAGCCACCGAAAGTGCTTCCCTCCTCGCCCGCACAATATATCTGTTGCCGCCACGCCTCCATAGAACTTTCCCGAGAGCGCCTCCATCGTTGCCGACACAACGCCTCTTTCTATAGACTGTCGCGCGCTGGTCGATTCAATACCGTCGTGTTGCAGTGTTGACTTTCATTCGCGACCATGTCCTCCTCTAGCCGAGGCACATATGATGAACACAAGGTTCTCAGTGAAATCACCGCAAGATGTGGAGAGAGCATTTTGGATTTTGAAAGACTAATTTTCTATTATGAGAGTGACATGGGTATTGCCCTACGGGTGCTTGATGTTAGCCTACCCGGTCCAGCCTGTCAGAATCCCATACAATTATCGGCTCCAGATGGCGGAGCCCAGGAAGGATTCGGGTGACCCATGCCCATGAAGGACGTAGCTCCTTGGAGAATGATGCGCTCAGATCAATATAGAGCTTGGTTGGGAGACCCCAAGAGGAAGGTATAATGAGCACAATAACAAGTCTTTCCTCAGAAAGAAACCAAGGTTATCGAACCAGTAGGAGGAAGGAAACGACCAAAAGGTGTTGTTAGCAACTTGGAAACCTGCACAACACAAACTCAAGACTTTGCCCCAACGAACAGTGAGGTTGTCAATCTCACCGGTTTGCTGAAAACAAAGGATTAACTGTATGGTGTGGAAGGTAATGGTGGTTTACAGAAAGTAAACAGTAATAGTGGAAGATGTATCAATGGTAAAGATTGGACCGGGGTCCATAGTTTACTAGAGGTGCTCTCCTTAAGATAAACAAACATGGAATGCTGGGTAAACAAATTATAGGGGGGCAATTGACAGGACAGAGCAAGGCATAACAATGCAATACTAGACATTCATGATCCTATGAGATTTGATTAGGCAATACAACAAGATACATAGACCGCCATCCAACTGCATCTATGACTAGTAATCCACCTTCAGGTTATCATCCGAACCCCCTCCAGTATTAAGTTGCAAGCAACGGATAACTGCTTTAAGCAAAGTGTGTAAGGTAAACAATCCACTTGTTCCATGAACAAGAGACCATTGTTTTCTCTCTAGTAGCAACAGCACATCTACAACCTTAGAGATTTAAGTCACTTCCCCAGATTAAATAGAGGCATGAACCCACTATCGAGCATAAATACTCCCTCTTAGAGTCACTAGCATCTACTTGGCCAAGATAGCTACTAGAAACGGAGAGAATGCAAGATCACAAACAACACAGACATGATAGAATCAATAAGATAGAACCATTAATCAATCTGACATAGTCATCTCAATATCCATCGGATCCCCACAAACACAACATGCATGATTACAAATAGATGATCTTTGATCATGAACGGAGTTCACAAGATCTAAACATGGTAGCATAAAGGAGGAGACACAACCATCTAGCTACTACATGGACCCGTAGTCCAAGGTGGAACTACTCACGCATCATACCGGAGGCTGGCATGGCGATGAAGAAGGCATCCGGGATGATCTCCCCTCTGACGGGGTGCTGGGAAGAACTTCACATCCCCCCGGTCTAGGGACGATGGTGGTGGTGGCGGCGGCTATGGACTGTTTCGTGAAAGATTGATCGGATACTTAGGGTTTAGGTATAGGGGGCTTCTTATAGGCGAAGAGGCGAGGCAGGGGCACCCAGGGTGGCCGCACCCCCCCTAGGCATGGGCCAGGCCTAGCCGTGCGGCTAGGGTGTGGCATCCCGCAAAACCACTACTAGAAAATCGCGTTGAATTTGTGCATTGCATCGTCATCATCATGCATTGTTTGCCAAAAACTATTTTCGCATCGCCCGTTTTGTTTTCTAAAACGCCCCATCTCTATTCAAATGTCAAACACCGGGTCTCCGGAATATTTTTGTTTGACCAACTATGTTTGCAAACGCTGCATTTAAAACTAAATAAAATATTAAATTAATTTTTAGCGGGGCAGTCGAACGGGCCAAACCGACCCGAACGACCACCCCTGTTTATTTTAAAACGGTCCATCCCAACTGTTTAATTCCTAAACCTACCCAAACTCCTACCCAATCTTCCTCTCACCTCACTCCCACCAATCGGACCCGCCACCTCACTTTTCCCTCACCCCTCACTCGGCTTACGCCACGTGGCCTTCCCTCCCATCCCAGCTCACTCCTCCGGCTCACCAAACAACCACCCCAGCTGCCTGACAGCTCCCGATCACCACCTCACAGCCTCCACGCTGCCGCGGCCCCACCCCCCGGCCCAGCGTGTGGCCCACCCTGGTCCCACCTCGTGCACCCGCCCCTTCTTCCCGACCCGACGCCCGTCCTCCTCCTTTCTCCAACCTCGCCGATGCCCTTGTCGCCTCGAGGCCCAGCCAGAGCCGGACCCTCCCGAGCCTGGCCGCCGGAGTTCCCGCCTCCTGCACTGCGTCGCCCGTCCTCGGCCGGCGCCTCGCCCGCGCCCGAAGCCGCCTCCGCCCGTCCCGTCGACCCCGCCCTCGCCTCTCGCGCATCCCCAAGCCGACCGCCTCCTCCTCCCTCGCCGCGTCGCCCCTGCATCTCCGGTGCGCCCGCCGAACCCGAGCCGCCACCGCGACGACCTCCCTCCCGAGTCTAGCGGCCCGCCTCTCTGGCCGCAGCTTGCTCCGCCTCCGCTGCCGGCCAGCGCGTCACGGGCCGCTGAGCCCGACCGCGGCCTGCGCCGTCGCGCTCCGTCCCTCACCGTCTCCGTCGACAGACCCGTCGCCGAGCCGCGGCCTCTCGGCGGCGTCGCTGTACTGCCTCTCGCCTCGGGCGCCCTCGCTCGGCCTCGTCGCTGCGTCCCGGCGGAAGCTTCTACCTCTGCGCCTCTTCGACAAGCCGGCCGTCGTTCACAAGGACGTCGTCCGCCTCGACGTCGTGAGCCGTGCCCGTGCCCCGACCGCCCTTGTAATCGCCCGCCGTTATTCCTGAATCCCGTACCACGCGTGTGTTGGCGCTGCTCAAGCCCAATCGGGAAGATCAAGGTCTTCGCACACGGTAGCTTACCGGCAAGACCGGCTCGATGCCGAGGTTTTGAAGGAGGTACATGTACATGGTGCCACCCAAGATCTTCATCACGGATCCGAACCCAAGACACCGAGTTCTCCATGAACACCAAGACCGTCGACACCGAACCGGATGGCGCCCTACTCAAGATTTGCTTCCGGATTCGACGCCCGAGGCCACCACGATGTGAAACGCCAAGGCCCGAACCCGATGACGCCGGTCTCACAAGATCTACATCACGGACGCAACACGGACGCGGAGAACCCAGGGACGCCAAGCACTCCGCCCGGACACCAAGTTCTTCACCCCGAAGACAAGTCCGACTGGCACACGGTACCGACAAGATCTGCATGCGACAAGAACGACACCGCCCGGAAGGACCCGATGCGCCCCCGACACCGACCCAAGTCCTGCTTCCCGGACGCGCCAGGACCTACCCCGCTATCCGAGAACGCTTCCGTCGAACCCCGAACCCAGATCCGTCGAACCCTGGACCCTGAGACCGACCCCGAACCCCGAAACCCCAAGTCCGTCGAGGCCCCTCAATGTGTGAACCCTTATCCGGACCTTTATTTTTATAAATGCTAAACATACAATTGGTCGCACATTTAATTGTCATTCCCGCATGCATAGCATTGGTTTGGGGGCCTTATGCCGATTCACCTAATAATTGAATATGGGGCCCATATGCGGGCAAATCTAGCCTTATATTGGCCTCATTTAAACTTGTGTAGCGAACCGGTATATTATCTTGCCTTGCTAAAACAACATTTAATATGCGGGGGTTTAAACAACTTGAACCACGGATTAATTGTCGGGACCCCGGTTCCGCTTAATATGACCTAATTGCATCGCACCTTGCCCTGTCATCCATCATGCATGCATCATGCCGATCTTCTGCCGTTGTATTAAATGTTGCATTCGGTGTTTCTTCTAGTGTTTTGCTTCTTCACGGATAAGACCGTTGAGTTGATGTGAGCCTCGCCCCGATCTTCGGATGAACCTTTTCGACAATGTTTTCAGGCGAGCATCTCCCCCTTTCTACCTATCTTACTTTTATAGTCTTTATTTCCCCCTGTTGATCTATTGCTATCTGTGTTGCGATGCTCTAGATACCGTACCCTTGTTATCCCTTGCAGCCATATATTGCCTTGGACACACCCTATTGCCTGTTGTTTGGTAGCTAGTTGGTCTTGCGCGTCGCCGTCGCTTGCTATATTGTTGTTGTGTGTCGCCATATGCCACAGTTGCTGATGTATTGCCGCATGTTGCTGTTGGAGATGATTCTAGTTTTACTTATCGTCACTTTACTTTCTGTTTAACAACTAAAATTGAATAAGCAGAGGCATCGGTGGGTGATAGATAATATTTGGTTTCGACGCCCACTTGTGTCCGTAAGACCCGAGTACTTGATACTGTTCCTTGATTTTATGCGCTATCCACATCCGGAGGTATATGGGACCCCGAGCGAGCTTGATTCGGACTTATTTCTTGGGGCCACAAACTAGTTTGAGGTTTTATTACGATCCTGTACTGCCATGCTTTACCGCTTTATTTACGATTGTGCGAGGTGCACACTGTACTGGTTAGGATATAATGGCACGATTCCGCGGTGTCGACAAGCCCAGCCACACTTTCGGGTTCCCAGTCGTTCACAACCGGCCCCATAACCTTGAGGCCGTCGAGCTTGCTTACTCCGTTCGGATTCTACTCTAAGGTGGCCCACAAATATTTCTGAATCTGTGATTGTTCACCGTGAAAGCCTCGTTGGGTTTTGATTTGGTTTTTCCGAGGTTGATCGGCGTGTGTTGCTATTGGTGCACCCGGCGGGTTAAAACTTTCAAAGCCGTGTCGCGGATATGGACGACTTGGAGCACAGTATCTCGATCATAGACAAGCATAACTAAAGTTTACTGCTATAAATTTGACTTATAATGACTAGTAATCAGCTCTACTATAATGGAATGGCTAATTAATACTGCCCACAATTGCTTGTTTTGGTTGTCGCTTGCGACAAAATGTATCTGACTAGTAAGTATTGCAACTACAACGAATTGGCTGAATAAAAGTATCAACAACTGCTGGGTCTTTGGGTTTACCTCATGCTATCTGTATCTGATTAGTAATTGTTGCAACTATAACGGAATGGTGAATTAAAGTGCCCACTGCTTACTTTATCAGGACGATTATCTAAACCTGACTAGTAAAGTGCCGCAACTATAACTGAATAAATAAAACTGCCAACTGTGTGAGTTCCTCGGTTGACTTCCTCGTTTGGTCTCGAGGGGGAACACCAGGATGGGTTTGTTTGGTGATTAGTTTCAGGTTGGATCCGGTTAGGTCATTCTTATCCCTCTCTGATATCCGCCAGTTGTATCGAGTCTCTATAGGTTGTTTAGTGTATCTTTTGCCGCTCGATCCACCATACCTATGTGGCGAGGGCGAATTCTAGCCTCGGTGTCTTGGCCTCGATCGACGCTCCTTCTTTGTTTTCGCTTTGCCCTTTGTCGGCACCTTTGTTAAGCGGTTTTGAGATCGACGTTAGCGGTTACCCTTCCGCTTGGGCAGGGTTATGGACGCCATTGGTTATTCTTCAGGGCTCTTAGCCCCATTTGCATCTTGTCCGTAGCTGGACGCTATATCGTTTCAAGGTGATTTGGATCTTTGTATATTATATCTGTATTCTTGGCTCTTTGAGTCGCTGTTATATATATATCTGTTCTGTGGGTCCCATCGAGGACTGCTGTGTAATGTTATTACTTCGTATTCCACCCTTGCGAAAGTGCCTGGTGGGCACCTTTGAATCGTTTCTATGCGGGTTTGGCGAATTTTGCCTAAACTTGCATAGGTCCGATTCTGAGGGTGTTACAGAGTGGTATCAGAGCTCAGCAGTTGCGATACCCCACAAGTCCAGCCTGTAGGATAACCTAGCTAACGGCCGAAGTAGAGTGTCAAAACTATCTTAGCAAAATCGGTTGGATAGTTCTGATTAGGTCTGATTTTACTCCTTACCCCTCTGCTGTTCTCCTCTTACCTCTACGTGTTTTGGATCTGCTCTCTTCTCTCTCTTCGAGTCCAGGAATTCTCGTGGTTGGGTTTCCGTCGTACCTTTAGGGCTTCGCTTTCTTCATAACGGAGGTGCTGCGATCATCAATCGCAACTTGTCATTGAACCTTCATCCGATCTTTTGTTCTTGAGCTCTCTATCCATATGTGTTCCTTGGGATATACGTGTCGTGGAAAAACATATGAGAAGGACGAGCCTTGGTGAAGTTGGAGTATACCTTGAGCATGTGTTGTTCATGCCAATGGAACCATCGCGGAACCTAATCATTGTGTCTTTCATACGATTTCTGCTGGCATCATCCCTTTGTTAGGATACACGCCTATGAAGATCTTGATCGAATCTCGAGAGTTGAGTTGCCTGATTCTCCTACCCATGTATAGAGTTGATAGTTGGATCCGGGATGGACTGATCACCCTACCCGACTCTTACTGTTCGCTCTGTACATCGAACTGGTGGATCGATGTAACTTTTCCCTCTTCTAACGGAAGTTAGGGGTGGCTTTATTTGTGGATGCCTCTACCTTCGTCCTTTGTTTCTCCGGAGTGTTCTCTCGACGTTCAGGAACAACGAACCTTTGTTGGTGGTGTCGCCGATTTCCAGATGAAGCAGGAACCCTCGTTAGTGGTGTCGCGAGGATCTACACAAAGCGAGAAGACGGAGAACGCCGACCTTCCTTCCGGTACCATGAGGCGGATCTCGAGGGCGAGATCCTTTGTTAGTGGTGTCGAATTGTGGCATCCCGCAAAACCACTACTAGAAAATCGCGTTGAATTTGTGCATTGCATCGTCATCATCATGCATTGTTTGCCAAAAACTATTTTCGCATCGCCCGTTTTGTTTTCTAAAACGCCCCATCTCTATTCAAATGTCAAACACCGGGTCTCCGGAATATTTTTGTTTGACCAACTATGTTTGCAAACGCTGCATTTAAAACTAAATAAAATATTAAATTAATTTTTAGCGGGGCAGTCGAACGGGCCAAACCGACCCGAACGACCACCCCTGTTTATTTTAAAACGGTCCATCCCAACCTGTTTAATTCCTAAACCTACCCAAACTCCTACCCAATCTTCCCTCCACCTCACTCCCACCAATCCAGACCCGCCACCTCACTTTTCCCTCACCCCTCACCCACTCAGCTTCTGCCACGTGGCCTTCCCTCCCCATCCCAGCTCACACTCCCTCCAGCTCACCAAACAACCACCCACGCTGCCTGGCCCCCGATCACCACCTCCACACGCGCCCAACTCCCACTGCCCGGCCCAGAACCCCGCGTGTGGCCACCCCGGGTCCCACCTCGTGCGACCGCTTCCCCAACCCCCTTCTTCCCCGACCCGACGCCCCGTCCTCCTCCTTTCTCCAACCTCGCCGATGCAGCCAGCGTCGCCTCGAGGCCAGCGCCCGAGGCCCGACCCTCCGCTTGGAGCCCGCGCCGGAGTTCCCTCCGCTGCACCGCGTCGCCCGTCCTCGGAAGCGCCTCCTTCCAGCCGAGCCGCCTCCGCCCGTCCCGTCGACCCGCCTCGCCTCTCCGCGCATCCCCAAGCCGCCTCCTCCTCCGGTGCCCCTCGCCGCCGTCGCCCAGCATCTCCGGTGCGCGCGCCAGCCCCGAGCCGCCACCGCGACCTCCTCCCGAGTCTAGCGGCCCGCCTTTCTCTGCCGCAGCTTGCTCCCGCCTCCGCCAACCACTGCTGCCGCTGGCGTCGCCGGGCCCGCTGAGCCCGACCCGCTGCCTGTCGCGGCTCCGTCCCCTCACCGTCTCCGTCGACAGACCCGTCGCGAGCCCGCGGCCCGCCTGGCGGCGTCGGCTGCCTCTCCGCCTCGGGCCCCTCGCTCGGCCTCGTCGCCTGCGTCCCCGGCGCGGAAGCTTCTACCTCTGCTGCCTCTTCGACAAGCCGACGCCTTCGTCGTTCACAAGGACGTCGTCCGCCTCGACCGTGCCGTGAGCCCGTGCCCCGACCGCCCTTGTAATCGCCCGCCGTTATTCCTGAATCCCATTACCGCGTGTGTTGGCGCTCAAGACCAATCGGGAAGATCAAGGTCTTCGCACACGGTAGCTTACCGGCAAGACCGGCTCGATGCCGAGGTTTGCGAAGGAGGTACATGTACATGGTGCCACCCAAGATCTTCATCACGGATCCGAACCCAAGACACCGAGTTCTCCATCGGAACACCAAGACCGTCGACACCGAACCCGGATGGCGCCCTACTCCAAGATTTGCTTCCGGATTCGGCCGAGGCCACCACGATGATGTAACGCCAAGGCCCGAACCCGATGACGCCGGTCTCACAAGATCTACATCACGGACGCCACGGACGCGGAGAACCAGGGGCCAAGCACTCGCCCGGACACCAAGTTCTTCACCGAAGACAAGTCCGGCACTGCAGTGCCGACAAGATCGCATGCGACAAGAACGACACCGCCGGAAGGACCCGATCGCCCGACACCGACCCAAGTCCTGCTTCCCGGACGCCAGACCTACCCGCTATCCGAGAACTTCCGTCGAACCCGAACCCAGATCCGTGAACCACGGACCACGAGACCGACCCGGAACCCCAAGTCCGTCGAGGCCCCTCAATGTGTGAACCCTTATCCGAACCTTTATTTTTATAAATGCTAAACATACAATTTGTCGCATATTTAATTGTCATTCCCGCATGCATAGCATTGGTTTGGGGGCCTTATGCCGATTCACCGAATAATTAAATATGGGGCCCATATGCAGGCAAATCCAGACTCATATTGGCCTCATTTAAACTTGTGTAGCGAACCGGTATCTTATCTTGCCTTGTTATAACAACATTTAATTTGCGGGGGTTTAAACAACTTGAACCACGGATTAATTGTCGGGACCCCGGTTCCGCTTAATATGACCTAATTGCATCGCCTTTCTTGCCTGTCATCCATCATGCATGCATCATGCCGATCTTCGCCGTTGTATTAAATGTTGCATTGATTGTTTCTTCTAGTGTTTTGCTTCTTCACGGATAAGACCGTTGAGTTGATGTGAGCCTCGCCCGATCTTGGATGAACCTTTTCGACAATGTTTTCGGTGAGCATCTCCCCTTTCTACCTATCTTACTTTTATAGTCTTTATTTCCCCTGTTGATCTATTGCTATCGTGTTGCGATGCTCTAGATACGTACCCTTGTTATCCCTTGCAGCCATATATTGCCTTGGACACACCCTATTGCTGTTGTTTGGTAGCTAGTTGGTCTTGCGCGTCATCGCTTGCTATATTGTTGTTGTGTGTCGCCATATGCCACGATTCTTGATGTATTGCCGCATGTTCTTTGTTGGAGATGATTCTAGTTTTACTTATCGTCACTTTACTTTCTGTTTAACAACTAAAATTGAATAAGCGAGAGGCATCGGTGGGTGATAGATAATATTTGGTTTCGAGCACTTGTGTCCGTAAGACCCCGAGTACTTGATACTGTTCCTTGATTTTATGCGCTATCCACATCCGGAGGTATATGGGACCCCACGAGCGAGCTTGATTCGGACTTATTTCTTGGGGCCACAAACTAGTTTGAGGTTTTATTACGATCTGTACTTATGCCATGCTTTACCGCTTTATTTACGATTGTGCGAGGTGCACCTTTGTCTTGTTAGGATATAATGGCACGATTCCGCGGTGTCGACAAGCCCAGCCACACTTTCGGGTTCCCGATCGTTCACCGGGTCCCCATAACCTTGAGGCCGTCTGAGCTTGCTTACTCGTTGCGGATTCTACTCTAAGGGTGGCCCCTGAAATATTTGAATCCTGTGATTGTTCTCGTGAAAGCCTCGTTGGGTTTTGATTTGGTTTTCGAGGTTGATCGGCGTGTGTTGCTATTGGTGCACCCGGCGGGTTAAAACTTTCTCAAAGCCGTGTCGCATGGATATGGACGACTTGGAGCACAAGATCTCGATCATAGACAAGCATAACTAAAGTTCTTGCTATAAATTTGACTTATAATGACTAGTAATCAGCTCTACTATAATGGAATGGCTAATTAATACTGCCCACAATTGCTTGTTTTGGTTGTCGCTTGCGACAAAATGTATCGACTAGTAAGTATTGCAACTTCTAGCGAATTGGCTGAATAAAAGTATCAACAAGCTTTGGGTCTTTGGGTTTACCTCATGCTATCATGTCGATTAGTAATTGTTGCAACTATAACGGAATGGTGAATTAAAGTGCCCATCGCTTACTTTATCGGGACGATTATCTAAACGACTAGTAAAGTGCCGCAACTATAATGAATAAATAAAACGCCAGCTGTGTGAGTTCCTCGGTTGACTTCCTCGTTTGGTCTCGGGGAACACCGGGATGGGTTTGTTTGGTGATTAGTTTGAGTTGGATCCGGTTAGGTCATTCTTATCCCTCTCGATATCCGCCTTGTATCGAGTCTCTATAGGTTGTTTAGTGTATCTTTGCTGCCGCTCGATCCACCATACCTATGTAGGCGAGGACCGCGAATTCTAGCCTCGCCGTGTCTTGGCCTCGATCTTGGCTCCTTCTTTGTTTTCTGCTTTGCCCTTTCGGCACCCTTTGTTAAGCAGGTTTGAGATCGGCGTCGTTAGCGGTTACCCTTGGCTTGGCTGGCAGGGTTATGGGCCATTGGTTATTCTTGAGGGCTCTTAGCCCCATTGGCATCTTGTCCGTGGCTGGACGCTATGTCGTTCAAGGTGATTTGGATCTTTGTATATTATATCTGTATTCTTGGCTCTTTGAGTCATTTATATATATATACGTGCATGGGTCCCATCGAGGACTGTTGTGTAATGTTATTACTTCGTTTTCCACCCGCACGAAAGTGCCTGGTGGGCACCTTTGAATCGTTTCTATGCGGGTTTGGCGAATTTTGCCTAAACTTGCATAGGTCCGATTCTGAGGGTGTTACATAGGGGATGTGGCCCCTGGTGGCTCTTCTCCGTCTCGTCTTCTGGCTCTGTGTTCCCCACGGTAAAATATTGACTTTGGCTTTTGTCCCGTCCAATTCCGAGAATATTGATTTTCTGCCTTTTCTGGAACCAAAAACAGAAGAAAACATGTAACTGGCACTGTGACATCTTGTTAATAGGTTAGTATGAGAAAACATATAAAAATACCTCAAACTGTAGACAAAACAAAGCAAAGAAGATACTAATAAAAGCATGGAACATCAAAAATTATAGATACGTTTATGACGTATCAAGCATCCCCAATTTTAACTCCTGCTCGTCCTCGAGTAGGTAAGTGATAAAAAGAATAATTTTTTTAGGTGACATGCACCATCAAAATCAAGATCAAACTATTTGCAAGCATTGAAAGATGGGATCAAAGAACTCTAAACATGAGCATGAAAGATGGAGTTCTAATAGTAATACAAAGTAATTATGCATGCAACATGAAAGGTTACAAACAAAGATCATAAATAACAAATCATTGAAAGACGTTTGTTTGTTTCACATATAGAAAATATAGCATAGTGGCATTCAGCTTTTCCCTCATGGAGTAGCAAATAAATGCATAGGACACCTTCAAAGTTCATAAGAGTGACTAGATACAAATAGTTCATGATCAAGCAATATCAATAATATAATTCAATCAATAAGTTTTGAGACAATGCACATAGAACAAAGAATGACAACTATGCTCTCTTAATTGGTGCCTAAGGATAGAAGGTGGAGACTCAATATAATAGTGGAAGAAAGAACCTTCATAAAAAGGGAAGCAGGGATTTCAAGTCTCATAAAGAGCTTCCAAACATTATGGTACTTGTTAGCTTTCAACTCTCATTGCCCCTATCATAAGCATCTTGAAGTGATTAAGGTTAAAGTGAACAAACTATGGAGTATATGTTTGACAAAGTATAAGTTGGCAATCTCATGTCCCTTGAATACGAGGGCCGCTCCTCATGCTACTCAACTTTAGTCACCTATAAGTTCTTGTTATAGTGAGTACATGTGTATCATAGAGAACCGCCAATGGGGTACCCCTTGCACATGATACATGGGCAATCCCATAATCAAAATGACAAGGCAAGCAGACAATGAGCATCTCATGAATCTTCTTATTTACCATGGAAAATGGTGCTTTTTTCTCTCTTTCCTCTTTTCAATATGTCTCTTTTTTTATAAGAAGAAAGCTTCATAGATTGCTCACTATGGTGATGTTGCAAGTTTCCAACATGATTAGGCATGGCTTAGGATAGCGGCCCAGACGTTTCTCTAACACACATACATAACTCCATGGACTGACAATCTCCCCTTTTATTTCACACCGACGACATCCATAAACAAAAGAGCATGATATTAATTGTGTACAATGTACAAGGGCAATGTTGAAAGCGTTCCCCATGACAGCATGGTTCTGCTAATTCCAACGTATAAGTGCGAGCATATACAACATAGATGACACAATGGTTCAAGTTTATTTAGGGGCAAGAAAAATAAAGTGTGCCATCAAGTTTGTGAGAGCTTTAATCATTAATTTATACATAACAAAATAACTTTTTTACTAGAAGATAGATAAAACAAGAATATACTTGGAATGGTGTAACACACCATGCATAGGAATTTATAGTGGACACTTTGGAATAACTAGGTTCCTTGGGAGTTGGATGCATGAGTAGAGCTTACTCATACAAGTGGAGGCTAGCAGAAGACTGGGAGCGACCAACTAAGAGAGCAATAATGGCCATAATCATGCATAGCGACAAAACATTACTAATCAAAGCATAAAGTGGTACTACAAGTCAAAAACTAAATGATCATAGAGGCTATGGTGACTGGTTCATAGTCATAACATGGTGTGAGCATGTGCCAAGTCAACCCAAACAAAACATCAAAGGAGAATACCACAATACTATGCTTTTGTATAGTAAAACAACGTATGATTCCTTCAAGGCACATTAAGCAATCCTAATTGTTTGGATCAAGTCATGCCACAGAAATAATCACTAAGCATAAGGTAAAAATAACATCTAGCATGACATGATAAAGTCTAAGTCACAGTCAAAGGAAGCTCCTCTTGTACTATTCAAGCAAGAACTTTCTACTTCTCTCCAATACCAATCAACTTATTTGCAACAACACAGCGAGAACGGGGGTCCAAACTACTTTATTCAAGCAAACTAAGCAAACTAAGCAAACAAAAAACAAAAACAAAAACTAAGACGCTCCAAGAACAACACAACTTGTGCATGAAATAATAAAAACAAAGTGTCTAAAAAGACCTGAGATTTTTATTGATGTAGAAGGGGATGCCTTGGGCATCCCCAAGATTTGACGCTTATACCTATTGAATATTTCTTGGGTTGACATGGGGTGTCATACCCAGGCTTGAGCTTTTGTCCATTCTTCATCTCATTACATCATTCTTTCCTTACACCTGCAAATTTTCCTTCATACAAAACTTCACACAATTTTCATTAGCAATATTAGTGCATTCAAAATATAATAGACCTTTGGGTTTAGTTTCAACACAGCAAAAATTTCACTAAAAACACAAGATACTGTAGCAATTCCCTCAAAAATCTCAATTTCCCCAAAAGAACCCAAAAAGGAATTAATAAGAAGCAAATGCAAATAAAGGCAGAAATCTGTCAAAACATACCAGCAGGTAGAAACTGATTTTTTCGAAGACCTTCTGTTGCTCAAATCAAAAACTGTTGCACTAACAAAAGTTATCTAACAACCGGGGGGGTTTATTCAGAAAATTACATCTCAATCCGACTTATAGAGATTTTACACGAATGTTTACAGTGGAGCACAAAAATCTGCTTCGGGACAACAACTCCCCAAATCTTACTTCCCTCTCATTAGAGGTTATTCTTGGCACAAAAAGCAAATAAAAAGGATAAGGAGAGGTTATTACAGAAGTAATAACTTCCAAGACTCAAGAAAACTATTGGGTTATCTCCCAAGAAGTACTTTTCTTTAACGCCTTTAAGTTAGGCACAAGAAGCAAGAATCAAGTATTTTCAAATGAAGAAGCATTAAGATCAATACTCGAAATCTCTTCAACTAGGAAAGGTATCTCATCCAAATAAGTTTTAGAGTATCCTTTCTCATCTCTCTTAGGTTCACTACTTTCATAAATGGGTTTTCAGGAACAATCCAATCAAAATTCTTTTCTAAGGCCTCATGCATTCCTACAAGTTTAAAAGGTATGGGTATCTTAATTTTCTCTCTAGGTTTGGTTTTATCTAAAGTACCCATAACATCTGCACATGAGCCTAGCATATTAAAACGTTTAAAGGCCTTTTTGGCTTCCTTAGCAACATCATTGAACTCTTTTAGTAAAGTTTCTAGGATAAATTCTCTCTTTTCAGCATCCTCTTCCTATTTTAGTTTAAGAAACAAAATTTGCATCATGGGGTTAAGGTTAACAAACCTAGCCTCCAACATGTGAACTAAAGAAGCTGCAGAAATTTCATAATTAGGAGCAAGTTCTGCTAAGGATCCGTCCTTAGTATCCTCATGTTTGCTAACATGATTAAAGAATTCTTCAATATTTTCTTTCTCAATTATAGAGCCATTACCTATTGAATGGTCTTTCAGGGTGAACTTGGGGACCAACATGGTGAGCTAGAGCAAGGTGACAACTAGGGAGGAACTAATTTTTTTGTGTTTTTGATAAAAAAAGGCAAACCAAACTAAACTAATTTTTTTGGAGTTTCTGATGAAAAGAGGCAAAAAAAACCAAGCAAAATAAAATAAGCAAAACGAAAACAAAGTAAAGAGAAAGGTTGTGAAGCACTCCCCTTGTGAAGCCGTCCTTAGCCTCCTTGGCAACGGCGCCAGAAAACAACTTGATGCGCTCAGCTCAATGTAGAGCTTCTTTGGGAGACCCCAAGAGGAAGGTATGATGAGCACAACGACAAGTCTTCCCTCAGAAAGAAACCAAGGTTATCGAACCAGTAGGAGGAAGGAAACGACCCGAAGGTGTTGTTAGCAACTTGGAAACCTGCACAACACAAACTCAAGACTTTGCCCCAACGAACAGTGAGGTTTTCAATCTCACCGGTTTGTTGAAAACAAAAGATTAACTGTATGGTTGTGAAGGTAATGGTGGTTCGCAGAAAGTAAACAGTAACAGTGGAAGATGTTTCAATGGTAAAGATTGGACCGGGGTCCATAGTTCACTAGAGATGCTCTCCTTAAGATAAACAAACATGGCATGCTAGGTAAACAAATTACAGCGGGGCAATTGATAGGACAGAGCAAGGCATAACAATGCAATACTAGACATTCATGATCCTATGAGATTTGATTGGGCAATACAACAAGATACATAGACCGCCATCCAACTGCATCTATGACTAGTAATCCACCTTCAGGTTATCATCCGACCCCCCTCCAGTATTAAGTTGCAAGCAACAGATAACTGCTTTAAGCAAAGTGTGTAAGGTAAACAATCCACTTGTTCCATGAACAAGAGACCGTTGTTTTCTCCCTAGTAGAAACATCACAACTATAACCTTAGAGATTTCTGTCACTTCCCCAGATTAAATAGAGGAATGAACCCACTATCGAGCATAAATACTCCCTCTTGGAGTCATTAGCATCTACTTGGCCAAGATAGCTACTAGAAACGGAGAGCATGCAAGATCACAAACAACATAGACATGATATAATCAATAAGATAGAAACATTACTCAATCTGACATAGTAATCTCAATATCCATTGGATCCCCTTAAACACAGCATACATGATTACAAATAGATGATCTTGATCATGACGAAGCTCACAAGATCTAAACATGGTAGCACAAAGGAGGAGAGACAACCATCTAGCTACTACATGGACCCGTAGTCCAAGGTGGAACTACTCACGCATCATACCGGAGGCTGGCATGGTGATGAAGAAGGCCTCCGGGATGATCTACCCTTCGGCAGGATGCTGGGAAGAACTTCAGATCCCCCAATCTAGGGCCGATGGTGGCAGCGGCTATGGACTAATTCGTGGAAGATTGATCGGGCACTTAGGGTTTAGGTAACGGGGGCTTCTTATAGGCGAAGAGGCGAGGCAGGGGCACCCAGGGTGGCCGCACCCCCAGGTGTGGTCCAAGCCTAGTCGTGCGTCCTAGGGGTGTGGCCCCCTGGTGGCTCTTTTCCGTCTCGTCTTATGGCTCCGTGTTCCCCACGATAAAATATTTACTTTGGCTTTTGTCCCATCCAATTCCGAGAATATTGATTTTCTGCCTTTTCTGGAATCAAAAACAGAAGAAAACAGGCAACTGGCACTATGGCATCTTGTTAATAGGTTAGTACCAGAAAACATATAAAAATACCTCAAAGTGTAGACAAAGCAAAGCAAAATAGATACTAAACAAGCATGGAACATAAAAAATTATAGATACGACGTATCAGAGAACACGACTAGCTTTAGATAGAAATTCAAAGGATAAAACCCTAATCTGTAACCGACTCGACCTACCCCGAGACCTGGCCTCCCAATATAAAGACCAGGAGGGAACGACGAGGAGGAATCACCTCATAACCTAGAACACAACTTGCCAGATCTCATCTGTGCACCTCTGTAACCTTCGACATCACCATTAACAAAGAGCAGACAAGCAGGAGTAGGGTTTTACCCCTGGGGGGCTGAACCTGGGTAAACGTCGTGTCCCCGTGTTGCAAGTCTGTTAGCCGTTCCGCGATCTCCAGCATCCCCTCCTTCTCCAAAACCCAAGTCCATAACAATGGGCATTGACGAGTCGAACCCTCATCAATTGGCACCGTTTGTGGGAACTAGGGATGCTGATCGTGCGGTCGTGACATCTCCATCCGCTATGATTTTTGAATCCTCTGCGATGGAGAACCATCTTATCTTCGGCGCCATCGAATTCACCGCCCACTCTCTAGCAACCCGCAAGGACTTCGATTCCGTAGGAGACAGAGTCGACGTGATGTTCGGACGCCTATGCTTCCTTGTGGGCAAGGTGGGCACCCTTCGCCTCCCTGAACGAGTGGTGCCTTCGGTAATTGCACCTGCTTCGTGGGTGTTGCCAATTGGTGTCCTAAACGCACCCTCACTAGCGTACAATTCGGATGACAACAGCAGCTGCAACTATGATCTCTGCGACCCTCCTATGGAGAAAGGAACCTACGGTTCCGTATCTGAGAGTTGCGGGAGTAACGATCTCCCCCACAGCTACATGTGCACGGTCATCGTCGATGCTCAGGTCGACAACGGAGCCAATCCATAGGCTTCCCCTCCCGATCCACAGGCTACTAACACCGTGAATGGAGCCAATGGCCCACCCCCGCCAAATCCCAATAGGAACGGACCACCTTTAGCTGCCAACAGCGGCGATCACGCTCGTCAGCAGATCCACCTCAACGAGGCCCAATGGGAAAGAGTTCGGGAGGCTGCGCGGGGTACCAACCCTTTGCAATTCGACACCTCTTGCGACATGTTGATGGTCTATCACTGGCTTCACATAAAGGAGCACAATCGACAGGTCAAGCAGAATAGAGAGATCGAGCAATGCAGGCGAGCAGCCGACAAATCAAGCATGCGACGAGCCGCGCTCTCCTCCGCAAGCGGATCCTCCTCCAAAGGCTACGATGGCCACGCTGGCCACAAAAGCCATTCTCGGCTAGAGAGCATGGATCCCGCTGCCAGACGCGAGGCCACCAAGGCACACGATCTGTCCTTCATGTCGATGGACTCGTAGGGCAACATAATTGCGGTGACCCAGCATACCACTGCATGTGTAGTACACTATAGTTGTTGACATGATATCCACGAAACACCGTTCTGCAAATATCACATCCCTCAGAGTGGTACAACAGAAACATTGCGGGTCCATATTCCAAACATACACACTTCATTATTATTATAATACCAGAAGTTTGGGACTTCAAGTGATTCAAACTTACAAACCAAACTTAAACAGTTTCAGCGGAAGATTGAAGTTTCAAACTCATACTCCAAACTGAGCTCAACAACTTATTATATAAAGTTTATGTTGCTTGGCTCAATTGGTTTACTAATAAATAACGCAACTACTCGGACTCGTTGCCCTCCACTCCATAGCGTATCTCATAGTCCACCCCTTCAACTCCTCCGGACAGGTCTGGTTCCTCGTAGTAGACATCCTCTTGTCCTTCAGCCGCGTACATCGGAGTTTCTTCTGGCTCCTGACGTGGCTCAGTTGTAGAGCTTCGTTGGGAGACCCCAAGAGCAAGGTGTGATGAGCACAGCGGCAAGTTTTCCCTCAGTTATGAAACCAAGGTTATCAAACCAGTACGAGCAAGGAAACAACTCCAAGATGTTGCTAGCAACTTGGAATCCTGCACAACACAAACTCAAGAGTTTGCCCCAACTTATAGTGAGGTTGTCAATCTCACTGGTTTGCTGAAAAAAAAGGATTAAACATCTAGTGTGGAAGGTAATGGTCGCTTATAGAAAGTAAACGGTAATAGTAGATGATGTAACAATGGTAAAGATTGGACCAGGGTCCACAGTTCACTAGAGGTGTTATCCTTACAATAGATAACATGTTGGGTGAACAAATTACATCGGGGAATTGACAAACTGAGTAAGGCATAACAATGCAAATACTAGACACCATGATTCCTATGAGATTTGATTGGGCATTACAACAATATACATAGACCGCCATCCAACTGCATCTATGACTAATAATTCACCTTTAGGTTATCATCCGAACCCCCTCCAGTATTAAGTTGCAAGCAACGGATAACTGCATTAAGCAATATTTGTAAAGTAAATAATAGAATTGTTCCATGAACAAAAGATTGTTGTTTTCTCCCTAGTAGAAACATCACATCTACAATCTTAGAGATTCCTGTCACTTCCCCAGATTACTAGAGGCATGAACCTACTATCGAGCATAAGTTCTCCCTCTTGGAGTCACTAGCATCTACTTGGCCAAGATAGCTACTAGCAACGGAGACCATGCAAGATCACAAACAACACAGACATGATAGTATCAATAATCAATCTGACATAGTATCTCAAAATCCATCGGATCACCGTAAACACAACATGTATGATTACAAATAGATGATCTTGATCATGAACGAATCTCACAAGATCTAAACATGATAGCACAAAGGAGGAGAAACAACCATCTAGCTACTGTATGGACCCATAGTCCAAGGGTGAACTACTCACGCATCATACCGGAGGCTGGCATGGTGATGAAGAAGGCCTCCGGGATGATCTCTCCCCTCCGGCAAGGTGCCGGGAAGAGCTTCAGACCCCCCCAATCTAGGGACGATGGTGGCGGCGGCTACAGACTGTTTCGTGGAGATATGATCAGGTGTTTAGGGTTTTTGCATCGGGGGGCTTTTATAGGTGAAGAGGCGACGCATGGGGCGGCCAGGGGCCCACACCCTGCCTTGGCGCGGCCTAGGGTGGGCCCGTGCCTGGGAGGGTGTGGTCGCCCTGTGGCGCCCCTCCGTCCCTCCTTTGGTCTCTGTGTTCGTTCCGGTAAAATATTGACTTTGGCTTTTGTCCCATCGAATTCCGAGAATATTTCCTTACTAGCTTTTCTGAAACCAAAAACAACAAAAAACAGGCAACTGGCAGTGCAGCATCTTGTTAATAGGTTAGTACCATAAAATGTATAAAAATTCCTCAAGGTGTAGACAAAGCATAGCAAAATTGATACTAAACAAGCATGGAACATCAAAAATTATAGATATGTTTACAACGTATCAACTCCTCAGAATCAAAGCAGGGGATCAAAGGAAAGAGTGAGTAACAGTGTTACCCAGCAAGTCCATTATATGCAAGGTGGGAAGTTTGATGCTCTATCTACCACCTCGGACTATTAGTCCATGGCACTATGCATTTTTCGTAAACATTTCTTTAAAGATTAAGTTTATTTCCAATAACTATGCCCATCAGCCTTCACAGGTTGACCATAAATTCATGGAGTTCCTTTCCTGCCGCGTTCGCAGTTCCTTCCCAGAATATGGAGTAACAAGTTATAGTTCTTACACTCTGCAGAGGTGCGTTGCTTTACCCATGAGAGATCAACTCTTTGTTTCACAATCGGGCGTAGTTTCCCATCCACAATTCCGTGATGTGGGGCCCGATAGGCGATCCAAGCCATTCACTGCCCCCTTCGTGACCCCGCATGTATCGTTGGTGTACGCCATGCCCATATATTGAATTACGTCAATGGTTAGTACAGACCGTTCAGGTGCTAGAACTATCGTGGGACGTTGAGGGTTCCCACCCATATGTTGCATTTCCTCTATGAATTACCAATTAATGCATGCTACAAGGAAAACAACCACGACCTGCGCATCCGGCTACATGCGAGAGGAAGAAGATACAACTAACTTCTCTATCCCATTCCAAATCTCATGGTTAACGCGTAATATACGGCGCTATAATCTCACTAGTTTGCTGAAAACAAATGATTAAACGTATAATGTGGAAGGTAATGGTTGCCTGTAGAAAGTAAATGGTAATAGTAGATGATGTAACAACGGTAAAGATTGGACCAGGGTCCATAGTTTACTAGAGGTGTTCTCCTTAAGATAGATAACATGCTGGGTGAACAAATTACAGCAGGGCAATTGACAGACTAAGCAACACATAACAATTCAAATACTAGACATCATGATTCCTATGAGATTTGATTGGGCATTACAACAATATACATAGGCCGCCATCCAACTGCATCTATGACTAATAATCCACCTTCAGGTTATCATCCGACCCCCCTCCAGTATTAAGTTGTAAGCAACGGAAAACTGCATTAAGCAATGTGTGTAAAGTAAACAATACAATTGTTCCATGAACAAAAGATTGTTGTTTTCTCCCTAGTAGCAGCATCACATATACAACCTTAGAGATTCTTGTCACTTCCCCAGATTACTAGAGGCATGAACCTACTATCGAGCATAAATACTCCCTCTTGGAGTCACTAGCATCTACTTGGACAAGACAACTACTAGCAACGGAGAGCATGCAAGATCACAAACAAGACATATATGATAGAATGAATAATCAATATGACATGATAGAATCAATAATCAATCTGACATAGTATCTCAATATCCATCGGATCCCCGCAAACACAGCATGTATGATTACAAATAGATAATCTTGATCATGAACGGAGCTCACAACATCTAAACATGATAGCACAAAGGAGGAGAAACAACCATCTAGCTACTGTATGGACCATAGTCCAAGGGTGAAATACTCACGCATCATACCAGAGGCTGGAATGGTGATGAATAAGGCCTCCAGGATGATCTCTGCCCTCTGGTAGGGTGTCGGGAAGAGATTCAGATCCCCCCGATCTAGGGACGATGGTGGCGGCGGCTACAGACTGTTTCATGGAGATCTGATCGGGTGTTTAAGGTTTCTGCATCGGGGGGATTTTATAGGCGAAGAGGCGAGGCAGGGGGCGTCCAGGGGGCCCACACCCTGCCCTGGCACGGCCTAGGGTGGGCCCGTGCCTAGGGGGTGGCTGCCTTGTGGCGCCCCTCCGTCTCTCCTTCCATCTCTGTGTTCGTTCTGGTAAAATATTGACTTTGGCTTTTGTCCCGTCCAATTCCGAGAATATTTTCTTACTAGCTTCTCTGAATCCAAAAACAGCAGAAAACAGGCAACTCGCAGTGCAGCATCTTGTTAATAGGTTAGTCCCATAAAATGTATAAAAATACCTCAAAGTGTAGACAAAACATAGCAAAGTTGATACTAAACAAGCATGGAACATAAAAAATTATAGATATGTTTATGACGTATCAAGCATCCCCAAGCTTAACTCCTGATCGTCCTCGAGTAGGTAAGTGATAAAAATAATAATTTTTGAGGTGACATGCACCATCACAATCTTGATCAAACCATTTGTAAATCATTTAAAGTTGGGATCAAAATACTCTAAACATGAGCATAAAATATGTAGTTCTAACAATAAGACATAGCAACTATATTGCAACATAAAAGGATACAAACAAAGATCATGAATAACAATGCATTGAAAGACGTTTGTTTTCTTCTCATATAAAAAGCATAACATAGTGGTATTCAGCTTGTCCCTCATGGAGTAGCAAAACATAAATGCATAGGACACCTTCAAAGTTCATAAGGGTGACTAGATACAAATAGTTCAAGAACAAGCAATATCAACATTATGAATCAATCAATAAGTTTTGGGACAATGCACATAGAACTATAAATGACAACTATGTTCTCTTAATTGGTGCATAAAGATAGAATGTGGAGACTCAATATAAAAGTAGGAAGAAAGGCCCTTCACAGGGAAGAAGGGATTTCAAGTTTTATTAAGAGCTTCCAAAAATTATGGTACTATAGCCGAATGCCCGTGCGTTGCTACGGCACATGCATTGCTAAAAAAATAAATATTTTTTTATGTTGTTGACCACATATATCATGTGGTAAATAAATAATTATTTTAATTATACAACAAATATACATAGTAAAATATTTGAAATCAGTATAATGATTTACTTGAGGATAATTGTTGTTGGTCTCATCTAAGAGTGAAAGCCAGTTAAGCCCAGATGTGTTTACAACCGAAGTGAATTGTATAGTCTAGTTCGCTTGAAATTCATCATGCACTCAGTATCATGAAATTAGTTATTCAAAAAAATCTACTTTTTACAATTAAATGGACGCTTATCTGTATATACAACAAGGCCGCAAGGGCAATTAGACCACTGCATGAATTTGTACCATGGACAAAAATCTCTTAAAAATTTAATTCTTCAATAAACAATCTGTCTATAAATGATGTAATAAAACATCCCAGGAACAAGATGCCTCGTCTATAAACAATCTAGACCCGTGCGTTGCCATGATTCATTAAATTTTTGTTTTTTATCTTATATATAAATATGATTTATAAAAATTTACAAATATATAGTTAGGACTCGATATGCCAAAGGAAACGACCACCATAGTGTTAGTTTCCTACAAAACAATAGCAGAACCATATTAGAACATACGACATTAATTCTGAATAGTATGACTTTCCATTATTAATAAACATGTTGGATAAATATTCCATTTTGGACTTTTTGTTGCATTTTGGATTTTAAACATATTTAAATCAATTTCCAAATAAAGAATAAAACAAAAGAGGAGAGAATAATGTGACATTTCTCATAATATAGTTGGAAATGATTTAAATGTATTGCATATTCATTTTGGATCTATACAAATGTTATGGGAATTTACAATCAAAAATTTATTTAGGAAATTTGTAAAGTTCATAATGGATTTACCACAACTAAAATGATTTTATAAAAAAACAATTGGATAGGAAAATATGTTCCTAAGATTCCAATATGACTATATTGTTTTATTGAAACTGCTGGTTTCTTATTTGAAGAATTTCTAAAATTGTGTCAAATAGCAAAACCCTAGTATAGAAATAAAGATAGAAAAAAAGAAAGGAAAAGAAATAAAAAGTTTAACCAGACCAAAAGAAAGGCCCATTTCAGCCCAACTCAGAATCGGTAATCTTCCTCTTCCATATAACACCTTCATAAACAAAGTGTAACTGAACTACAGCCATGAACGGATCTTGTCCTCAAGATTCCAGCCATTTCAGATATCTAAACGCTTCATATTAAACACCAAACTTACTCCCCACCGATCCACGGTTCCATTCCGCGGATTTAATCCTCACTTCCGTAAACAATTTTTCCACCCGATTGATTGTCTTCCTCGTGTAGCACGAACAACACATACACATATGTAAGATCAGCAGCCATGGCGAGCCGCGGCCGTGCCAAGGGACGAGGCGGATCCTGCAGTGGAGCTTGCGGGCACAAGGCGGCGAGGTTGCACGGGCGACCAGCAGCGGAGCAGAACCACAGGGAAAGCATGCAGGTCACCTGAGAGGAGGCGGGGCAGGGGCTCGTCAGCCAGGGAGGGAGGAGATCGCGGGAAGGCACGGAGATCACCGGAGAGGAGGCGGCGATCGAGGAACTTGCGCCTGAGTCGTCGGCGGCCCTAGGCCACGCCCGCGCCACATAACACCTGACTCGTGCAGGTGGGATCGGGGACCGAGGCAGGCAATGTCCTCCATCGCGGAGGGTGCATGACGCCACAGCCTAAGTCACCGGCTTTGTGGAGGACGATGGATGAATGGATGGAAATATTACTGGATTTTGGTGAGCTAGGATTCAAGAAATTAATCGGAGCAATTTGGTAGGATTCTATTCGGGTTTCAGGAGAGATCGAGTTCGGTACGAACTCTTATGCAGCGGCGGCCCCTTCCGGAACCGAACACGACCGATTTGGCAGGCTCGTGACGGACCACAGACGACCGACGACGGACCAAGCCAACACGAACGAAAACCACCTCTAGATAAATTATATAGTAGAGATTAGTTTTCAGCTCTCATTGCCCCTATCATAAGCATCTTGGAGTGATTAAGGTTAAATTGAATAAAGTATGGAGTATATGCTTGAAAAATCATAAGTTAGAAATCCCATGTCCCTTGAGTACGAGGGTCGTTCCTCATGCTACCCAACTTTAGTCACAAGCAAGTTCTTGTCATTGTAAGTATATGTGTATCATAGAGAACCGCCAACAGGGTACCCCTTGCCGCATGACACAGGAGCTATCCCATATCAAAATGACAAGGCAACAGACAATGAGCATCTCAGCAATCCTTTTATTTACCATGAGATTGGTGCATATATTTTTCTCTTTTTTTCTCTCTCTTTTTTTTCTATATTTTTTCTGAGGATGCTTCATGGATTGCTCACTATGGTGATGTTGCAAGTTTCCACTATGATTAGGCATGGCTTGGGATAGGGGCCCAGACGTTTCTCTAACACATATACATAATTCCATGGACTTACAAGCTTCCCTTTTATTTCACACCGCCGACATCCATAAATAAAAGAGCATGATATCAAGTGGGTAGATATTTATAGGTGTTGAAAGTGTTCCCCGTGACAGCACGATTCCGCTAATTCCCAACTTATAAGTGCAAGCATATACAACATAGATGATACAATGGTTCAAGTTTATTAGGGACAAGAAAAATAAAGTGTGCCATGAAGTTTGTGAGAGCTTTAATCACTAATTTTTACATAACAAATTTAATTTGGGAGATAGATAAAACAAGAATATATTTGGAATGGTGTAACCCACAATGCATAGGAATTTATAGTGGACTCTTTGGAACAACTTGGTTTCTTGGTAGTTGGATGCATGAGTAGAGCTTACTCAATACAAGTGGAGGCTAGCAAAAGACTGGGAGCGACCAACTAAGAGAGCAATAATGGCCATAATCATGTAAAGCGACAAAACATTACTAATCAAAGCATAGAGTGGTACTACAAGTCAAGGACTAAATGATAATAGAGGCTATGGTGACTTGTTCATAGTCATAACATGGTGTGAGCATGTGCCAATTCAACCCAAACAACGCATCAAAGGAGAATACCACAGTATTATGGTTTTGTATGCTAAAACAACGCATGATTCTTTCAAGGCACATTAAGCAATCTCAATTGTTTGGAACAAGTCATGCTACAACAATAATCACTAAGCATAAGGTCAAAAAAACATATAGCATGACATAATAAATTCTAATCCATAGTAAAAACAAGCTCCCTTTTGTACCACTATAAGCATGAAACTTTCTACTCTTTTCCAACACCAATCAACTTATTTGAAATAAAAAAGTGAAAGCGGGGGTCCAACTACTTTATTCTAGCAAGCTAAGAAAACTAAAACCAAAAACAAAAACTAAGACACTCCAAGAACAACACAACAGTGCATGAAACAATAAAAACGAAGTGTCTAGAAAGAGACCAGAGATTTTTATTGATGAAGAAGGGGATGCCTTGGGCATACCCAAGCTTTGATGCTTGTACCTCTTGAATATTTCTTGGGGTGACACGGGTGGAATCCCCAAGCTTGAGCTTTTGTCCATTCTTCATCTCATCACATCATTCTTCCCCTACACTTGAAAATTTCCTTCATACAAAACTTCACAGAATCTTCATTAGCAACATTAGTGCATTCAAGATAATAAACCTTTGGGTTTAGTTTAAACACAGAAAAACTTTCATTAAAAACACAAGCTACTGTATCAATTCCTTTAAAAAGCTCAAGTTATCAAGAAGAACTAAAAAATAAACCGATAAAGAGGCAAATGCAAATAATGGCAGAAATATGTCAAAACAGACCAGCAGGTAAAAACCGATTTTTTCGAAGACCTTATGTTGCTCAAATCAAAAAGTGTTGAACTAACGAATGTTATATTACAACCTCGGGCATTTACTAAAAAAATTATAGCTCAATCCGACATACAGAGATTGTTCACAAATTTTTACAGTGAAGCACAAAAATCTGTTTCGGGACAGCAACTTCCCCAAATCTTACTTCTCTCTTATTAGAGGTTATTCTTGGCACAAAAATCAAACAAAAAGGAAAAGGATAGGTTATTACAGAAGTAATAACTTCCAATACTCAATAGAACTACTGGTTTATCTCCCAATAAGTAATTTTCTTTAATGTTTTTAAGTTAGGCACAAGAAGCAAGAATCAAGTGTTTTCAAATGAAGAAGCATTAACATCAATACTCGAAATTTCTTCAACTAGGAAAGGTATCTCATCCAAATGAGTTTTAGAGGATCCTCTCTCAAAACTCTTGGGTTCACTACTTTCATCAAACGGGTTTTTAGGAACAATCCAATCAAAATTCTTTTATAAGGCCTCATGCATTCCTACAAGTTTAAACGGTATCGGTATTTTAATTTCCTTTCCATTGGGTTTGGTTCTATCCAAATTTTCTAATGTACCCATAACATCTACACATGACCCTAGCATATTAAAATGATCAAAGACCTATTTAGCTTCCTTAGCAACATCATTGAACTCCTTTAGCAAAGTTTCTAGAATAAAATCTCTCTTTTCAGTATCCTCAATTTCTTTAAGTTTAAGAAACATTATTTGCATCATGGGGTTAAGGTTAGCAAACCTAGCCTCCAACATGTGAACTAAAGAAGCTGCAGCAATTTCATAATTAGGAGCAAGTTCTGCTAAGGATCTATCCTCAATATCCTCATGTTTTCTAATATGATTAAAAAATTCTTCAATATTTTCTTTCCCAATTATAGAGCCACTACCTATTGAAAGGTCTTTCAGGGTGAACTTAGGGATCAACATGGTGAGCTGGAGCAAGGTGACAACTATAGGAGGAACTAATTTTTTTGTGTTTTTGATAAGAAAAGGCAAACCAAACGAAACTATTTTTTTTGTAAGTTTGGTAAAAAGAAGCAAGCAAAACAAAAGCAAAGTAAAGAGAGTGGCCGTAAAAGACTCCCCTTGTGAAGCCGTCCTTAACTCCCCGACAACGGTGCCAGAAAATCTTGACGTGGCTCAGTTGTAGAGCTTTGTTGGGAGACCCCAAGAGCAAGGTGTGATGAGCACAGTGGCAGGTTTTCCCTCAGTTATGAAACCAAGGTTATCGAACCAGTAGGAGCAAGGAAACAAATCCAAGGTGTTGCTAGCAACTTGGAATCCTACACAACACAAACTCAAGACTTTGCCCCAACTTACAGTGAGGTTGTCAATCTCACTGGTTTGCTGAAAACAAAGGATTAAACATCTAGTGTGGAAGGTAATGGTTGCTTACAGAAAGTAAACGGTAACAGTAGATGATATAACAATGGTAAAGATTGGACCAGGGTCCACAGTTCACTAGAGGTGTTCTCCTTACGATAGATAACATGCTGGATGAACAAATTACAGCAGGGCAATTGACAGACTGAGTAAGGCATAACAATGCAAATACTAGACACCATGATTCCTATGTGTATCATCCCTAAAATCATGTTTCAAAACTCATGCATATCATCCATGCATCCATGATCATTTAGGGTTCTTTTTCAAAACCATTTCAAAAACATGAGCATATGTTGCTCATTATTTTAGTAAGTATGCTCTAGCCTTAGTGCTACTTTCTAATGAGAAAGATACTTATTTTATTCAGTAATGTTTTGAGTTCAAACTTAAGAGTTTTCCAAAGCTTGGGCATAGTTTTCAAAACAAAGCATGAATATAAAACCAATTTTATGCCTATTATTTATATCTCATAAAGGCATGGTTTTATTTTATTTTTCAAATGATCAAAGTGTTTTTGAGTAAACAGAAGTGTTTGACACACATTTGAGTACAAAGTTCACTATATATAAAAATCTAGAGAAGATTTGGATTCAAACTTATTTGAATTAGGGTTTGAAAATCATTTCTAAAAATCAAACAGAAAAAGGAAAGCAAAAAAAGAAAAAAAATAAACCTGGCACCAGCCTTTCGGCCCAACCCAACCACTCAGCCCATCTAGCCCAGCAACTCTCTCTCGTGAAGAAAACTACTACCTGGACCCACATCCTCTCCTTTTCTCTCGCTGACAACCGCGGCCCACACGGCAGTCATCGTCTCCACCCAGCTACGAGTTCCTCCCCCAAATCACTCCGGCTATTTCCTGTTTGATTCGTGGATTCAATTCCCGTTGAATGCTCGAGTAATTCATGCCAACGTCCACGCCTACTTAATCCCCTCCTCCTTCCACTCTTTTCCCCTCACGCCACACCCGCAGAGAGCCCCCAAGCTGCTCGGAATCGTCTCGAGACGCCCCTCTGCTCCGACGAGCTCGTCGTCGAATTCCGGTAAGCACCGCATTCCCCTCTGCCTATGGTTTAGTCTAGCTGTTTCTGCATCCTCGTACGCACCTACTGATATCCTCCGCTTGCTCGCGCATGCTATGTAGCCTCGGCAACGTCATCAACTGAGCTCCGCCACCGTCTGCTCGAACTCCGGCGACCGTTCCCCGTAAGCCCCATCTTCCCCTCTCCCTCTGTTTGATACGCGTGTGATCCCCAGCATCCTACGCACCTAACGGCACCCTTTTCTCGTCTTAGCGTGGCCCAGAATGTCGTCTCCGTCGCCAACCGAGAGCAACCGACGCCGTCTCGATCTCCGACGAGCAATCGACATCGACTCCGTACGCCCCTTCGCCAACCGAGCACACGTCAAGCATCCCCTCGCCACGGAGATTCTGGTGAGCATCCTCACACCTCCCCGCGTGACCTAGTTCGCCGGCAAGCTTGCAGCCAGAGCACGCCGCCGCCTGTCGTCGCCGCCAGCGCCGCCACTCGATGGTCAATCGCTGTGAGCCGTGCGATGTAGATCGAACAACGCGATAGAACATAGTCGAAGAGGTATGGGTAGATCTGAGCCGCAGATGTTAAGTAGATCTGACGGTGCACGAGCACGATCTAGCGCGAAGCGGTACCAACCAACCAGAAGCTGTCGCGTGGCATGAGTTTTGTTTTAAAAATTTGAATTAGATCAATTAGATGGTTAAACTTGTTTAATTCATAACTTTTGATTCCCACATCCAAATTTGACAAATTTTATATCAATGGAATCAGGAGAGAAAATCCTTTTCACATCCCAAAATTTTCCAAATTTTGAAATGTGAAAAATAAATAAACAAAATAAAATTTTGTTGAAATTTGGGGTGAGAAGAAACTTTTTGATTCCAATTGGAAACATCAAAACCTATTTTTGATCCAATAAAATCCTAAAGGGATTTAAAAAGATAAACAAATAATAAATAAAGTTATAATAGTTGGAATCACTATTTTTGGATCTTTTAATAAAAAGATTTGATTTTCAAAAGCAAAGGTAGAATTAAAAATAAGGATTATTTTTAGAGCCAAATTAAATCTTGGCCAAGCTTTTAAAATAAAATATTTCTATTTGATAAAAAGAGTAAAGGTTTATTTAAATAAAATAAAGAGGATTTATTAATATCCAATTTTATTAAAGTAAAGGCTTTTCCATTTTAAATAAACACTAAAACTTGTTAATTTATTTTAAATAAGATTTCCAAGTGTTTTTGTTTTTCAAATGAAACCTACTGAAAAGGTTTTGGTTTGGTTCAGATTTCAAATAGAGTTTTAAAAATAAACTAAACCCTATTTGAAATAAAGACTAAGGTCTTTTTATTTTAATTAATAGATCCTAAAAGAATAAAAGAATTATTTTATTTTTGACTTTGGTTTATGTTGTTAAACAGAATTAATCTATACCTAAATTTTGGTGGTGGTTTGATTTGAATTGGTGTTTGAATTGTTTGAATTAAAATCAAATCAGAATATTCAAACTGAAAAAGGAAAAACATTTGGTATAAAAAAAGAATGAAACAGACCCAACCCAACAGGCCCAGCAAGCCCAACTCGCAGCCCAACTAGACTCCCCCGCCGTTTTTCACTGAAAAACACACCCGCGCCGTCACAGACAAGTGGACCCCGCGCCCCCTCTCTCTCTCTCTCACTGACCGTTGGACCCCACGCCACCTCATCGTCGTCTTCACCGCGACCATTCCCCCTCGTCGTTGCTGCCCTTGATTGCGGAGATGAATTCGAGTTAATGCCTGAGTTATTCCTCGCTGTGATCACGCGTACATAAACGCCCACGCCTCCTCTCTCTTTCCCCCAAAATCCAGCCACTCTCTGCCACCGGGCTGCTCTAATTTCGAGCTCGAACCCACTGTCCCCGACGAGCTTCTCCGGCGAAATTCCAACGACTTCGACCACCTATCCACTTCCAGAGCATACGAGCTTGCTCTCCAGTCCCGTGCGCACCTGCCCGTGTGCTCCACTCACTCGCGTGCGCTCCAAATCATCGGCAACGACCACACCCGAGCGCCACCGTCTTCGGCCGTTTCTCCGGCGAGTCCCCCTTTTAAGCCCAGACCACCCCTGTCCCTCTAGATGACACTCATGTGATCACCACGCTCGTATGCATCTAACGCCCCCTCCTGTTTTCCTTAGGGCGACCTGCAGCCTCGCCCCCGACAACCTCCAGAGACACCCGACGCTGCTGCACACTCCGGCGAGCAATCCCCTCCGTTCCTGAGCGCCCCTCGTCAAGCAGACCTCACGTTGAGCATCGCGACGATCCCCTGAACACGGTGAGCCACTCCTCTGTCTCCCTTGCGTCCTGTATCGCCGGCTCCGCCGTAGCCAGATCGTGCGCCGCCGCTAGCCGCCGCTAGCGCCGCCCAACCATGGTCAGAGACACAGTGCCCGTTAGATCTTTATCTTACGGCTAGGATTAGATTTAAACGAAAGGATATGTTTTCATCAGAGCCGTGCGTTTTAAATAAGATACAATGATCATCAGTGCGTGATCCGCACGAAGCGGTACCGTCTAGTTAGATTGCGCCATGTGGCCAGTCTGTTTGAATAAAAACCAGAAAATGTTGTATTAGATTTGCAAACTTGTAAAATTCATAACCTTAGTTCTACACGTCCAAATTTTGCAAATTTTATATCAATGGAATCAGAAAGACAAATCCTACCCAACCATGCATTTTGTTTAATGTTTTGCTTCTGGAAAATTGGTTGAATTTGCAAAAACATGTGTAGGCTTAATTTGAATATAAAAAATGTTCTAGATATATTTTTAATATGAAATCTTTGCAAAATGTATTTTTGTGAACCTACTGACCATAGGAACCAACTTATGTATTTAAAAATATATTTTGTGAAGTTAAGGAGTAAATATTTGAATTAGCTCATTTCTAGTCAAATAAAAATATTGATTTTGGGTTTAGAATTGAATCTTGAGTAAAACCTTTGGGAAATGTTTTGATTCAAACCTTCTGACCCTAAACACTAAGTTTTGAGGTTTAAAAACATATTTGGTGAACCCTTTAAAGAATATTGCTTTGCTAAAAGCATTTTCAACCACATAAAATATTGATTTGATTTATAAATAGTTTATAGATAAAAACCCTTTATAAATGGTTTTACCACTTTAGTAAATGACCACTTTGAACTTTAAAATGTTTAGAGCCTAGTAGAAACCACTTTTCTAAATAAAACTATCTTTTGCATGCTTGCATGCATGACCTTGTTTTTGTTATTTTATGTGTGATAAATTGTTTGAATGCTAGTTGAATTTGTATTTTGCTTGATTGAATTGTAGTGAAGTTAGAAGAGTGTGATATTTGCAAGATCAAGAAGTGAACCATCATTCTCTCCTAAAAAGGCAAGTGACACTATCATCCAAGTCCTACTATTTTCATTACACTTAGTGGATTTTTGAAACATGCATGATAAGGACTACTATATTTTATGTTATGCTAAATCCTAATAGGATACCCTTATATATTCCTTAGTGGAAACATTATAGTTGTAGTATGCTTAGCCCTGCTATATATTTGGGATGGGATACATGATATGATTATATGAAGAGTTGAAAAGATTTATGTTTTATATAATAAAACAAGTACTCAATGAACCACCTGGGTGGACAAGGATACTCAAGTTTTGGACAAGGTGGCAACAAATGGAACCATGTTTATATGGATATCTTTTTGTGTGTGCACTAGAAGAAAACCACCTAAGGACTTAGAGATTGAACATGTTTCTCGTACAGTGACTTCCGTGTACAGCCACATGCTAAATGGGCTCTGGCTTAGTCAACTACATAGTGGAAGACCCATGCATTGGCATCTTCAGGTTAACTAGAATTGTGTAAGGAAATTTATTCCTACATTGGTGCCTGGTTGACAAGATAGCATTGTGTATTGGGATGATTCCTATGGAAAGACTTTGTCACATTCTCGATCTGCTAGTACTCCATTTTGGTGAGTACTTATCCAGCGGCCACTGGTGGCATCAAGACGATATTGTGTCATGTGGGTAAAGTGTACAACTTCTGCAGAAGATCAAATTCTAAGTACTTAGCCGTGTCCCCGGGTATGGACAATACTGAGCAACTAAGGCCTGAAGCTATGGAAGATCTCGACATTCCAATTTCTCAAAGTAAAACTTGATGGTGACAACAAGGGATTTGAAGCACTTGGAGATTTCCAAGAAGTTCAGAAAGATTTGACAAAAGATCAAAACTATTTTGAAAAGATAGGATAAAACTATATTGCTTTCTGCAAATGAGCCTAAACCCTACTTAGCCAAATATGCATGTAATGATAGGATCCACTTATTTCTACATAATAGTGAAACTTGCCAATACAATTCAATGTATTGACCCTTGTGGCGGCAACTTATTATGTTGCAGGTTTGTTTGATGTTAGTGAAGTGTGTTGAATAGGATTACAAGTCTACAGCCAACATGATTGCCTGTGGCACTTTGAAGATGAAGGACTCCATGCTTTATAGATATTCTGCAGCATTGTAATGTGATAGCCAAATGAGCTATGTAAGATGTAATGAATTATTTTATTCCTGGTTATAAAGTTGTATTATGACCTTTGTTTCTTGATATTACATCTTAACTGTGGATGCTAGCTATTGATCCAGGGACTAGCATTGTAAACACAGGGATCTCTACCTTATTAAAGGTTGGGAACCTTACATATGGTATCAGAGCACTGTGTTGCCTGTAGGATTGTAACCCTAGGATTGGACAAACCCCCTTAAAAAAATAGGAGTTGTATTTGTTCCAAAACTTATTTACAAACAATCTTGTAAACTCTTTCTTCAACCTTTTTGGTTTTGATTCTACATCTCTTCCTTTTCAACTTGATGGACAAAGCCTTCACCATGACCAATGATTTCAACTTTAGTTTCACCAAGGACTTCAATTTAGACATCACTAAGGACTACAAGTGAGAACCAAGAGACATTAGATTGCCTACCAAAGACATTGATATCAAGTTAGAGTATGGATCATATTGACCTATGAGGCATGACTATACTAAGTTAATCATTCCAAGAAAATTTGTTGTTTCCTTCAACTCATGAGTTAAGCTCATAAGTTGCTAAGTGGATAGTTGCCTATTGAATGATTGATTGTTTGATTGAACTTGGTTGTTTTGAGTTGTGTGTTAGAACTTCCTTAGGTCTATCTGTCCTTACTTACCCCTATCAACCAACAGATGCCTCCCCGTCGTGCCAACCCCAACCAAAACAACAACATCACTCCTAAGATGCAGCAGATGATGACAACTCAGACACAACTGATGCAGGAGATGACCACATTCATATAGAATCAGAACAACAACAACAACAATCAGAATAATCCTCCAGCACATGATATGCTCACCAAGTTTCTGAAGCTAAGGCCTGCAAGGTTCTCTGGAACAACTGACCCAATGGTAGCCGATGATTTGTTACGTTCGGTGAATAAGGACTTAGTGACTGTTGGCTGCACCGATGAAGAAAAAGTTAGGTTTGCAACATTTCTACTTGAAGGACCAGCAACAACATGGTGGGACAACTTTCAGATCACCACTCCCCTTGAGGATGTGACTTGGGCTATTTTTGAGGATGGTTTCCATACATCTCACATCTCACCTGGAGTGATGCACTTGAAGAAAAAGTAATTCCACAATCTGAAACAACGTCACCTCAGTGTGGCTGAGTACATTTAAGAATTCAACAATCTGGCATGCTATGCACCGGATGAAGTTGATACAAATGCTAAGAGAAAGGATAAATTTCTTGAAGGACTTAATGATGAGTTGAACCTGCAGCTAGCTGTTGCCTATGTCCCAACTTATCAATCACTCTGTGACAAATCCACCATTTTGGAAAACAAGATGAATCAAGTTGAGAACAGAAAGAGGAAGCATAAACTCAAGCATCACTCAGGATCATCACCGAAAGAAGCATTCATTCAAAAAGAGCAATGAAGATTCTGAACCACATCGGTATCACCACAACAACAATGGAAGTGATGATAATGGAAATGATATTGACAACGAAGATGACCTTGGTCAGAACCAACATGACACTTTCAGGAAGAAAGACATTAGCCAGTTGCAGTGCTATAATTGTAAGGAACTTGGACACTATGCATCAGATTGTCCTGAGAAAAAAAAAGGATGCTAGAAGAGCCAATGGAAATGACTCCAATGTGACCCAGAAAGGACATGTGAACCACATTGACATGGATGGAAACTTTGAAGAGATAGAAGAAGTGGATGTCAGGAACTAGTTAACTCAGAAGAGTCAAATAATGATTCCTTGTCTGGATATTAAGTGTTGAACCCATAGTCAAGTGAACCATCAATGTAACTCTATGAGACTTTCTTTTAAGGGTGGTAGTACCCTAGTTGCCTTGAAGCCAACTTGTAACCCTAGCCTTCCCAAATCTCGGGACGAGATTTATTTTAAGGGTGGTAGCCTGTCACATCCCAAAAAAATTCAAATTTTGAAATGTGAAAAATAAATAAACAAAATAAAATTTTGTTGAAATTTGGGGTGAGAAGAAACTTTTTGATTCCAATTGGAAACATCAAAACCTATTTTTGATCCAATAGAATCCTAAAGGGATTTAAAAAGATAAACAAATAATAAATAAAGTTATAATAGTTGGAATCACTATTTTTGGATCTTTTAATAAAAAGATTTGATTTTCAAAAGCAAAGGTAGAATTAAAAATAAGGATTATTTTTAGAGCCAAATTAAATCTTGGACAAGCTTTTAAAATAAAATATTTCTATTTGATAAAAAGAGTAAAGGTTTATTTAAATAAAATAATGAGGATTTATTAATATCCAATTTTATTAAAGTAAAGGCTTTTCCATTTTAAATAAACACTAAAACTTGTTAATTTATTTTAAATAAGATTTCCATGTGTTTTTTTTTTCAAATGAAACCTACTGAAAAGGTTTTGGTTTGGTTTAGATTTCGAATAGAGTTTTAAAAATAAATTAAACCCTATTTGAAATAAAGACTAAGGTCTTTTTATTTTAATTAATAGATCCTAAAATAATAAAAGAATTATTTTATTTTTGACTTTGGTTTATGTTGTTAAACAGAATTAATCTATACCTAAAGTTTGGTGGTGGTTTGATTTGAATTGGTGTTTGAATTGTTTGAATGAAAATCAAATCAGAATATTCAAATTGAAAAAGGAAAAACATTTGATATAAAAAAGAATGAATGAAACAGACCCAACCCAACTGGCCCAGCAAGCCCAACTCGCAGCCCAACTAGACTCCCCCGCAGTGAACCATTTTTCACTGAAAAACACACCCGCTCCGTCACAGACAAGTGGACCCCGCGCCCCCTCTCTCTCTCTCACTGACCGTTGGACCCCACGCCACCTCATCGTCGTCTTCACCGCGACCGTTCCCCCTCGTCGTTGCTGCCCTTGATTGCGACGATGAATTCGAGTTAATCCCTGAGTTATTCCTCGCTGTGATCACGCGTACATAAACGCCCACGCCTCCTCTCTCTTTCCCCCCAAACTCCAGCCACTCGCTGCCACCGGGCTGCTCTAATTTCGAGCTCGAACCCACTGTCCCCGACGAGCTTCTCCGGCGAAATTCCGACAACTTCGACCACCTCTCCACTTCCAGAGCATACGAGCTTGCCCTCCAGTCCCATGCGCACCTGCCCGTGTGCTCCACTCGCTCGCGTGCACTCCAAATCATCGGCAACGACCACACTCGAGCGCCATCGTCTTCGTCCGTTTCTCCGGCGAGTCCCCCTGGTAAGCCCAGACCACCCCTGTCCCTCTAGATGACACTCCTGTGATCACCATGCTTGTACGCATCTAAAGCTTGTGGTTGAACAAGGGTGAAGGTTTCCCAATTTCTATTGGTGGTTCCTTGGGAAAGATTTTATCAAAGGAAAAACTTAGTGTTTTCAACTAATAGGTAAAACCTATTTTGAGCAAAGCAAGCCTAAGCTACACTTAGCCAAAAATGCATATAGTATCTAGTTGCCAATATTACTCTAAGGTATCACTTGCCAATACTATTCCAATGTATTGACCCACTATGGCTGTAACTTGTGATGTTGCAGGTTATTCTGATGGTGATTAGGGGTTATGAGTCTACACTCAACATGCTTGCCTGTGGCACATGAATATGAAGACTTAGTTATCTTATTACTTATTTAAACTCTTGTACTATGCCTGTGGCCATGGAGTTTGTAAAAGACTATGTTTGTCTCTGGAATGACTTGTAATCGTGACCTTTGTTTCTGTGTAATTCATCTTAAACTGTGGATTCTAGCATTGATCCAGGGACTAGCATTGCAATCACAGGGATCCTTACCTTTATAAAGGGAGGGATCTTACACTATGAGATTTGATTGGGATTTACAACAATATACATAGACCACCATCCAACTGCATCTATGACTAATAATCCACCTTTAAGTTATCATCTGAACCCCCTCCGGTATTAAGTTGCAAGCAACGGATAACTGCATTAAGCAATATGTGTAAAGTAAATAATACAATTGTTCCATGAACAAAAGATTGTTGTTTTCTCCCTAGTAGCAACAGCACATCTACAACCTTAGAGATTCATGTCACTTCCCCATATTACTAGAGGCATGAACCTACTATCGAGCATAAATTCTCCCTCTTGAAGTCACCAGCATCTACTTGGCCAAGATAGCTACTAGCAACGGAGACCATGCAAGATCACAAACAACACAAACATGATAGTATCAATAATCAATCTGACATAGTATCTCAACATCCGTCGGATCACCGTAAACACAACATGTATGATTATAAATAGATGATCTTGATCATGAATGAATCTCACAATATCTAAACATGATAGCACAACGGAGGAGAAACAACCATCTAGCTACTGTATGGACCCATAGTCCAAGGGTGAACTACTCACGCATCATACCGGAGGCTGGCATGGTGATGAAGAAGGCCTCCGGGATGATCTCTCCCCTCCGGCAGGGTGCCGGGAAGAGATTCAGACCCCCCCCCTCCCCAATCTAGGGACGATGGTGGCGACGGCTACAAACTGTTTCGTGGAGATATGATCAGATGTTTAGGGTTTCTGCATCGGGGGGATTTTATAGGTGAAGAGGCGACGCATGGGGCGGCCATGGGGCCCACACCCTGCCTTGGCGCGACCTAGGGTGGGCCCGCACCTGGGAGGGTGTGGCTGCCCTGTGGCGCCCCTCCGTCTCTCCTTTGGTCTCTGTGTTCGTTCCGGTAAAATATTGACTTTGGCTTTTGTCCCATCCAATTCCGAGAATATTTACTTACTAGATTTTCTGAAACCAAAAACAACAAAAAACAGGCAACTGACAGTGTGGCATCTTGTTAATAGGTTATTACCAGAAAATGTATAAAAATACCTCAAAGTGTAGACAAAGCATAGCAAAATTGATACTAAACAAGCATGGAACATAAAAAATTATAGATACATTTACGACGTATCAGCTCCTCAGAGTCTAAGCAGGGGATCAAAGGAAAGAGTGAGTAACAGTGTTACCCAGCAAATCCATTATATGCAAGGTGGGAAGTTTGATACTCTATCTACCACCTCGTACTATTAGTCCATGGTACTATGCATTTTTCGTAAACATTTCTTTAAAGATTAAGTTTATTTCCAATAACTATGCCCATCAGCCTTCACAGGTTGACCATAAATTCATGGAGTTCCTTTCCTTCCGCGTGAGCAGTTCCTTCCCGGAATATGGAGTAACAAGTTACAGTTCTTACACTTTGCATAAGTGCGTTGCTTTACCCATGAGAGATCAACTCTTTTTTGCACAACCGGGCGTAGTTTCCCATCCACAATTCTGTGATGTGGGGCCCAGTAGGCGATCCAAGACATTCACTGTCCCCTTCATTACCCCGCATGTCTCCTTGGTGTACGCCATGCCCATATATTGAATTACAGCAATGGTTAGTACAGACCGTTCAGGTGCCATAAATATCGTGGGACGTTGAGGGTTCCCACCCATATGTTGCATTTTCTCTATGAATTACCAATTAATGCACGTTGCAAGGAAAACAACCATTACCTGCGCATCCGGCTACATGCGAGAGGAAGAAGATATAGCTAACTTCTCTGTCCCATTCCAAATCCCATGGTTAACGCGTAATATACGGCGCTATAATCACTGATGTCATGGGTTGTCAAGTCCTAAGTGATTAATCTCATTGCAAATGGAAACCAAAGTTCCATTTCCCACCTTATACATATCACCACTTAGGATGATATCAACAATTTATTTGTTTTGAGAAAATAATATGTTCTTTCTCCGAAACATAGATGATAACACACAATTTTGCAATTACTTTGATAAAGACTCATCAAAGGACATGAGCAAGTGATGAAATTGCCTTGTGATTGCAAGGTAGTGAAGTCGGATGCTTGCGCTCGACCTTGAGCTTCTATTTCTACAAAACGCCATTATTGCCTGGTAAGGACAATATTTAAAGAAGCAATAATGAATATGCATAATAATGCAATGCATAATTTATTATTTATCTTCTTTGTGTGTTTTACCCATTATATTAATTTTCTTAAATTCCTTTATGCAATAAAGTAAGTTGTTAAAGGATAATTCTTAACATTTTGTAAATATTATATTTAATATTTTTGTGGTATTATAAATTAATAGAAGAGCTTAATACTTATTTTTATTTATTTAACTCCTATTATTATTTCCTTAATATTCTTTTTAATAATGAGCATCTAAATTTATAAGATTTTATTTTTACTAATCTAAATAGAAACTTAGTATTTTTATAAAATACTATACTGATTTAGAATGATAAAAACAAATTATATTTATTTATAGGTATTTTATTTATTTTTATAAAAATCCATAAATAATATATATTATAAAATAATCAACCTAAATTAATTCCATTGAAAATAGAATTCTTGATTTTATTGGGTAGCTTATATTTTTATGAACTCATAGATATAATATTTGTATTTTTTTAGTATTTTTATTTTATTTCTTAGGACTT
This sequence comes from Avena longiglumis, assembly GCA_030063025.1. Classification (NCBI taxonomy): domain Eukaryota; kingdom Viridiplantae; phylum Streptophyta; class Magnoliopsida; order Poales; family Poaceae; genus Avena; species Avena longiglumis. The sequence continues at coordinate 72,459,004 of CP125979.1, forward strand.
ATTAAGTCCTAGAGGTATTTTATCCCTTGCATGCCATCAGTCCAAAGACCCGCTGAGCAAGGCGCAGGGCGACATGGCGATGGGCCTCGACGTCTCCCTGGGAGTAGGACTTGGACTCCCCTAACACCCGAGCCAGCTCCTTATTCAGCGCCAAGACCTTGGCCTCAACAACTTTCAGGGCTTCTGCAGTAGCCCTCGAATCCCTAGAAAGGCCGGACAAACTTTGAACATATTGCAAAGATGAGGCTGTCCCTAGATACAGAAGAAACACGCAGCAAATGGTTGGTACCACGCCATGAAGCAAGGTTAAGTGGACTCTTACTGAAGAAAGGAAAAGGGAAGACAGGTGGATCTGACCTGTAACCCTGACCTTATCAGCTGAAGGTTGTCTTGTAGCAGTTGAACAATTGCTGGAGCTGTCACTAACTCACGGATTCCCGGAGGCGCAACCGTCAGGTTTGGGGAACTATGCCTGGTTGGGGAAGTTGGAGCAGAGTGTGGCTCCGACCCGACTACTACCCTAGAAGTTCATAATCAAGAAGGCGTGAGGATAAGAGCATAGCTAAGAAAGTGAGGAAGACATGAAAAAAGAGCTCCTAGGAATCACCACCTCGTGGAGAGAGTTCACTTGGGGGAAGGGGTTTGGCAGTACTCAGAACTAAAGGGAATATGCCCTAAGAGGCAATAATAAATTTGTTATTATGTATATTCCAAGTATATGATAGATGTTTATTTTTCATATTATAATTGTATTATTACAGAAACGTTAATACATGTGTGTTTAATAAACAAACAGAAAGTTCCTAGTTATGCCACTCTTACAAACTAGCACGTTGATTAACAAAATGAACAAGGTTTCCTGATCATGGACATTGGATGTTGTTAATAATGAGGTCATAACATTATTGGAATTGTGTGATGAACATTCATCAGAAGTATAGCATTACGATCAAAGTCATTGAGTTTATATTGCTATAACATCATACGAAGTAATCCTAATCCTTAGACCATGAGATCATGTCAATCACTAATACTGGAAGAGTATCTTGATAACATCAAACTTCACACCATAACAAGGTGATTATAAAGATGGGTTCAGTGCTACTAAAATTTTATGTTGAGGCCCATGGATCAAGAGTGGAATTTGTTCATCCTGATGATGAATAGATATACTCTGGGCCTCTCGGTGATATCACATTGGTTAGCTTGCAAGCAAGTGATTTTATCACTAGAATGTTATATCACGGGAACAATAAAAGAGTACATGTTAGTAACAAGATCAAACTAGGTATGAAGATACCAATGATCGAATCTCGGACATGTAATATATCGCGAGACAAAGGGATTAAGATTCTAGCATAAAAGGTTCTCATGATCAACCTCGTTAAACTTTATCAGTCTTCAAGGGTATGTTCTCTACGGATGTATATCCGCCCGTTGCTTGTATCTAGTAGATAGATCTTGGTACATAGTTGTTCCCATTATAGGAAATTTTTTGTTTTCTATGCTACGAACCCTACAAGAACCTTCACAGACCTCGGGGGAAGGGTCTTCTTACCCGATTCATCGTCATCCGAGCTCAGCAGCAATGAAAACATCCTTTTGGGCTAGCAAAGAAGGAGGATTTTCAGCTCGCGTAGGGGAAGCCCGCAACAAAGACCGAGGTAGTTTACCTTACGCCCGGGACCTGTTGAGGAGGACTTGACAGATCTACTCCGGTTGTGGGAAGGTTTCTCCTGGCCTCATTCATGAAAGAGGACCTCCCCGTTGGGGGGAGCGGTGGCAACGGGCATATCCACAGTCTCCCACGCAGCAATGTCCTGGAAGGTCATAGGTATCGTCAGGAGAATCAAGAATAAGGCTGTGGCAGGAGAGCTTACGGCAATAATCTTGTCCCGCTCGACCGCAGGAAGATAGCATAGGGGTGCCAAGGACTCCCCTCCACTAGAGGTTAACAAATAGCACCCTGAGAAGATGTTCTAGTTCGCCACCAAGCAAAGGCTCGAAAAGTAGCGACATAGGACGTTATAATAGAAGGAACAAAGGAAAAAATATTAGAAGTGTAAAGAGTAACGAAGATACGGTGATAACTTACCTCGATGATCTTGAAGTGGATCACTCCCAGGGGCATGCACCTAGGCTGGCCCCTTGTTCTTCAGGGGACACAACTGACGAGATAGGAAGTCCTCCATGACGTGGCCTATTGTTAGGCCCTTATCTAGCAGCTCTCGGATGGCATCACATTAGTGGATAAACAGTGGGAGCTCCTCTGGCTACTCCACCCAATCATCATTCTCGACCGCTAGATAAACTTCGAAGAGAGGGACGTCTTTCGAGCCAGCTGTAATCACCTAGCTGGTTGATAGGCTCGACCATCCATTGGTTCGAGGTATCGGAAGATATTTCGCCTCCCTGTGCGGCTTGATGAGGAAGCTACAGGTCGAGATAATCCGAGAAGGACTTACTCTGGTACGTGAAAGGTAGAAGAAGAAAGATAGGAGTCCGCATGACGGGATAATCCTGACTTGCGCCTCGAGGAGATGGGAAAACGAGGCAAGGATCAAGATGGAATGGGTGTAAAGGTGCATCAATTGGATCCCGAACAACCCTAGGGGGAATGCTGAGCCCACACTTGAAGTGGTTAATTGGAATGACCGTGTACTCGGTTGGGACCTAACGGGTTCCAGATCCCTCAACTGGAAGGATGATGAGGAATGAGGAGTTGGTCCTCGCCGCGCACATCCCAGCTATGTCTTCGTCGGATATCATCGAGGCAGGACAGATGTCCTCCCGATCGACGTGCTCTGCCCTTAGTGGGAGCCGAGCGGAAAGCCCACAACGGTGGCCCCTAGCAACCATGGCACCCATCTTTGGGGTATTATTGACTGGAGAGAGTGGGAGACTGTAACACCCTCAGAATCGGCCCTATGCAAGTTTTAGCGAAACCCGCCAAACCCGCATAGAAACGATTCGAAGGTGCCCACCAGGCACTTTCGTGCGGGTGGAAAACAAAGTAATAACATTACACAACAGTCCTCGATGGGACCCAGCAGAGATATATACAGCGACTCAATGAGTCAAGAATACGATATAATATACAAAGATCCAAATCACCTTGGGAGCGAGAGCCCAGCTACGGACAAGATGCAAATGGGGCTAAGAGCCACGAAGAATAACCAATGGCGTCCATAACCTGCCCGGCCAAGCGGAAGGGTAACCACGCTAACGACGCCGGTCTCAAAACCTGCTTAAACAAAAGGGTGCCGACAAAGGGCAAAGGAAAAAGAGGAGCGTCGATCGAGGCCAAGACAGCAAGACTAGAATTGCGGTCCTCGCCTACATAGGTATGGTGGATCGAGGCGGCAAGAAGATGCACTAAACAACCTATAGAGACTCAAGAAAGCTGGCTATCAGAGAGGGGTAAGGAAGACCTATTCGGATCCATCCTGATACTAGCAACAAACAAACCCATCCTGGCGTTTCCCCCTCGAGACCAACGAGGAAGTCAACCGAGGAACTCACACAGTTGGCAATTTTACTTATTCAGTTATAGTTGCGGCACTTTACTAGTCAGGTTTAGATAATCATCCTGATAAAGTAAGCAGTGGGCACTTTTAGTTAACCATTCCGTTATAGTTACAACATTTACTAATCAGATACAATTAGCATATGACAACCCCAAAACCCAGCAGTTGTTGGTACTTTTATTTAGCCATTCCGTTGTAGTGAAGCTGATTACTAATCATATCGGATACAAGTCAATTTAAAACAGTAAACTTTAGTTATAGTTGTCTATGATCAAGCACTGTGCTCCAAGTCGTCCATAACATGACACGGCTTCTCGAAAAGATTTAACCCTGCAGGGGTGCACCAAAGTATCCACAGGAACTTCGACCCTTTTTGCCAGATCAGTTAACATACACCCATCGGTATGTCGGCGGGGCCTAAGTCACGACGTTCCCAGACCCAAAGCAAGCACGGGGGGCCACCCCACTAAGTACACCAAGAACGGTCGGCCGGTCTCGAGACGGACTTAGGGTTTGGGTGGACCAGTGAACGACAAAGAAATCCCCAAGCGGGATCGACACAGCAAACGTGTCCCGATCCTAAACAGTACAGCGTGCTCCTCACACAATCGTAAATACATAAGTAGCATGGCATAAGTACAGGATAGTACATAAATCCTCAAACTAGTTGTGGCCCCCAGTACAATACTTTGAAATCAGGTAATAATCAATGGGGGGCCCATATCTCCCCACCTGTGGTTAGCGCGCTCGATCTCGGAACAGGTGTCAAGAACTCGGGTCCTACGGGACACAAGTGGGCGGTCGGAAACCAAAAATTACCTATCACCCACCGATGCCTCTGCTTAATTCAATTTTAGTTGTTAAACAGGAATTAAAGTGAAACAATAATTAAAGCCATGATCATCTCCAACGTCAACATGCGGCAATTCATCAACAACTGTGGCACTTGACAACACGCAAAAGACTTGAGCAAGCGATCACGACACGCGAGTCCAACTATCTACCAAACAACAGGTCATAGGATGTGTCCAAGGCAATATAGGGCTGCACGGTATATCACAAAGGAAACTAAAGCATCGCAAATACGTATAGCAATAGATCAACAGGAGGGAATAAAGACTATAAAAGTAAGATAGGTAGAAAGGGAAGATGCTGCTTTGAAAAACATTGTCGAAGGTTCAACCAAGATCGGTAAGCTCACATCAACTCAACGGCCTTATCATGAAGAAGCAAAACACTAGAAGAAACACGGATGCACTATTTAATAAAGCGGCAAAAGATCGGCATGATGCATGTGTGATGCATGACATGGCAAGGTGCAATGCAATTAGGTCAGATTAGGCGGAACCGGGGTCCCGACACTTATTTAAATGGTTCATGTTGTTTGGAACCCCCGCAATTTAATTGTTGTTGAACAAGCCAGAATATATCACCGGTTCGCTACTCAAGTTTAAATGAGGCCAATATGAGACTAGATTTGCCCACATATGGGCCCCATATTTAATTATGAGGTGAATCGGCATAAGGCCCCCAAACCACATGAATGTATGCATGCAAGACAATTATTATGCGACAAGTTGTATTATGTTATAAAATAGGGTTTCGGGAAGGGTTCACACATTAGGGTTCAGCAGATCTTGGGGTTCCGGGGTTCGGGGTTCGACAGGGTCCAGGGTCCGGTCTCGGGTCCAGGGTTTGACGAATCGTTCTCGGACTCCAGGATCGTTCTCGGACTCCGGGGTTAGGGTCTTCGGATCGGGAAGTACTTGTCGCATCTACCGTCTTCGGGTTTGCTTCAATCGGGACCATGTCGGAGTACTTGTCGTCCCATGTGGCCTTCGGGTCCGGGGTCCAGTCATGGCGTCCCAGGGAAGTACATGTCGTGTCCGTGACGGAGATCTTGAGGGTCCCTGAACTTGACGAGCTTGGCGTTCAGGGGAGCTCCCGGTGTCCCGAGGAGAAGATCTTGGCGTCCGAGGGTTTTCTCCGCGTCCGTGGTGCGTCCGTGATGTAGATCTTGTCGGTTCCTCGCCGGAGGCTGCGGGTTCGACGGTGTCTCGGCGACTTGGCGCCGGATCCGAGAGGAGAACTTGGCGTCCGAGAAGAGGGTACTCATCGCCGGGTTAGGTCTTGGGTTCGGTTCGGTAGAAGTTCTTGTCGCTTTCCCGATTGGCACCACGTCCCTCCTCGGATGTGTGGGGCATTGGGTTGGTCTTGACGCCGAGATCTTGGCTTCTTGGTGAGGCGGCACTCGGCGTGGTTATACTTGGTGGAGGCGACACGGGCCCATTGTCGGGCGGGCTCGGCTTGGGGTGGCGGGTCCGCAGGCAAGCCGGTGACGCGCCGAGGACGCAAGGATGTCTGGCGGCGCAAGAGCTCGCGGAGGGCGCCGGACAGCTCGGACCGGAGGGGCTGGATGGAGGCGGTGGTCGGCCGAGACGGCAGGCGTGGTAACGCTGAGGAGAGATGGCCATGGCGCGGAGGAGAGAGGATGGCCGGCCTTGGTGGCGGGCTGTCACGGGCGGCGGCGGCGGGTGTGAGGCAAGCGGCGGGAGCGCATGAGCGGCCGAGGAGAAGGGGAGGAGCGGGGGGGTGCAGAGAGGCGGCGGTGGGCGGAGGCAACAGGCGGTGAGGTTGAGAGAGGCGCTGGGAAGCTCTCGGGAGGCGCGTGGAGGGAGAAGGAGGCGGCGGAAGCAGGCGCCAGAGAAGGCGGTGCTGAGCGGGAGGCGGTGCAAGGTGGTGGAGGCGAGATCGGGTGGGAGGAGACAAGGGAGAGAGGGAGGCGGGGCTCGAGCTGGGGTGGGGTCGTCGGTGGTGCGGGCCGTGGGACCCGGGGTCAGGGAGGTCCAGGGGGAGGCGGGCTGGGCCCAGGGTGGGCTGGCAGCGTGGAGGGCGCGTGGGGGGGTGTGGCGGCGCGTGGAGCCAGGGAGGAGGGGCCCAGTGGTGGCGACGGGGAGGAAGGAAGTGGGCCAAGGCAGGGAGGGAGAGGTCTGGCTACAAGGCGTGGCGTGGCGTGTAATGCTGGGTGGGTTGGTGATAGAGAGGAGAGAGAGAGGGAGACCATGTGGCGGTTTCTGGTTGGGTGGGGTGGTGGACAGGGCGACGTGGCGACATAGGATAGGTTGGGGTGAGGTGGCCAAAGGGGTGGGTAGATTTTTAGGTAGCTGTAGGATTTAGAGGGGCTGGTTTGGGGTGGACCGTTTTAGTTTCTGGGGGTGGTCGTTCGGGTCGGTCGGCCCGTTCGACTGCCCCCACTAAAAAAATAATATAATTTTTATTTGTTTTGTTAACACCGTTTGCAAACCGATAGCACTCAAACAAAAATAATCCGGAGACCGGGCTTTGCATTTGAACAAAGATGGGGCGTTTTAGAAAACAAAACGGGCTTTGCGAAATAGTTTTATGCGATCAATGCATGATGATGACGATGCAATGCACAAAAACAACGCGATTTTCTAGTAGTGGTTTTGCGGGATGCCATAATTCGACACCACTAACAAGGGATCTCGCCCTCGAGATCCGCCTCATGGTACCGGAAGAAAGGTCGGCGATCTGCGTCTTCTCGCTTCGTGTAGATCCTCGCGACACCACTAACGAGGGTCGTTGCCCGTGATCGCCGAGAGAACACTCCGGGAATAAAAGGGCGAAGGTAGAGGTATCAACAAATAAAGCCACCTCTAACTTCGGTAGGAAGAGGGAATCGATGCATTCTCGTTCACTTCAATGTACAAAAGCGAATAGAAGGGGTAGTCGGCATGGGGGCCAATCCATCACGCACCCAAACTATTACTCCGCACAATCAGTAGAAGAGAGTGCAACCATTCACGGAATTAGACTGAAGATCTCGATAATCGAGGTTCGGAAACAAAGGAGGGATGCAGACTCTGCATCGGATCTGGCGTAGAGGATGTCGTCGCGTCGGAAACACCGGAAAACACATCAAGGAACAAAGGAGGGTACCACAGACGAAAGATTCCTCGGATAGCATGAAGACCGGATGTAGCAACACCGTTATCAGAGGAGGAAGCGAAACCCTGAAGGTACGACGGAAACCCAACCACGAGAATTCCTGGACTCGAAGAAAGAGATGGGGGCAGATTTAAAACGCGTAAAGATAAGAGGAGAATAGCAGAGGGTAAGGAGTAAAATCAGACCTAATCAGAACTATCCAACCGATTTTTTCGAAAATAGTTTTGACACTCTACTTCGGCCGTTAGCTAGGTTATCCTACAGGCTGGACTTGTGGGGTATCGCAATTGCTGAGCTCTGATACCACTCTGTAACACCCTCAGAATCGGCCCTATGCAAGTTTTAGCGAAACCCGCCAAACCCGCATAGAAACGATTCGAAGGTGCCCACCAGGCACTTTCGTGCGGGTGGAAAACAAAGTAATAACATTACACAACAGTCCTCGATGGGACCCACAGAACAGATATATACAGCAGCGACTCAATGAGTCAAGAATACAGATATAATATACAAAGATCCAAATCACCTTGGGAACGATAGAGCGTCCAGCTACGGACAAGATGCAAATGGGGCTAAGAGCCCTGAAGAATAACCAATGGCGTCCATAACCCTGCCCAGGCCAAGCCGGAAGGGTAACCCTGCTAACGGCGTCGATCTCAAAACCTGCTTAAACAAAAGGGGTGCCGACAAAGGGCAAAGGAAAAAGAGGAGTCGATCGAGGCCAAGACACGGCGAGACTAGAATCGCGGTCCTCGCCATAGGTATGGTGGATCGAGCGGCAAAGATGCACTAAACAACCTATAGAGACTCGAAGAAACTGGCGGCTATCAGAGAGGGGTAAGGAAGACCTATTCGGATCCATCCTGATACTAGCAACAAACAAACCCATCCTGGCATTTCCCCCTCGAGACCAACGAGGAAGTCAACCGAGGAACTCACACAGTTGGCAGTTTTACTTATTCAGTTATAGTTGCGGCACTTTACTAGTCAGGTTTAGATAATCATCCTGATAAAGTAAGCAGTGGGCACTTTTAGTTAACCATTCCGTTATAGTTACAACATTTACTAATCAGATACAATTAGCATATGACAACCCCAAAACCCAGCAGTTGTTGGTAATTTTATTTAGCCATTCCGTTGTAGTGAAGCTGATTACTAATCATATCGGATACAAGTCCATTTATAACAGTAAACTTTAGTTATAGTTGTCTATGATCAAGCACTGTGCTCCAAGTCGTCCATAACCGCGGACACGGCTTCTCGAAAAGATTTAACCTAGGGTGCACCAAAGTATCCACAGCACTTGACCCTTTTGCCGATCGTTAACATACACCCATCGGTATGTCGGCGGGGCCTAAGTCACGACGTTCCCAGACCCAAAGCAAGCACGGGGGGGCCACCCCACTAAGTACACCCGCAACGAAGTCGGCCGGTCTCCGATACGGACTTAGGGTTTGGGTGGACGGCTGTGAACGACAGCAAATCCCCAAACGGGGACTGTCGACACCGCGAAAACGTGTCCCGATCCTAAACAGTACAGCGTGCTCCTCACACAATCGTAAATACATAAGTAGCATGGCATAAGTACAGGATAGTGAATAAATCCTCAAACTAGTTGTGGCCCCTAGTACAATACTTTGAAATCAGGTAATAATCAATGGGGGGCCCATATCTCCCCACCTGTGGTTAGCGCGCTCGATCTCGGAACAGGTGTCAAGAACTCGGGTCCTACGGGACACAAGTGGGCGGTCGGAAACCAAAACTTACCTATCACCCACCGATGCCTCTGCTTAATTCAATTTTAGTTGTTAAACAGGAATTAAAGTGAAACAATAATTAAAGCCATGATCATCTCCAACGTCAACATGCGGCAATTCATCAACAACTGTGGCACTTGACAACACGCAACAGCACTTGAGCAAGCGACTACGACGCGCGAGTCCAACTATCTACCAAACAACAGGTCATAGGATGTGTCCAAGGCAATATAGGGCTGCACGGTATATCACAGGTGCGGAAACTAAAGCATCGCAACACAGATAGCAATAGATCAACAGGAGGGAATAAAGACTATAAAAGTAAGATAGGTAGAAAGGAGAAGATGCTCGCCTGAAAAACATTGTCGAAGGTTCAACCGAAGATCGGGCGAAGCTCACATCAACTCAACGGCCTTATCCGCGAAGAAGCAAAACACTAGAAGAAACACCGGATGCACTATTTAATAAAACGGCAGAAGATCGGCATGATGCATGTGTGATGCATGACATGGCAAGGTGCAATGCAATTAGGTCAGATTAGGCGGAACCAGGGTCCCGACACTTATTTAAATGGTTCATGTTGTTTGGAACCCCCGCAATTTAATTGTTGTTGAACAAGCCAGAATATATCACCGGTTCGCTACTCAAGTTTAAATGAGGCCAATATGAGACTAGATTTGCCCACATATGGGCCCCATATTTAATTATGAGGTGAATCGGCATAAGGCCCCCAAACCACATGAATGTATGCATGCAATACAATTATTATGCGACAAGTTGTATTATGTTATAAAATAGGGTTTCGGGAAGGGTTCACACATTAGGGTTCAGCAGATCTTGGGGTTCCGGGGTTCGGGGTTCGACAGGGTCCAGGGTCCGGTCTCGGGTCCAGGGTTTGACGAATCGTTCTCGGACTCCAGGATCGTTTCTGACCGGGTTAGGGTCTTCGGATCGGGAAGTACTTGTCGCATCTACCGTCTTCGTGTTTGCTTCAATCGGGACCATGTCGGAGTACTTGTCGTCCCATGTGGCCTTCGGGTCCGGGGTCCAGTCATGGCGTCCCAGGGAAGTACATGCCGTGTCCGTGACGGAGATCTTGAGGGTCCCTGAACTTGACGAGCTTGGCGTTCAGGGGAGCTCCCGGTGTCCCGAGGAGAAGATCTTGGCGTCCGAGGGTTTTCTCCGCGTCCGTGGTGCGTCCGTGATGTAGATCTTGTCGGTTCCCTGTCGGAGGCCTGCGGGGTTCGACGGTGTCTCGTTGACTTGGCGCTTCGGATCCGAGAGGGAGAACTTGGCGTGCCGAGAAGAGGGTACTCATCGCACCGGGGTTAGGTCTTCGGGGTTCGGTTCCCGGTAGAAGTTCTTGTCGTTTCCCCGATTGGCACCACGTCCCCTCCTCGGATGTGTGGGCATTGGGTTGGTCTTGACGTCGAGATCTTGGCTTGCTGGTGAGGCGGCACTCGGCGTTGGTTATACTTGGTGGAGGCGACACGGGCCCGCTGTCGGCGGCGGGGCTCGGCTTGGTGCAGGGCGGGTCCGCGCAGGGCCGGCTTCGGGTGACGCGCTCGAGAATGCAAGGGGATGTCCTGGCGGCGGCGCGAGTCTCGCCGAGGGCGCCGGACTTCGGGACCGGAGGGGGCGCGGATGGAGGCGGTGGTCGGCGCGAGACGGCTCGGGTGGTAACACGATGGAGGAGATGGGCGCGCGTGAGGGAGGAGGATGGCGGCCGCTGGTGGCGCGGCCATGCGGCGGGCAGGCGCGGGCGAGCACGCGCGGAATGGCGGGCGGCAGCTGTGAGCGGGCGCCGAGGGAGAAGGGGGGAGGAGCGGTGGCGGGGTGCAGGGGAGAGGCGGCCTGGCGGCGGGGCGGAGGCAGCGACCGGCGGTGAGGTTGGAGAGAGAGGGGCGCTCGCGGGGAAGCTCTCGGGGGAGGCGCGGCGCGGAGGGAGAAGGGCGGAGGCACGACGCGGAGGGAGAAGGGCGGAGGCGCGGCGTCGGAAGCAGGCGCCGGCGAGGAAGGCGGGTGCCGGAGCGGCGGCGGGAGGCGGTGCAAGCGGGCAGGGTGGAGGCGAGATCGGGGGAGGACAAGGAGAGAGGGAGGCGGCTCGAGCGGGGCCTGGGTGGGGTCGCGTCGGTGGTGCCGTGGGACCCGGGGTCGAGAGGCAGTCGGGGAGGCGGGTGGTGGCCAAGGGTGGGCCAGCGTGTGGAGGCGTGGGGGCGTGGTGGAGCTGTGAGGAGGGGCCTGTGGCGCGGACAGGGAGGAAGGAAGTGGGCCGCGCGGGGCCAGGGGAGGGGAGAGGCTGCTGTTGGCGCGGCGGCGTGGCGGTAATCTTGGGGTTGGTGATAGAGAGGAGAGAGAGGAGACCATGTGGGTTTCGGTTGGGTGGTGGACAGGGCGACGTGGCGACATAGGATAGGTTGGGGTGAGGTGGCCAAAGGGGTGGGTAGATTTTTAGGTAGCTGTAGGATTTAGAGGGGCTGGTTTGGGGTGGACCGTTTTAGTTTCTGGGGGTGGTCGTTCGGGTCGGTCGGCCCGTTCGACTGCCCCCACTAAAAAAATAATATAATTTTTATTTGTTTTGTTAACACCGTTTGCAAACCGATAGCACTCAAACAAAAATAATCCAGAGACCGGGCTTTGCATTTGAACAAAGATGGGGCGTTTTAGAAAACAAAACGGGCTTTGCGAAATAGTTTTATGCGATCAATGCATGATGATGACGATGCAATGCACAAAAACAACGCGATTTTCTAGTAGTGGTTTTGCGGGATGCCACAGAGACTAAATGGATTGCGCAGGTCTCCCTTCTTAGGAGAGGTTGGGTTTTCATAAATAAAGGGATCGGCGACATCCTACCTCCTCGCAAATAAATCGTGACCATTCCAATAAGATTCAACTAAGAAGTGGAAAAACGCCGCTTAGGTCGTGTGCGGAGAACCAGCAAAGGATCAACCATGAATGGAAAAATCCCTGAAGAGTCGCAGCGGCGCATCCCATCAGTTAGCATCATGGGAAGGAATCTCATTATAATCACTACCTTCAATTTTGCTAGACGAAACAGATTCCCACGTGGCAAAAGAGCTCTGAGAAGCAACAATTATTGAGAAGATCTCTCCAACTTGTTTAGTTTCAGGTACTCACGACCACGGAAAAGATCCTCTCAACAAACCTCCTCAGGTCACAGAAGAAGTTAAAGCATCACTCGACATCATTGATTACGTCATCATGGACTAGACCTAAACCCCACTACGACCTCATTGTGCCAGATAGGAAGGTTCCGATATGATAAGAGCTAAAATTACGGATACCTTCTCGGCCTCTCGGTTCGGTACTATATGTCATAAAAGGGAGCTCTCCCTCAGACCTCCTCTGGTCATTAAAGGTATCGACACCTCTACATAAAAGGATCTTTTTATTCCCTTTTATTATGAACCCTTTTGCAGGACCTCGTCGTAAGCCCATTACCCTGGGACATCTGAGATGGGAATGCTCATCGTACCTTCCCTAAGAATGGGCATACAGAAAGGTTTGCGCGATCGAGAAGTCTGCACATGCGGAGACCTTGCACTAGGACCTTGAGTATTTATAAGAACCTCGTGCCTTAAGACCAAGAAGAAGTCATCGAGCTCACCAGGAGGAGATTGAGAACGAGCTACAACAACTCTGCTACAAGAAAGGCCGCCTTATTAATGTTACTGATCGGGAGCTTGTCGGTGATGAGTGGATTCATGCATGTATCGGACATGGGCCTAAACCCACGTTTCCTGCCCACGACGACCTCCGACGATCAACGACTTGAAGGCCTTCATATAGAAGCTCTCAACCGACCTAACTTGTGGGGCTGGAAGATGGCTCTCTGGATATCCCGAAGGCCAGAAGTACGTGCAAGGGAGATTGGAGATCATGATTACGTGAAAGACAAGATGAAGACCTGGCGTGACTAAGGACTCGGCTACCATTGACACATATAAGTACCCGAAGACATTCACCCTACAAGGACACGCCATAATCGCCAAGTCTTCACCATTAGCCTTAGTCATAGCTTTAGATTCATCTCTCCTGTTGGGTATCATTATAAACCCATCGAGATCATTTTGTAGACACATTGTATGATCTGCCGATCACCTTATGAATAAAGTCTGAGGGAACCATCCCATTATACACATATCTTCATCTTTGAGATCCAAACCTGCTGACCTGAGCCATCCGCCAAACAAGTAAACTCTCGTCCATTCCTCGGAAGTGAGACTGCAGACGGATCATGGAAACTATCCTTTGTCATATTTGATGCCCTGAAAAATTCCCTAATCTTATTCTTTCCCCTAGCACTATATATAGCGCCTTGTGGCTTAGATATGAGATCAGATATGGTGACGATTAGAGAGATATTTGCTCATTTTCTCTCTCGTGTGTGGAAATCCTACGAAGATGAATCGGGTTCTTTGCTCTTTCCCTGTGTGGATTCTAGTATTGCATGTGTCAATCTTCAGTATTAAGTTTATAGTAGTGCCAATCTCCCATAGTGCTCCATTAGTTGATATTCTCCTTTTTAGTACTCTATTCGATTAGGGACCGCCTAGTAAGAAGGAATCAATTTCAATTAGAGTGATTATTGGCTTGTGAGGTTGCTATGTTGGGTGTTTATTATCAGGATTGATTCTATGTGTTTGCTTGCTATTTATATATCTTCACGTGTGCATGCGCGTGTTCTTCTTGTTCCTTGTCTTCCTCCCCTCAAATTCCATGAATCCGTGAAGGTCGGGTCATCCCAAGTCATGTCATAAGTCTTCCAAGTCATATTAATTTATATTGGTTAAATTTGGAGATGGAATAAGGTACGCTTTGATAGTTCTTGGTTAGTCAAGGACTAGCTTAGCGCTCGATCAATTAAACTAATTGTTTAATTTTTTAATAAGAAGAATCAGGTTGATGGTGTGCTGTTTTTTTTACTATTTACTATGAGGCAAAATCCCCACAGCTCAACTTTATTAACTCAAAGAAAAGAGAAGAGTACAAATACAAAAAGCAAAAGGAAGGAGGAAAAACCTACATGCTAGTCTAGAGGGAACTGAACTTACTGTCTACTAGAAGGAGAGGGAGGCAAAGAGACTGAAAACTATTGACAGAGAAACTAAGGAGAGACTAAAAGTCTAAGTTACAACAGAGCATCAATCCATTGCTGGAGTTTAGTATTGTGAGCTGGCTTCATTCTGTGCACCTGAAGTGTAATATCATGGACAAAACAACCTTTCCATGTAACAAAACGAGGCTAGAGGTTTTCAAAGATAAGTGCATTTCTAACCTTCCAAATATTCCAGCATGCAAGGAAAACCACATCAGCAAAAAAAGGTTGATTAAACCGTCTCCTTGCCTTTGGCAATCTGCTCCATATCAGTCCCAGCTTACCAATTGATTTGTAGGTAGTTCCATACCTTGGAGCTAAACTTACATGTGAAGAAAAGGTGATCTCTATCCTCATTGTGCACCTGGGCAGCCAAACCCGCATAGAAACGATTCAAAGGTGCCCACCAGGCACTTTCGTGCGGGTGGAAAACGAAGTAATAACATTACACAACAGTCCTCGATGGGACCCACAGAACATATATATATATATACAACACGACTCCATGAGTCAAGAATATAGATATAATATACAAAGATCCAAATCACCTTGAAAATGATAGAGCGTCCGACTACGGACAAGATGCAAATGGGGCTAAGAGCCCTGAAGAATAACCAATGGCATCCATAACCCTGCCCAGGCCAAGCCGGAACGGTAACCCTGCTAACGACGTCGAAACCTGCTTAAACAAAAGGGGTGCCGACAAAGGGCAAAGGAAAAAGAGGAGCGTCAAGATCGAGGCCAAGACAGCATGAGGCTAGAATTCGGCGGTCCTCGCCTACATAGGTATGGTGGACTGAAGCGGCAGCGGCAGCATGCACTAAACAACCTATAGAGACTCGATACAACTGGCGACTATTAGAGAGAGATAAGAAAGACCTATTCGGAACCAACCTGATTCTACCATCAGACAAACCCCTCCTGGTGTTTCCCTCTCGAGACCAAACGAGGAAGTCAACCGAGGAACTCACACCGTTGGCAGTTTTATTTATTCAGTTATCGTTGCAGCAATTACTAGTCAGGTATAGATAATCATCCTGATAAAATAAGCAGTGGGCCATTTTAGTTAACCATTCCATTGTAGTTGCAACACTTACTAGTCAGATAAAATTAACATGAGATAACCCAAAACCTAGCAGTTGTTGGTACTTTTATTTAGCCATTCCGTTATAGTTGCAATACTTACTAGTCAGATACAATGGTCGCAAGCGACATCCCAAACAAGCAATTGTTGGCAGTTTTATTTAGCCATTCCATTATAGTAAAGCTGATTACTAGTCATTATAAAGGCAAATTTATAGCACTACTCTAGTTATGCTTGTCTATGATCGAGATATTGTGCTCCAAGTCGTCCATAACCGCGGACACGGCTTTCAGAAAGTTTTACCCGGCCGGGGTGCACCAATAGCAACACACGCTCGATCAACCTCGGAAAAACCAAATCAAAACCCAACGAGGCCTTCACGACAAAGCAATCATAGGATTCAGAAATATTTCAGGGGGCCACCCCATTGAGTAGACCCGCAACGAAGCCAGCTGACTCCGAGATGGACTCAAGGTTTGCGACAATGGTCGAAACGATCGGGAACCCAAAACTGGGCTTGTCGATACCGCGAAAACATTCCGCTTACCTAAACAGTACAGTGTGCTCCTCGCACAATCGTAATAAAGCAGTAAAGCATGGCATAGGTACGGAATAGTAAATAAAACCTCAAACTAGTTTGTGGCCCCGAGAAATAAGACTGAATCAAGCTCTGGCTCAGGGGGGTCCCATAATCCTCCCGGATGTGGATAGCGCGATAAATCAAGGAACATGTATCAAGCACTCGGGGTCCTACGGGACACAAGTGGGCGGGTAACAACCAAATAACATCTATTGCCCACCTGTGCCTCTGCTTACTTACTTCAGTTTTAGTTGTTAAGCAGTATTTAAAGTGAACGATAAGTAAAGCCAAGATCATCTCCAACATCAACATGCGGCAATACACCAACAACTGTGGCACTTGACGACACGCAACAGCACTTGAGCAAGCGACTAAGACGCGCAAGTCCAACTATCTACCAAACAACAGGTAATAGGATGTGTCCAAGGCAATATAAGGCTGCAAGGGATACCATGGGCACGAAAACTAGAGCATCGCAACACAGATAGCAATAGATCAATAGGAGGGAAATAAATACTATAGAGTAAGATAGGTAGAAAGGGGGAGATGCTCGCCTGAAAAACATTGTCGAAGGTTCAACCGAAGATCGGGTCGGCACTCGCATCATCTCAACGGCCTTATCCGCGAAGAACCAAATCACTAGAATAACACCGGATGCACTATTTAAGGTTACGGCAGAAGACCGGGCATGATGCATGAATGATGTATGACATGGCAAAGATGCGATGCAATTGGGCAATATTAAGTGGAACCGGGGTCCCGACATTTATTTAGGTGGTTCATGTTGTTTAGATACCCCACAATTAAATGTTGTAATAACAGGGCAAGATAAGTTACCAGTTCGCTACACAAATTTAAATGAGGCCAATATAAGACTAAATTTGCCCGCATATGGGCCCCATATTTAATTTAGGTGAATCGGCATAAGGCCCCCAAACCACATGACAATATGCATGCGAGATGAATGATTCAATATGCATCAATTTGTTATTACATTTATAAAATAGGTCTCGAGAAAAGGGGTCACACATTAGGGGGTCTCGACGAACTTGGGGTTCCGGGGGGGTTCGGGGTTCGACAGGGTTCAGGGTCCGACGGAATCGGCGGGAGCGGATACAAGACGGAGAACTTGTCGTGACGTGCCGGAGATATTGTTTCCAAGCGGTCGATCTTGTCGGGTCCACGGATCGGCCGGTCTTGTCGTACGGAAGTAGAACTTGTCGTCCTTGTGGCGACCTTGGCGTCCTTCCGGTTCGGGTTTGGCGTCCGAGGGAAGTACTTGGCGTTCTCGAGGAAGTACTTCACGCATCTATGGATCGGTCCTCGGGGTCGAAGAACTTGGCGCGCCAGGGTTCGGGTTCGGCCTCCGGAGAGGAAGGCGACAGCACCGGGGTTCGATGTTTCGCTCCGGGGACGGTCTTGTGGTCTGAGTGGACGATCTTGACGTCGATGGAGTACTTGAATAGATGACACCGAGTTCAATAGGGTCCTTCGGGTTTGGGCTCCTCGCATCGCCATCGGAAGATCTTGGCGCCGGGCGTCAGTAGATCTTGGGAGCCTCGCAACTTCTTGCGGGTCATACTTGTCACATAGCACCTGTCGTGGCTAGCCTTGCTGATGTGGAGAAACATGTCCGAGGCTGGTCAAACACACACATACTGAGGTTCAAGCGGCGAGGTACATGGTACTTGACAGGGCGACGCGGATGCCGCGAGAACACGAGCAGGGCAGCAGCACGCCGCAGAGGGGGGTGGTTATCCAGAGGCGGCGACAGGGAGAGGAAGGACGAGGCGGCGCTACGGAAACGAGGCTCGCCGGCGGCGCGGCTTGCCGGAGGCGCAGCAGCCGGGAGGGGACGGCGCGACGGCGGCGCTGCTGGTCCGCCGAGGCGGCGGCGCGCTGGCTCGCAGAGGGCGCGGGAGAGCAGGCGGTCAGACGCAGGTCGAGGCGGGCCGCAACCGGAGAGAAGGCAGGGCTTGCGCCCCGGCCAGCGACGGAGAGGAGGCCGCGAACGGCGGGCCTGACGACCCGGGCGAGCCCACGCCGGGTCGCGCGGGCAGGGAGAGGGGAGGAAGGCCGGAGGGCGGGGCCGGGCGACGGTGACGCTGGGAGAAGGAGCCGGGGAGGCGGCGGCCGGGAGGCCGCGGAGGGAGGAAGACGCGGGCGGAAAAGGTCACGCGACCGAGCGTGAGAGGAGGCCGGCCGGAGGGAAGGGAAGGGCGCACAGAGGAGGGAGGAGGAGAGAGGCGGGCGCGCGTGAGGGAGAGGAGGGCGGACGGGAGGTGGGGACGGGGCGGTGGGGCCAGGGGCCAGTGGGTCCAAAGTGGGTAGGGTCACAGGCCCAGGGTGAGAGGTTGACCAGTGAGAGAGAGTGGGCGATTGATGGGGCCAGGCGCGGGTGAGTGGGGGGTGGAGAGTGGGGCCTGGGGGAGTGGGCTGGCTCGGCCCAGGGGGTGGGACCCGGGTGGTCAGAGGGGGAGAGAGAGGGGGGTCGGTGGCTGTGTGTGGGTGTGGGTGTGTTGGGTGGGGCGACAGGAGATGGAGAGGGGGTGTAAGTGAGGGGAGGTAGAGAAGTGTGAAAGCAGAGGAGGGGAAAAGTCTGGGATTGATGAGGTGGCAAGGTGGGTAGGGATTGGGGGAGAGGGTGAGATGGCAAGTGGGATTGGTGGGTAGATTAGGACTAGGTGGGAATAGGATTTCGGTAGGTGGTTTAGGTGGACCGATTTATCTTTGGGGTGGTCGAATCGCCTGCTCGACCGCCTCTAAAAAAAATAATTAAATATTTTATTTATTTTAAACAGGGCTTTTGCAAACCGATAACAGACAAAACAAAATAATCCGGAGACCCGGTTTTCGCGTTTGAATAAAGACGGGGCGTTTAGAAAACAAATTAGGTTTTCCCGAAAATAGTTTTATGCGAACAAATGCAAGATGATGACGATGCTCAAATGCAATGTGGCATGATGACATAAGCATGCGGTCATGATGATGCAGTGCACAAAAACAACGCGGTTTTCTAGTAGTGGTTTTGCGGGATGCCACAATTCGACACCACTAACAATGGATCTCGCCCTCGAGATCCGCCTCATGGTACCGGAAGGAAGGCCGGCGATCTGAATCTTCTCGCATCGTGTAGATCCTCGCGACACCACTAACAAGAGGTCGTTGTCCGTGATCGTCGAGAGAACACTCCGGGAACAAAAGGTCGGAGGTAGAGGTAGCAACAAATAAAGCCACCTCTAGCTTCGATGGAAAGAGGGAACCGATGCATTCTCATCCACTTCAATGTACCAAAGCGAATAGAAGGGGTAGTCGGCATGGGGGCCAATCCATCACGCACCCAAACTATTACTCCGCAATCGGAGAAAAGCGTGCAGCCATTCTCGGAATCGATCAAGATCTCGACAATCGAGGTTCGAACAGCAAAGCGATGATCTGCATCGGATCTGGCGTAGATGATGTCGTCGTCCGGAGAACACGGAAGGCACGAGAAGGAACAAAGAGAAGTCCACTGACGAAGGATTCCTCGGATAGCATGAAGACCGGATGTAGCAACACCGTTACCAAAGGAGGAAGCGAAACTCAAGGTACGATGGAACCCAACCACGAGAAATCCACGGACTCAAGAGAAGAGAGCGGATTCAAAACACGCAGAGGTGAGAGGAGAGCAGCGGAGGGGAAAGGAGTAAAATCAGACCTAATCAGAACTATCCAACCGATTTTGCAAAAATAGTTTTGACACTCTACTTCGGCCGTTAGCTAGGTCATCCTACAGGCTGGACTTGTGGGGTATCGCAACCGCTGATACAACAAATGACACACTTGTAATTGTCAGTGACATTCCAATGTCTACTTTGAATTGTGTCTCTTGTGTTCAGTCTATCACTGATGAGTAGACAAACAAACATTTTAATTTTCATGATGCACTTGCTCTTCCATATCCACCGGTAAATAGGGCATACTTGTACATTGTCACACGGGGCATATAAAAATTTGCTTCGCAGTATAGTCTCTCCAATGACTAACCATGAATTTAACTTCACATAAAAATCATGGATTTAACTCCACACAAAAATCATGGATTTAACTCCAACCTTGAATAAGCAAGTTCAATGACTAACCATGGATTTAACTCCACACAAAAATCAACCCAAAGAAAAGCGTAGTACTACTCCCTCCGTCACGATTTGGAGGGCATATTATAAAAGTCATGTGTTTCTAAAACTCCTCTCCTCCTAGACGCGTTAGACTTAATTGCAGAATTAATGCCCCATTTTTCCTACTCCATGCAGCCAAGGAATTAATTCTTGCATGCAACTCCATCAATGCATGCGCCTAAACTCCTCGTTTTTATTGAGTAATTACGTTTAATAGGGCGCCTAATAATTAATGGGCGATGTTTTTGCACAAATCTGACACCAATCAGCGTCCACCTAAGTTCCAACAATCTCTCTAAGACGCCGTCCAAACCGTGACGGAGGTAGTACTATTTTTTTGTGCAATCGTAGGCGCAGAGGGGCTGTCAACGCATTCCAACCGTCGGATCCCGATCCAACAGCTTGGGAAACAGCCAGCTGCTCCAGGTTTCAAATTGAATATGACGAACACGGGGCCGTGCGCACACAGAGCACGTGACTCCTCGCTCGGGCACTGCCAGCCAGCCAGCCCAGGGAAAGAAACGCATAGCAGCCGAACCAAAGAAGGGCGGCGGCGAGCTCGACCCGACTCGCGGCCTGAATTAGCATCGAGATTGGTGTGCGAGTTCCAGCCTATAATCCACAAACCCAATCCCAAACCCCCGGCCGTCGAATCCATCCGGCCGCCGCCAAACCCTAGAATCCACCGAACCAATGCCGCCGCAATTCCCCACCTCCACGGCTGCCGCCGCCTCCGGCGTAAAGAGGCCGGCTTTCCTCCCCGCTGCCTCCGCCCCTCCGCCCAGGAAGATCGCCCGCCCGGCGTCCGTGCCCTGCCTCCCCGCGCTCTCCGCCTCCGCCCCCAAGAAGATCCCCCCTCGCCCGCTCACGTCGCCGGCGCCGCCCTCGTCCGCCGCCAGGCCGCGGCCTCCCCCGTCCTCGTCATCGTCGGCCGTAAGGACTGCCGGGCCCAAGAAGCCCGCGGCGCAGCGCCAGGCGGCGGACGCGGAGGCGGCGCCGTGCCGCGCGGCCGAGAGCGTGCATCCGTCCCGGCGGCTGGCGTGCGGGACGGCCGTGATCGTGCGCACCAGGTACATCCTCTTCGAGTACCGATGCTGCCTCCTCATCTGGCTCCCCGCCAGGGTCGTCTCCTCCTCGGACGCATACCACTGCACCATCAAGTACGCCGCCGACCTCAACCCCATGTACGCCGGCAAGATCGTCCGCGTCCCCGCCGCCGAAGTCCGCGAGGCGCCTTCCCACCGCTCCTCCGCCAACGCCATCAAGCGGCCCCATCTCAAGGCGACCTGAACCCCACATCGGCCAAGCAAGCCAGAGCAAGTAGCACGCCGGCGAAGCCGCTGCTCAACAACTCCTCAGGGTCACTAGAGTTTCGTTTCAATTCTCTTTGACTCGAGTTTTTCCTAGTGCCCAAATCGGCGAGAACTAAAAGTAGAGATATCTCGAGTTTTGTCTCGATCTATTCTAGGTTGATGACCGCATATTGGTTGAAGTTTTGCTTCTTTGTTGATCAACCCAATGATGAACAATTTTGACCTCCCGTCTTAGCCTCTGCCCAGATCGTCAAGAAAAGTGCAGGTGTCAATCTGGGGCAGAGACATCTGCATTGATCAGCACATTGTTGCAGTTTTGGTACTCTGTTGATCAGCCCAACAATGGTTTCAGTTTTGATTCAGTCATCTTGCTTGTAAATACTTATCCTGCGCGAAGAAATTGTACTTGTCAGCTGTGGATCTTATGTTTCACCGCCCCAATTGCGTAGTAATTCAATTATGTCATTATTATTGAAAGAAAATATTTAGGTTGCCTGATCTTGTCAATCAGCTATAAGGACTCTTTTCTTTCAGTGTAATAGTCTGTACTCTGTTTTGAAATTATCGTGTTAATAAGCTCCTGTATCCTTCCACCACTTAATAACGCAGATAATCACTGTGTTTTCAAGTGCATGCACAGATGTTTTAGTTTCCAGCGAGGAACACAATTCTCACAATAGAACAGGACCATCATCATGATTGTAAGCGTTGCAGAATTTGGATTTTGATGATCTACACAAAGTTTCAGTACTGTCAACAACACCATAGATCAGGCAACACATACGCACAACAAAACATAGGAAATATCATAAGAGACTAGGTACACCAAGATTGTAACCGTCACGACCAAACTCCACCTTCAAAAAAAGGCTACATCAGTCACCATCAGAATAAAATCTGAGCAGTTTCAGATGCTTCGATGATCTGCACAACATGGCTATATCAGCCGCCATCAGAATAAAATCTGAGCAGTTTCAGATGCTACGATGATCTACACAACATGGCTACATCAGTCGCCTTCAGAATAAAATCTGAGCAGTTTCAGATGCTTCGATGATCACACAGACATTTCAGTACTGTCAATGACAGCACATAGATCACGCAAAGAATGTACAAAACTCAGCAAAATCTGGCGCTCAAGTATATTGTGAACCAGCCAGCATTGTGAAATCATCAAAAAACAGATAAAAGGATTCCACAGGCATCTCAGCATCCATAACTTTGATAAAAACTTGGGAGAAACTAAAAGTTTCCAACTGCAAATACAGAAGGAGGCCTAGGAGAGGGAGCAAAACAGGGCCGTCATAGAAAACCATGACCTCGTAACAGTCGGGTCAAGTAAAGTTCGCTACTGGTGACCAGTCTACGATCAGGCTGCTACTTCTTCGAAAGTCTGTCCGGGAACAAGATCTGGAACATCGTCGTCGTTCTCTTCCTTGCCCTGGATGGTGCCTGCAGCAGCCACCTGCTTCTGCATCTCTTCAGCAATCCTCTTCAGGTGCTCCATGTTGTCAGGGCCTGGATGAAACAAGCCAGTTTTAGAGTCATATTATCTTCATAAACTTGGTAACTGGCTACGTGCTAGTTCCTGTTTCTATGTTGCTGTTTATAGTCTTATAACAGGTACTGAATAAGCAGCAATTTGGCAAAGCTTGTGAAAGAAACTCCAGCTTATAGACAATAAACTGTATGCTAGTAATAGGCAAATGCCAAGTGATGAGCAAGAGCATTAACTATAATGGCCTCTGCTAACGGGGCTGAGCAAAAAGGAAGGAAAACATATGGAATCAAGATATACGAGGTAGGCAACAAACAACGTAAGCAACTCAACAATTAATAGACAGAACAGGAATCAAATACTTATAAATCAGCATCAAGATTATTACACCAAACTATATATAGAATGATCATAATAAGTCACAAGGAGTACCATACCCAATTGGTTGATGATCCCAGGAAGGACATCTTGTAGCTCTGTCAAGACAAACCAATGAATGTGAGTAAACCCAGTACAAAAATTATGAACAAAAATGCCAGCAGAACAGAGTGACAACACATTTGGGTAGAAACAAATTCCATACAGAAGGCATGTCATGAATGCAAAACAAATTGCATAGGCAGACATGGCATGTTATCAATGCAAACCAAGCATGCTCCACAGTGACAAGACTAGACAGGCGCTTACGAACATATGTCAAGTGGCCAAAAGTTAAAATGATCATGTTACACATTTGTTTAGAACTGCCAAGGAATATTCAGAAACTACAATCAATGGATCATGAGTGGCTGTAAATGTGGGGTCAGTAAGCTGTTGCATTAAAGCAAAGTATCTATAAAACTAGAATGGCATGGCAAAAAAAATCTTATAGTCTGAATCATAACCAAGTTAGCAAAAACGGAGAAACGAGAATGACGATCCATACTCTTGGTCTGTGGAGTCCCACTGACGACCCAAGTGTTGGCGGCGATGGACGCTTGCACTGCACCAACAGAACACCACACAAACAAATCAGTCATTACTCAGTACAGCATTTCCACTTCCACTTGCAAGTTAAGGCAGAAAAGTAGCCAGCTACTTGGAAAGCATGGCAGAAAGAAGAGACCTTTGGGGCTGGTGAACTGGATGACGAGATCTTCCTTGAAGATGTTGACCTCCTCGATGGCCGGGATGGTGTTGACGCCCACCCTCTTGAGCGTGCTCTGCAGCCGCTTGTCGTCCGTGGTGGCCGTCTTGTGCACCGCCTTCTTCTTCCTGCACCGGAAACCAGAAAGGCCGCGCATTGAGTCCAGCGATTAGCACGGAAAGGCCCTAGCTAACACAGATCATCCGAGTGTACAGATGGGAGTGGGGAGGAGTCGAGAACCTACCGGCGCACGGTGCCTTTCCCGCCGGTGCGGACCGCGCCGGCCATCTTCATGAGCCTCTCCTTGTTCATCTGCGAAAGAAACCAAACACCACCGGCCGTTAGGCTCGGATCTCTAGCAATCGGTGGAGTGGACTGATCTAAACTGGTACACACAGCTCTCTCTCTCTCTTTTTCGTTCGACAGGGTGATCTTGGACGGGGGAGGAGGAGTACTGACCTTGACGGAGCGAGTGCGGCGGCGCCGGCGACGGGATGCGGGGCTTCACTGAGAGAGACCAGCCAGCAGAGGGAGGGAGGGAGGTGGGAGAAAGGGGGCGGCGGCGCTGGAGTGCCGTGTAGGTTTTGAGGGAGGATTATAGGGTTTTCGATTTTGCATTCGAGACCATGGAGTTTATCTATTTTAGGCATTAGACCCTTGTAGGAGTGAGCTGGGCCGCTCTGTACGGGCCGGCCCATGTATCACGTCGGCCCTGGGCTGTATACCACATGAAGTACGGGCCCAATTCGCCTGGAGCTGCCAAGCTGGGAAAAAAACTGAAGTTTACTTTTGTTTTATTGTACCTAATAAAGAGTAATTTTTTTACCTAATAAAGACACTATTAATTAAACATAAGTGTTACAATCCTTATCAAGGATACTAGCTAACAAGAGTGGGTTATAATTGACCCACACGCATATCCTCTCCTAATTAGCTCTATATGAGCAGAAGCATGAGCTGCCACGTTGGCAGATCTACTTACATGATTAATTTTAAAACTAGTAAATAACTCACTAAGCTCTTTCAACTCATTAACTATATTGGCTATAATCGATATTCCAATACTTGAGTTCTTCCGTATATTGACGACCTCTAGAGAATCTGTCTTTAATTATATGCGCTGAAGTGTCAAGTCAATAGCTAAACGGACACCATCGCATAGCGCTTCAGCTTCCATCAACAGGGGACTTGCCCCATGATTATACCATAATGCTTGAGATCGAATTAGATTCATATAGGATCCCGACAGACTACTCCCGTAGTACCATCCATGTTCTCCATTTGGAACCCGCATCAACGTTCATTTTGATGGTCTTTAGATAAGGCAGTTTCTACGAAGTTGTAGCATAGTTGTAGCTCGACGGGGCTTCTCCATCCTATTATGTCCAGCTTGACTGTCATATCCCAGCATTTAGTAACTAACGAAGGAAAGAAATAGGAGTTTGTGCATTTGCATGCATTCATCTATAAAATTGGCGTAAATTTTTCGCCAAACAAAACCCTAGAGAGATCAGAGTTTTTCACTATTTGGAGATAGGTTTAGCTCTTTATAGTAATTGCTATAAACTTTGACATGATATTTAGGAATTTAAAAGATTTTAGGAGAACAATTTGAGTTCAAGTTTAAAATTGAATCATTTGGGAAACATTTGAAAATTATAGTGTGATGTCGACCAACAGTGAAAGAGAAGAAGAGATAAAACCACACTCGCACACAACAAATCAAGTTTTTCTCACTACTCCACGGCCACAACCATAACTCTCTATCCCAAGAACACACAAATAACCACAACTAGTACTAACCAGATTTCCACCAGATCAAATAATCATTCACCACAACAATCCAGCAAGAAACCATCCAAGATGTTCAACTAATGGAGGGGGTGGATTAGGTGAACAACAAGGGCACGCAAGAGCCTGGAGCAGCAACACCAGGAGGAGCAGGACAAGGCCAAGGACATCATCACCAAGCAAGAAAAGCAAATCAACAAGAAACCCACCACTGGTTCTAGAAAAGTAGGCAATTCCAGCACAAGGCCACAGGCTACCACAATCTACTCTAGAATCAGGGTATCTATCAAATTCTTAGATCTATCTCTTGATCATTATACATACATATGTATTCATGCAAAGGCATGTTATGTTGATCATAGAACACATAAGATAATGGATATTAGGTAAAGAACATATGTTCTTACAATAGATGGGCCTCAGACCAACATCATAGGCCAAATAGAATTAATAAGGGTAACACTATATTTAGTGGAGTTTTCCAACTCTCACAAATACAAAGCCACTCCAAAATACAGTTAGAAAGAAACTTAGCACCAGAATGAATTTTGTGTGCCATTCAAATGAAGGTGTCACAAAGATTCATCCTAACTAAGTAATTTCTACAAAGAGATTTCATAGCCAAATCTTCTTAAAAGAGTTTATCAATCATCTTCCTAAAATAGAAATTTAGGAATCATTTCTGTTTTTCATAAAGAAATTATCATCAGAGTTCATTAGAAGCATTTGAATAGGAAGCCAACTATAATGCTTTAGTACTGAAACAAGTCAATCATCACCAATGACTAAATCTCAATCTAAACCATAGCCATAGAATCATCAATCTTACAAGTGACAGCTAGTGAATATCAGACAAGAATTCATTTGACAGAGCCACTGTCATCAATTTCAAGTTCATCAATAGACAATAATTTTACACAGTATAGTCATAATAGGTTATTCATGAAGCAATCACCCATTATCTTTGATAACCACAGTAAAAGGGGAAGAACCCTAGCAATAGGGATGAACCCTAGTTAGGGATTCTGAATAGTAATCACCAGAATATAGCAGAGGGAAATCAAAATCAAAGGGGGAGAAGAAGCAAACTCACCCGGAGTCCTTGCGAGTTATATAAGTGGAAGTAGGGTGGCCAGTGATGAGGTCCACGACGGCACGGGGAGCACCCAAAGGCGCTTCAACCCGTGCCAAGCCGCAAACATGGAGGCATGGGTAGCACCGACAGCACCACAGAGTCCCCACGGCACCGGAGTAGCACCACCCACATCACCAAAGTACCACGCCGAAGCTAGGGTGGAAACCCTAGACACCTGCGAGGTGGTGACGTGGTTGATTGAAGACACGAGCGGCGCGTCGAACTGGACAGGAAGGCGCAACATCGATGTCTGCAACGTTCAGTACCATGGTGGCGGCCGGAAGGCTAGGGGTGGCCGGAATCAAGCACGACGGCGAGGATCCAAAATCGTCATAGGAAGGAAAGCAGAGTCGTGCGCGAGAGATGAAGAGCGGGGTACTGGGCCGGTCGTGGCCAATACTAGGCGATGCAGTGAGTTTAACCCAACCCACTAGGCCGGGTTAGGCTGGGCCAGCCCAACGGGCCAGGACCAGTTTAAAAGAAAATTTAAAACCTAGACTATTTATTAAAAGACCAAAATACCCCCAGGACTTAATAAGCTCTAAGAAAATGAATAAAAATCCTAAAAATAAAAATAATATATCCATGTGTTCAAAAAAATGTAAGCTACCCAATAAAATTAATGAATTTTTTTAATGGGATAAATTTAGATTAATTATTTTTATGATATAAATTCCTTATGGAATTTTATAAAAAAAAATAAAATATCTAAAAATAAATAACATTCACTTTTACAATCCTAAATAGGTATACTATTTTAGAAAAATACTAAATTGTATTTTAGTTTAATAAAATTAATTTCCCTAAATTAAAACACTTATTCTTAAATAGAATTTTTAGAAAATATTAATAAGAGTTAAAATTAAATAAAAATTAGTCTTAACCTCTTATATTAATATGTATAATCACAAAAATATTAAATATAATATTTAAAAGAATTTTAGAATTATTAAGTATTAACTTTCTTTTAGTAAAGAAACATTAAGATTTTAATAATGTGTGTAAAACACACAAAGAAGATAAATAATAAATGCATTGCATTAGTATGCATGTTCATTATTGCTTCTTTAAATATTGTCCTTACCGGGCAATAATAGTGTTTTGTATAAATAGAAGCTCAAGGTCGAGTGCAAGCATCCGACTTCACCACCTTGCGGTCATAAGGCAAGTTCATCACTTGCTCATGTCCTTTGATGAGTATTATCAAAGTATTTGCAAATTGTGTTATATCGCCTATGTTCTAAAGAGAAGAAAGAAAATACTATTTCCCCAAATAAATAAAATGCTATTATCATCCTAAGTGATGATAAATATAAGATTAGCAATGGAACCTAGGATTCCATGTGCAGTAAGATTAATCACATATGAGTTAATAACTCATGACATCAGTGATTCTAGTGTCGTATAATACACGTTAACCATAAGATTTGGAATGGGACAGAGAAGTCGGCTGGATCTTTTTTCCTTTCGTATGTCACTGGATGAGCAGGCCATGGCTGTCATCCTTGCAGCGTGAGTGTAATTCGTAGAGGATATGCGGTATATGGGTGGGAACCCTCAACGTCCCACAGTAGTTTTGGCATCTAAACAGTTTGTACTGTCCATTGGCGTAATCCAATAGGTGGGCATGGCGTACACCAAGGGGGCATGTGGGATCGTGGAGAAGGACATTGATTGGCTTGGATCATCTATTGATCCCCACATCACGGAATTATGGATGGGAAATCACGCCCGGTTGTGCAATAAGGATTTGATCTCTCATGGGTAAAGCAACACACCTCTACCGAGTGTAATAATTGTGACATGTTACTCCCTATTCCAAAAAGGAGCTACGAGCATCGCAGGAAAGGAACTCCATGAAGTTTTGGTCAATCCGTGAATGCTGATGGGCATAGTTTTTGATATTAAAATCAACCTTTGAAGAAATGTTTACGAAAACTACATAGTGGCAAGGAATGATAGTCTGAGGTGGTAGATAAAGAATCAAACTTCCCACCTTGCATATAATAAACTTGCTGGGTAACGTTGTTACTCACTTTTTCCTTTGATTCCCTGCTTAGACTCTGAGGAGCCAGAAGACACTCCAATGTACACTACTGAAGGACAAGGGGATGTCTACTACGAGGAACCAGACCTGTCCGGAGGAGTGGAAGGGGTGGACTACGAGATTCGCTATGGAGTAGAAGGAAATGTGTTCGAGTAGTTTCCTAGAATTATATAGTAGTTTAGATGAGCCGAGCAACACAAACTTTATATAATAAGCTGTGGAGCTCAATTCTGGATATGAGTTTGAAACTTTGTTCTTCCATTGAAACTTCTTAGTATGGTTTGTAAGTTTGAATAACTTGAAGTACTGATATTTTGGTATTTTAATAATAATAATGTGTGTGTATGTTTGTAAATTGGACCCGCATTTTTTCTGTTGTACCACTCTGAGGGATGTGATATTTGCGAAACGGTGTTCTATAAGTGTCATGTCAACAAATATAGTGTACTACACATGCAGTGGTATGCTGGGTCACCGCATTGACGAAGTTAAATGGCCGTTTAAGTAGCCCATTTCACATCTTGTGTTATAAATATGTCGTCCTCACCGTGCCATCTAGCATTCCATTCCATCCACACTGCCCAAGCACCACATAGGATAATACATGCCTACTCCTCTCGGGCACCACTCTGCCCTCAACAACACCAGTATGCAAGAAGTTGGTATTTGTCGCCTTCTTCATCTCCTTCTAGAACATCCGAGGCCACGTACACTCAAAAAAATGAATGTGATGTGGTCGCTTTTTAGCTCCATAACTTTACAATGGACAATACGTTACATATGCTTTGCTTTAAGATTTTCTCGGCACGGAACAAAGCTGTTGATGACTCTCCACCAAAATGTGCTTACTTTTGGCAGTATATGCATGATCAATAAGTTCCTAGACCAATAAAATCTCAGATTCTAGTGATCTAACCAAAGGTTTATGAGAGGTATTTGTTGGGATCCAATCATCATCGCAAACCTTGATGGATGAACCATCTCCCACTTGCTTAATCATACCCTTCCTCAAAGCCTCTCTACCATGCAAGATCATAGTCCATGTATGAGAACTACCCCTTTTATTCCTTGCTTGCATAAAGTCCATGTCATGATGATATTTACCTATCAACACTTCCGCAATACCTATCAACACTTTCGCAAATAGTGAGTTCGGATCAGTAATTAACCTTCAACCTTGCTTTGCCAACATGGATTGATTAAATAGTTGGAAGTCCTTGAATCCCAAACCTCCCGCTTCTTTTGGAATATCAATGTCAATTCATTTCCTCCAATGAATTTTCCTCTTATTTTTATCGCTTCCCCAAAAGAATCTGATAATACAACTAGTAATTTTCTTGCAAAGATTCTTTGATAATTTGAAGCAACTCATAGAATATGTGGGAATTTCTTGACATATTGCTTTCACCAAAACCCCCTTGCCACACTACTTAGGGTTTTGTAATCCACCCCTTAGCCAGCTTCTTAATTCTTGTGAGAATATGTTCAAAACTGCACATCCAAAGATCTACCCAATGTTGTGGGTAGGCTAAGGTATTTCTCTATTAAGGCCTCTACTTCGATGTAGGAAGCATCATGAACCTCTTGCTTCATGTCCGGAGTACAATTGGAGCTAAAGAAGATAGCCGATTTAGTATGATTAACCATTTGACCTAAGCCAAGTCAGTATGTCTCCAATATTGTATGCAAACGAGCAACTTCTTCCTCTGATGCTTGCATGAACACCAGACAATCATCATCAAAAAATAGAGTCGACTCTTACACTAGATAAATATTGTGGTCCACTATTTCAAAAGGCTACTTAATCCTTCTCCACATAGCCTTTCTTGATACGTCGGGTGGGTTTAGAGAGCTCAGAAAATTGCCCATTCACCCTTACTGAGAGCTTTACTGATTGCACACACTTCATCGCCAAGTTGATCCAATATTCTGCGAAGCCAAGCTTGACCATGATTTCCTAAGATAGGACCACTCTACATGGTCCTAAGCTTTTGACATATCAAGTTTAATGGCACTCGCTCTAGACTTTCCTTTCTTCTATTTTTAGATAATGGATACTCTTGTATGTCGTCAAGACATTGTCAATAATTATCCTTCATGGCACAAGTGCACTCTATTATTCAGATATGATCACTTATAAAACTGGTTGCAACCTCGGAGATAAAACCTTTGATGCAATTTTATAAAGTACATTACATAAAGCAATTGTTATTATGTTAAATCATGCGGCTACTTGATCTTTGTTATTAGTACTAAGATAGCACTATTAACTGATTTAGGCATATATGCACCTTCAAAGAAACCCCGAATAGCAGCACACACCTCGTTCTTTAAATTCTCCTACTGTCGGATGTAAAATCCTGTTCTGAAGCCGTCCATGCCCAGCGATTTATTTGGGTGCGTAATAAAGAGCGCATCCTCAATATCCTGGTCTGACACCACATGCATAATCACGCATTCATCTCCTTTGTAACTTTTTGGCTCACAAGCCGAGTAAAAACCTATGGGTATGTGACATCCTGATCCGTAAAGAGCGAAGTATAGAAATGACCACCATCTCTTCTACCTCCGGTTTTGATGATATAGAGACTTGATACGTCACAAACGTATCTATAATTTTTGATGCTTCATGCTTGTTTTGTACCAACTATCTTATCTTTTGTCTACACTTTGAGACATTTTGATACATTTTCTAAACTAACCTATTAACAAGATGTCATAGTGCCATTTCATGTTTTCTGCTGTTTTTGTTTTCAGAAAAGCTAGTAAAGAAATATTCTCGGAATTGGACGAAATGAAAGCCGAACTTCCTATTTTTTAGAGGCGAACACGGAGTCAAGAGGCGAACATGGAGTCTAGAGGCCAGAGGGAGGCGCACCCCAGGGCGACTAGGGGAGCGTGCCGTCCTATGGTGTGGCCCCCTGGACCTCAACCGACCTTGCCCCTTCGCCTATATAAACCCCCCGAGAAGAAAACCCTAAGTACCCGATCAGAAATCCATGAAAAATTCTGTAGCCGCCGCCAGCATCGTCCCTAGATCGGGAGGGATCTGAAGCTCTTCCCGGCACCCTACCAGAGAGGGGAGATCATCCCGGAGGTCTTCTTTATTACCATACCAGCCTCCGGAGTGATGCGTGAGTGGTTTATCCTTGGACTATGGGTCCATAACAGTAGCTAGATGGTTGTTTCTTCTCTTTGTGCTATCATGTTTAGATCTTGTGAGCTGCCTATCATGATCAAGATCATCTATTTGTAATCCTTCATGTTGTGTTTGTTGGGATCCGATGGATATTGAGTACTACGTCAAGATTGATTATTGATTCTATCATGTCTATATTATTTGTGATCTTGCATGCTATCTGTTGCTAGTAGTTACTCTGGCCAATTATTTGTTTGTGACTCCAAGAGTGAGTATTTATGCTTGATAGTAGGTTCATGCCTCTAGTAATTTGGGGGAGTGACAGAAACCTCTAAGGTTGTAGATGTGCTGTTGCTACTAGGGAGAAAACAAAAATCCTTTGTCCAAGGGCAATTGTATTGTTCACTTTACACACTTTGCTTAATGCAATTATCTGTTGCTTGCAACTTAATACCCGAGGGTTGTTCAGATGATATCCCGGAGGTGGATTATTAGTCATAGATGCAGTTGGATTACGGTCTATGTATTATGTTGTAATATCCAAACGAATATCATAGTGATCATCATTCCATGTACATGCATTGTTATGCATTCTCTATCTGTCAATTGTCCAACTGTAATTTGTTCACCTAACATGTTATTTATCTTATGGAGAAACACGTCTAGTGAACCGTGGACCCCGTTCCATTTCTTTCCATTGATATTCTATCTACTATCTACTGTTTACTTTCTGCAATTACTATCTTCCACACTATACATTTAATCCTATGTTTTCAGCAAAACCAATGAGCTTGACAACCTCACTGTAAGTTGGGGCAAAGTATTTTGGTTGTGTTGTGCAGGTTCCACGTTGCTAGCAACACCTTCGGGGGCTGTTTCTTTCTCCTACTGGTTCGATAACCTTAGTTTCACAACTAAGGGAAAACTTGCCGTTGTGCTTATCATACCTTTCTCTTGGGGTTTTCCAACAGGTTCTACATCAACAGAGCCACCATCAAGCATTTTCTGGCACCGTTGCCGGGGAGATACAAGACAACTTCAATCTCTTCCTCCCCGTCAAAAAGCTTTTCTGGGAGAAAGAAGATTTCTACAAGGGGAGTCTCTCACTACCAATCTCTTTACTTTGTTTTTGTTTTGCTTTCTTTCTTTAGCTTTGTTTGTTTTGCTTCTTTATATAAAAAACACACAAAAATTAGTTCATTCTTTAGTTGTTATTTTTTACCTTGTTCTTAGCTCATCATGTTGATCCCTAAGTTCACCCTGCAAGACCTTTCAATAGGTAGTGACTCTATAATAGGGAAAGATAATATTGAAGAATTCTTTAATCATGTTTTAAGCATAAAGATATTAAGGATGGATCCTTAGCAGAACATGCTCCAAATTATGAAACTGCTCCTGCTTATTTAGTTCACATATTGAAGGCTAGGTTTGTTAACCTTAACCCCATGATATAGGGTAAGTTTTTCTTTTGTTGAGTCTTGGAAGTTATTGCCTCTATAATAACCTCTCCTTATCCTTTTTGTTTGGTTTTTGTGCCAAGAATAGCCTCTAATGAGAGGTAAGTAAGATTTGGGGAAGTTGTTGTCCCGAAACAGATTTCTGTGCTTCGCTGTAAAAAATCATGAAAAATCCCAGAATGTCGTATTGGGCTGAAAGTTTTTTTGTTCATGCCCCTGGTATTTACCCAACTTTCGTTAGTTTTACACTTTTAGATTTGAGCAACAGAAGATTTTTGAAAAAATCGATCTTTACTTGCTAGTCTGTTTTGACAAATTTCTGCCATTATTTGCATTTGCCTCTAAATCGGTTTCTTTTTGAGTTCTCTTTGATCACTTGAGCTTTTAAAAGGAGTTGTTACAGTATCTTATGTTTTAATGGATGATTTATTTGAGTTGAAACTAAACCCAAAGGCTTATTATCTTGAATACACTAATGTTGCTAATGAAGATTGTGTGAAGTCTTGTATGTAGGAAGTTTTCAAGTGTAGGGAAAGAATGATGTGATGAGATGAAGTATGGACAATAACTCAAGCTTGGGGATGCCACCCGTGTCACCGCAAGAAATATTTAAGAGGTATAAGCGTCAAAGCTTGGGGATGCCCAAGGCATCCCCTTCTTCATCAATAAAAATCCCAGGTCTTCTTTCAAGACACTTTATTTTAATTGCTTCATGCACTATGTGTTTTTCTTGGAGAATCTTTGTTTATGTTTTTAGTTTTATTTTGCTTTTTTTGCTAAAATAAGTTGGTTGGACCCCAACACACCTATTTTGAGAAGTCACACATAGTTCTTCATTGCCTAGAACACTCTAGTTCTCACTCATATTATTATGTGAGTGTTCACTTTTGCTAGCACTGCATTTAGCTTTACTTTTCTTATTCTTTTTTCTTAGAACTTTTTAGTTCTTATTTGTAGTTAGGTGAGACAAGCTCTATGATCTTTATTGCTTATTATCTTTATGAGTTGTTTCAAATAAGTCGATTGGTGTTGGAAGAGAGTAGAATGTTTCATGTTTATAGTGGTACAAAACGAAGCTTGTTTTGACTGTGGCTTAGAATTTATCATGTCATGTTAGATGTTGCTTTGACCATATGCTTAGTGATTATTGTTGTAGCATGAATTGTTTCAAAAAAATTAGATTGCTTAATGTGCCATGAAAGAATCATGCGTTGTTTTAGCATACAAAAGCATAATATTATGGTATCCTCCTTTGATGCTTTATTTGGGTTGACTTGGCACATGCTTAGACCATGTTAAGACTATGAATCAGTCACCTTAGCCTCTATGATCATTTAGTTTTTGACTTGTGATATCACTTTATGCTTTGATCAATAATGTTTTGTCGCTCTGCATGATTATGGCCATTATTGCTCTATTAGTTGGCCGTTCCCAGTCTTTTGCTAGCCTCCACCTGTACTGAGTATGAGCTCTACTCGTGCATCCAACTCCCAAGAAACAAAGTTATTCCAAAGAGTCCACTATAAACTCCTATGCATGGTGTGTTACACCATTCCAAGTATATTCATGTTTTTTATCTATCTTCCAAATTAAATTTTTGTTATGTGAAAATTAGTGATTAAAGCTCTCACGAACTTTATGGCACACTTTATTTTCTTGCACTTAATAAACTTGATCCATTGTGCCGATCTATGTTGCTTATATGCTTGCAAATTATAAGTTGGGAGTGAGCAAAACCATGCTGTCATGGGGAAAGCTTTCAACATTCTACATATCTATTTAGTTGATATCATGTTCTTTTGTTTATGGATGTCGGCGGTGTGAAATAAAAGGGGAGCTTGTAAGTCCATGAAGTTTGTATATGTGTTAGAGAAATGCCTGGGAGGCTAGCCTAAGCCAAGCCTAATCATGGTGGAAACTTGTAGCATAACCATAATGAGCATTCTATGAAGCATCTTCAAAAAAAAGAAAAAAAAAGAAAAAGAAGAGAGAAAAAAACCATGCTCATGGTAAATAAAAAGATCGCTAAGATGCTCATTGTCTGTTGCCTTGTCATTTTGATATGGGATAACTCTCGTGTCATGGGGAAAGGGGTACCCCGTTGGCGGTCCTCTATGATACACATATACTTACAATGCCAAGAACTTGCTTGTGACTAAAGTTGAGTAGCATGAGGAACGGTACTCGTACTCAAGGGGCATGAGATTTTCAACTTGTGATTTGTCAAGCATATAGCTCATATTTGTCTCACTTTAACCTTAATCACTTCAAGATGCTTATGATAGGGGCAATGAGAGCTCAAAGCTAGTAAGTACCATAATTTTTTGGAAGCTCTTTATGAAACCTGAAATCCCTACTCCCCTCTGCGAAGGGCCTTTCTTTTTACTTTTTGTTGAGTCTCCATCTTCTATATTTATGCACCAATTAAGAGAGCATAGTTGTCATTCTTAGTTCAATGTGCATTGTCCCAAAACTTATGGATTGATTCATAATTATGGTATTGCTTGTTCTTAAATTATTTTGTATCTAGTCACCCTTATTAACTTTGAAGGTTTCATATGCATTTATGTTTTGCTATTCCATGAAGGACAAGATGATTACCACTCTTGCTAAGTTTTCTATATGTGAAACAAACAAATGTCTTTCAAAGCATTATTCATGATCTTTTGTTTGTGTTGCCTTTCATGTTGCAACATAGTTGCTATGTCTTATTGTTAGAAATATATCTTTCATGCTTATGTTAGAGTACTTTGATCCAAGCTATCAATGCTTTACAGTACCTTGATCAAGATTGTGATGGTGCATGTTGAAGGGAATATGCCCTGAGAGGCAATAATAAAGTGTTTATTATGTGTATTCCAAGTATATGATAGATGTTTATTTTGCATGCTATAATTGTATTAATACGGAAACGTTAATACATGTGTGTTTAATAAACAAACAGAAAGTTCCTAGTTATGCCTCTCTCATAAACTAGCTCGTTGATTAACAAGATGATCAAGGTTTCCTGATCATGGACATTGGATGTTGTTAATAACGGGATCACAACATTAGTGTAATGATGTGATGAACATTCATCCGAAGTATAGCATTACGATCAAAGTCATTGAGTTTATAGGTAATCAACATCTATTGTCCTACTTGCCCATTTCACCGGGGCCAACTTGGAACTATAGGTAATCAAGGTATACCCTTTCTAATAGCCCGGAACAATGCATTAACAATCCATGAACACACATAATCCTCAAACTATCACATATCCCCCCTTGATTCCCTAACTATCACTTCACGGTTCCCAGGACCAACATAACAACTGGTAATACACCTTGCAGATAAATATCAAAATCATATATATGATGGGGCAATAAAAGTCCATACTGAAATCATGTCACTCGGGCCCTAGTAACAAGCATTAAACATAACAAAAGTGCTTCAACACTCACATTAGAACATCCTCAAGATAAACCACTCAAATCTCAACATATATGCATGATTACATGATCAATCTCATCCAATAAGCATCCAACTCACATGTATACAAAGGACTACTCACTCATGGTAATGGAGAGTGAGCACATGGTTGATGGAGATGACATTGGCGATGATGGTGGTAAATACGGCGTCGAAATCCCCCTCTTCGGCGTGGAGATCAAGATCAATTTGACCAAGAAAACAAAGATTGTGATGGCGGCGGTGCTCTATTTCACAAAACACCCTCCTCCTGGTAGGGTATGTTTTAGGGGTATATAAGAGGGTACGCCAAAAGAGGAGACGAGGCGATGCTCGAGGGCCAAATGACCATAGGTCGTGTGGGCCCCACCATGGGCCACACCACCTAGGTTGTTCGGTCATCATGGCCCCTCTCGTGATCTTTTAGGTCTAGTAGTCCTTGTTTCGATAAAAAATGGCGTGGTATTTTCCTCTGATTTTATTTTCCTGTGGAAAAAGACAAAAATAATACTTTTGCTGAAAACAGCTTCAAATTCATCAGTTTGATCCTAGTTCTAGGAGATTTAGAAGCAGTCCATCGAGAAAAGTACTTGGAAAAGTAGATACATTTGGAATGTATCAAGGTGCCAATGAAGAACATTGTTAACTCGCTTTGCAACCCTCTGCTCAAGGTAAAAGTAAACTAAATTTTGGTGCCTCTTTCATCTAGGAAACAAACCATGCTTCCATGGGTGGAGTCATTAGAGATGTTAGGACAGGTGATCTGGGCAATGGTGGAAAGGATGACCAATTGTGAGAATACTAAAGAAGCTTAAGCCAAGGCAAGGCTTATATGCCTCCAAATCTATGCTGACATAAATATTCTGCCTTCTGAGAATAAAATAGACCCCATTGTTGTTTACTCATCGGTGAAGGCTAAAAACAGAATCTGTCTAGACTATGCTACCTCTATAGGGATATTCAAGAGGTTAAGAGAATGTATAGGCTGTTTTACCATGTCTCTAGTTAAAAGGGATTGTAATAGTGTTGCTCATGAGGTTGCCAAATGTAATAGATTAGAGGGAACTGAAGTTATTTGGTTCAGGTTTATTCCTGTCCAGATCATGCCCTTCATTAGACACGACCGTAACAACTTCTCATATATATGAAATCCCTTTTAACGTAAAAAAAGAGCTTATCACATATAGTATTTACCTGCTTTCTCATTGATCCAAATTCCTCCCTAGTCCAACTTTGCAGGGCTCGTTGTACTTTGCCTTATGCTTGTTGGGTCCCTAATCTGAAGTTTCCTTGAAACAAGCTTATTTTCCCGCTTTATAAATGAAGCCACGTATGACCTCAAACCGATACAAGGTGAAGAGGAAACCCTCTTTACATAGTAGATCCAAAATAATCAACAAAGAACAAGAAAAACAAGATTTGCCACCGAAGCCATAGAACCAAGTGGGAAAGGATCTCCACGACAACGCCCCAAGAGGGCAACGACGGTCCATGCCGCTATCAATGAGACCAACGGTCCATGGTTTTCACCCGGAGCCCTAATGACTCAAGCATCACCACTGGCGGCGTTGAAGCGTGGAGTTTTTGCTCAGAAAAACCCTTCGCACAAACCCACTAGCTAACCGCCCTCGGTCCCCTAGCATGGCCTTCAAAACACGATATGTGGGACATCAATTCGAAGCGACGCCATCACCAGGGCCTCCGCTGCCTGCTCCTCGCCACCCAAGTAACCAAAGAACATGACCATCACCACCACACCTTGCTTGCCGAAGCACCCGCGCGGTCCACCTTCTGAGGACGTTGCCCCGACATCCACGAGCTCGAGCCCATGGTTCGACCAACATCACAATGCAAGTCGCTAGACTGGACAGGGTAGGCTAGCAACATATCTTGTAGCCATTGGGCAATGCTGCTCCAAGTTGAGGGGATCCGCCTTCCATCACCGAGGTGCCCGCCGTCTGGATGCAACGGTAGGGTCGACCAAGCACAATCATGCTGAGACCAGGCCCAGTCATGCCCAACCATGCCCAGTTATCCCCACCACCGCGATGCTGCACCAAAGATTTTGTAGGGAACTTTCGGAAAAGATTAGCGTGTACCAGCGTACCCGCTCTAGAAGTTCTCGTTGGAGTCGTCTTCCGCATACCCATATCTAGGAGAAATCAATGCAATGACCTTGCGAGACCTGCCGTCAACACCACCATGACACCAGACAAGTCCACCACTCTGCGTGAGTCCACCAAGACATGCCCATCGCTGAGACCCAACTGCACTCATCGACGCGGTAGATGAAACACCGCTCTACCAGCAAACCCTTCCAAGCAGTAAGTGCTCAAAAACGATGATGTCAAGAGGGATAATGCAACTGCAAAAACAATGCCGTCGATAAGGGAATGACGCCAAGAGACATCACCATCGTCCACCTCAGTTTTCGCTGGCGGTCGCACAATTCCAAGCCGACACTAAATGGGCTGAGATGCAGCCAGACCAACGAACGTGTGTACTGGAAGATATGACCACCAGGACCGATCGTCCTAAACATCCCCGTTGCCATACAGATCCCGCACGCTAAAATCCACCTTTGCCGATCATGTCGCCACCGTCACACGCCGTAGGGCTGCGCTGCCGTGATGTGCGGCCATCATCATGTCCAGGTACGGGTGGGGTCCGGGGTGAAGTTCAACCAGGCCATGTACAACTTTGTCTGGAAACTTGCGAGTTTGGTAGGTTCTCATGGACGGCGATCTCTCAAGATCATGGTCACCGATATTTTCTAGTCTATGTCGACGACTTCTAGCCCGCTGCTTCTACAAGTGCCTGAGTTTTTTTAAGTTTTTTTTACATGAGATTTACCATTGCGGAGGCCCAGAGGCGGTATCGAGCTTTGCTCATAGGGCGTTCCCGAGGGATGCAGAAGGAAGATGGTGCTGAACTTTTTAAGAACTTATGTTTTGTGTCTTTTTGTAAGGATGTTTTATAAGGGTTGGTTTTAGATAATATTTGGTTTTATGCCTTTTCCGCCAAAAACAAATCCATTACATTGCCTAAATAATGTACACGTATACCCTGCTATATATATTGCGATTCATTCCCTATGGTTCCTGCCGCCAATCAAAGCCTTGCAAAGCCAGGTAAATTAGGTAGGAAATGATCTCGGATGCATGCAAGAGGAAACTAATTAATTCAACGATGGACAGAGAAGAAGGAAAGCGAGCACTTAATAACGAAGCTAAGCTATCAATGAATAAGCGATTTCGAACCGAGATACGGGGGTGATCCGCTGCAGTGTCATCATGTCTCCTACAGAGGAAGCTTCGTGCCTGCTATTGTTTCAATTTTTTTCGCAGCCCCAGCCCCCAGGTCGCACTAGAGGAAAAATGGCCATCCGTTCGCGACCCCTCGGAGCATTAGCCCTATTGCGCCACCAACCGGGACTAATGCTGGCACGCGTCCCGGTTGGAGCGGGCACGGGGCCAGGGGGCATGCGTCCCGGTTGGTAAGGGGGAATACGTCCCGGTTGGAGCCACCAACCGGGACTAAAGGTTTGGCCACAGCCACGTGGTGTGGCACGCACCTTTAGTCCCGGTTGCTGGCTCCAACTGGGACTAAAGACCCCTGGGAAAGAAAGCATGAGGGAAGACTAAGTGGAAAAGGCACGCTGGGAAAGAAAGCAATGATATGTAGGGACGGGGATTCTTTCACTAAAGCACACTACACAGTTCTACATAATTCCACCTTGGCAGCTCCGTATATCGAGGAACACAAGAATATTGTACACTCCAAAAACCCGGGGAAGCCTGAATCATGGATTACAGATGAACACATGAAGTCTTTCGGTGGTTGGATGCGGACACATCTCTTGAATGACACCACTGTTGGAGATCAACTATACTTGTTGGCCGCGTCACCATCTTCTACTGTATTGAATTTCCAAGGGTACGAAATAAATGGGAATACATTCTACACGATCGCCCAAGATAAAAAGAGCACCAACCAAAATAGTGGTGTCCGCTTTGATGCAATAGACGAGAATAGATAAAAGGACACATATTATGGTTACATAGAGGAGATATGGGAACTAGACTATGGAGTCTCTTTTAAGGTCCATTTGTTTCGCTGCAAATGGGTCAACCTGAATGGGGAAGGGGTAAAGATAGACCAGTTGTACGGAATGACAACAGTGGATCTCAACAATCTTGGTTATAGAGATGAACCATTCGTCCTAGCCAATGATGTGTCTCAGGTTTTCTATGTGAAGGACATGTCCTCCAGACCGAAAAAAAGAAAAAATATGCAAACGAATACATCATATGATGAGCCAAAGCGTCACATAGTTATTTCAGGGAAAAGAAACATCGTGGGAATCGAGGACAAGACAGACATGTCGGGAAGATTATAATAAGTTTGATGAAATTCCGCTCTTCACGGTGAAAACTGACCCAAGCATTCCGTTAAGTAAAGAAGATGCTCCATGGTTACGTCTGAAGCGGTCATAAGGAATGACATATGCCAAGAAGTTCATGCTCATATTATGTAACTCTAGT
This sequence comes from Avena longiglumis, assembly GCA_030063025.1. Lineage (NCBI taxonomy): Eukaryota > Viridiplantae > Streptophyta > Magnoliopsida > Poales > Poaceae > Avena > Avena longiglumis. The sequence continues at coordinate 72,500,700 of CP125979.1, forward strand.
TCATGTCTTTCGCGGTTTGTGGCTTGACCGAAGGATATCTTTCGCGGTTTGTGGCCTTTAGTCCCGGTTTTGTAGTCTCAGTTTTTAATATTAATAAATCTCTTGAGTGTTAGTCCCGTTTTGTGGCTGGACCGGAGTGCCTCTATGACCAGTTTCTTGGAGATGCCGGAGGACCGGGATCCGTCGGCATCTCCACAAACTTGTCAGTGGTGTCCTGCTCTCGAAAACCATCTTGCAGCTTGTAACTTCACTAACTAGATCAATACGCCTGAGCTAACTAATTTCACATATTAGAGTGCCTCTATGACGTTTCGGAGATCTTGGGAGGACCGGGCTCCGTCGGCATCTCCTCGAAACTGGCGCTGTGGTGTCCTGCTCTCGAAAACCATCTTGCAGCTTGTAACTTCACTAACTAGATCAATACGCCTGAGCTAACTAATTTCACATATTAGAGTGCCTCTATGACCAGTTTCTTGGAGATGCTTGAGGACTGGGCTCCGTCGGCATCTCCAAAACTGGTCGAGTGGTGTCCTGCTCGAAAACCATCTTGCAGCTTGTAACTTCACTAACTAGATCAATCGCCTCGAGCTAACTAATTTCACATATTAGAGTGCCTCTATGACCAGTTCTCGGAGATGGAGGACTAGGCTCCGGCATCTCCCCGAAACTGCCGTAGTGGTGTCCTGCTCTAAAACCATCTTGGAGATGCCTCAAAGGGCCGGGAGGACTGGACTCACAAGGATGCATATTTATAGTACAAGCAACTCGGCATAATGTCGACACTCATGACATAATGTCGACACTCACCCCTATTATTAGTGACTCATCTTTAGTCGGTTGGTGTCTCCAACGGGACTAATTCATCTTTAGTCGGTTGGTGACACCATCCAGGACAAGGTACAAGCCGCACGACATAATGTCGACACTCACCCCTATTATTAGTGTTGCCTGGCCCACTGCCGCAATACCTTCAGTCCCGGTTGGTTTCTCCAACCGGGACTAAATATGAAACCTCTCTTTATATAGGCATTTCCCTCTATTTATTAGGTAACACTCAAGACTTTTATTAATATTAAAACCGGGACAAACCGGGACTAGCTAACACTGTGCCTAAAGCGCCCCTTTAGTCATAATCATGCCTAGTCCTATAGTACGCAGCTTCAGGGTCTTCATCGTCGTCGTCATCATCATCGTCATCATCCCCTGCCACTCCGGGGATCCTCAGCCCATCCATGGCATATACCAGGGGCCATTCCAGCCTCGGATTCACGGCGGGTGGGAGAGGTCTCTGGAAGACGATGCCGCTACGGACAGTGTGGGGCCTGTGGCGGGTGGACTCGTGGCACCGTGGCGAGGATGGTCTCCCGGCGATGTAGCACATCACTGATGATAGTGCGGTTCGCCCACCACGACGGCCGACTTCGTTGTGGTTCACCGATGGCGGCCATCACCCTGACTGGCGAGCTCCCTTTCCGCCTATTAGCGAAGAAGGCATTCCAGTGTCATAGTTGTCGGGATCCCACTGGGATCCATCCTGCTTCCGGCGTGAGCTTGTGGTAGAAGTGGTTTGTGATGGCCGCTGGCGTGCGGAACCTTGAGGGACGGAGGGACAGAACCCTCCGGCTCGGCATCCAGTGGCGGTACCCCGGTGGACAAGGGTAGTTGGAGGCGCACAGCGCCTCGGTCTCCTCGAGGGTCAGAATGGCCCAGCAGGCGTTGTCCATTGTTCTAAGAGAGGAAGGTGTGGATGTGTGGATATACATGACACGATCACCCTAAATATAGAGGGAAAGGGCGGGAAAACTTGGCGTGAAGCTTTGGGAAATGGCGGGAAATATCTTTAGTCCCGGTTAGTGACTACATCTAGGACTAAAAGCTCTAGTAGAAAGGAAAGGGCGGGAAAACTTGGCGGGAAGAGGTGGGAAATGGCGGAAAATATTTTTAGTCCCGGTTTGTGACTACATCCGGGACTAAATGTGTGCCGAACAATGATCATGTTTCGAAAAAACCTTCACAAAATGACCTATCATGTTCGAGGTTTCATGGCTTTCGGTCCAAATGACCGATGTTATGTGCTAAATCACGGCATAGTTTGTGATGTTGTGCCCATATTATGCATGTGTGTGGACATTGGTATGGAGAACAATGTTACAGGAGGAAGTTTTCCTTTTTGTCGCACGAAAAATCCCTTTTCCATTTTCCGAGCGCAAAAACGGGTCGTTTTGTGAAGTAACCACCAAAATGCCGTTTCACAATGCTACCGTCCCATTTTTCTAAAATACTAGACCACCTTACATGGACTATCTCCCAACCGGTACATCTCAAACCTTTTCGTCCATCCCGGATAAAAGGACAAATGTCTACCGAATCGGTAGGAAGTGGGTCCGGTTTGTACTACAGGTACATGATCTATCGCCCGTGATTTTTTGAAAAAAACATTTTTAGACTCGCAATATGTGGTTTCTTCAGAGATCCAATGCAAGTTCTAACGATGCCCGTCCCCTATCTTCATGCACACCGGTTCGACCATAGTTAGAAATTCAGATAATTCAAAACGGGCATAATAAATTCAAAAAAAATCCGAACAATGAAAATCCTTCGCGTGGTGTCATATTATGTTACATAGTTGAAAGGAAAATACCAGACTTGGTATATTGATCATGTTTCAAAAACCTTCACAAAATGACCTATCATGTTCGAGGTTTCATGGCTTTCGGTCCAAATGACCGATGTTATGTCTGAATCACGGCATAGTTTGTGATGTTGTGCCCATATTATGCATGTGTGTGGACATTGATATGGAGAACAATGTTGCAGAGGAAGTTTTCCTTTTGTCGCATGAAAAGCCCTTTTCCATTTTCCGAGCGCAAAAACGGGTCGTTTTGTGAAGTAACCACCAAAATGCCGTTTCACAATGCTACCGTCCCATTTTCCTAAAATACTAGACCACCTTACATGGACTATCTCCCAACCGGTACATCTCAAACCTTTTCGTCCATCCGGGTAAAAGGACAAATGTCTTAGAATCGTGAGGAAGTGGGTCCGGTTTGTACTACGGTACATGATCTATCGCCCGTGATTTTTGAAAAAATCATTTTAGACTCGCAATATGTGGTTTCTTCAGAGATCCAATGCAAGTTCTAACGATGCGAGTCCCTATCTTCATGCACACCGGTTTGACCATAGTTAGAAATTCAGATAATTCAAAACGGGCATAATAAATTCAAAAAAATCCGAACAATGAAAATCCTTCGCGTGGTGTCATATTATGTTACATAGTTGAAAGGAAAAATACCAGACTTGGTATATTGATCATGTTTCGAAAAAACCTTCACAAAATGACCTATCATGTTCGAGGTTTCATGGCTTTCGGTCCAAATGACCGATGTTATGTGCTGAATCACGGCATAGTTTGTGATGTTGTGCCCATATTATGCATGTGTGTGGACATTGGTATGGAGAACAATGTTACAGGAGGAAGTTTTCCTTTTTGTCGCACAGAAAAGCCCTTTTCCATTTTCCGAGCGCAAAAAACGGGTCGTTTTAAAAATTAATATTCAAAACTAGAATATAAGTTAATTCATTTTAAAAGGTTACATTAATTATTTTTTAAAAATAGAATATGTTTTTGAATTATTTATTCAAATCCATACACTTCTTATGTTTAAAGTTTTTCTAAATTCCAAATTGATATTAAAAAAATATAACTTAATTCATTTTTAATTGTAAATGGTTCATATTTTAAATGGTTACATTAATTATTTTTTAAAACAGAAAATGTTTTTGAATTATTTATTTAAATCCAAACACTTTTTATGTTTAATTTTTTCTAAATTCCAAATTGATATTAAAAAAATATAAGTTAATTCATTTTTAATTGTAAATGGTTCATATTTTAAATGGTTACATTAATTATTTTTTAAAATGAAAATGTTTTGAATTATTTATTTAAATCCAAACACTTTTTATGTTTAAAATTTTTCTAAATTCAAATTAATATTCAAAATATAAGTTAATTCATTTTAAAAGGTTACATTAATTATTTTTAAAAATAGAATATGTTTTTGAATTATTTATTCAAATCCATACACTTCTTATGTTTAAAGTTTTCTAAATTCCAAATTGATATTAAAAAATATAAGTTAATTCATTTTTAATTGTAAATGGTTCATATTTTAAATGGTTACATTAATTATTTTTAAAGCAGAAAATGGTTTTGAATTATTTATTCAAATCCAAACACTTTTATGTTTAAAGTTTTTCTAAATTCCAAATTAATTATCATTTAAAAACAATACAAATTTAAACCCCAAAATAAAAAATAAGGCGAACAGAGAGAAAATACGAAATTTTTTGAAAGCAGAATATGTCGGTTGGAGCCAACCGGGACTAAAGACCTAGCGCCAACCCTTGGTCTGAAAATATTGAGTATAGGTCGGTTGGTGGCTCCAACCGACGTATGATCGTTAGTCGGTTGGAGCCACCAACCGGACTAAAGGCCCTTGGTTTATAACCGGTGCCTCCTCTTCTTCTTCTTCCCCATCTCATTCATCGACGCTTGCACAGGAACCCCCCGAGCCGGCAGCCGCCCGACTCGTCGCCGAGGAGCTCCGCCGTCTTGGATGCGTCTCACGCCAAAGGAATCGTCCCCGCGGCCTTAATCAAGCTCTGCAACCCATCTTCCGAAGCTCCGCCGCCGATTCGCCTCCGTTCGCCACCGCTTCCCGACCCGGCATCGCGTTCGTGAGCCACGGTGCTCTAGCACCTCTTCACACGCTCCTCTCGCTCTCTAGCTCTCTGCGACCATCTCGCCCGCCTCTCTGTCACGTTGTGCTCGTCGCTCGGCGACCAATAATAATGGGCTGACACCATATGGTTCGCCTCGACGAGCTCTTTCGAATCGCCTGCAGCCCCGCAGCGCTCCCTGTGGTCGTCGACCACCATCCGACGCCGCCGTCGTGGTGACGTGGTGCTCGTGGCTACCGCGGGGGCCGCGTCTTGGCCCCACTGCCACCTTAGAGGCTAGGTGCCTCTATGGTGCAGGTTAGCCGTGGCCTGGTCCAGGTCCCACCTCCCTGCGTGGAGGCTGAGGTGGCCACGGGCCCCTCTGTCAGCCACTGTGGCTAGCAGTGGCCTCGGTGTAAAAAATGTTTTCTGTTTTGTTTAAATTCAGAAATGGTTTAATTAAATCCATAAATTAATATAATATTGTAAATTCAATAATTAATTATTTATAACTCAGAAAAATACAAATAATATATCAAAATGTTTAGAAAAACGAGATCTAACTATTTAACCTATAATCATGCATTGTTCAATAACTTTCAAGACAACTTTAATTAGAAAACAAAATCAACCCCTCTCATATACTCCGGAGTTTCGCCGAGTTAGGGTTTTCACCCCTCGGAACCCCGTTTAAATTGCCGAGCATGTCTTAGGGTTACTTTTTAATACAAATTAACTTGTCATATCATTATCCTTGTTTTAATCTATAAGTCAGAAAAATATGAATAATATATCAAAATGTTCAGAAAAATGAAACCTAGCTATCTAAGCTATAATCATGCATTGTTCAACAACTTAAATTACAAGTTTAATTAGAAGAACAAATCCACCCCTCTCATGTGTTAGGAGTTTCTCCGAGTTAGGGTTTTCACCCCTAACCCCGATTAAATCGTCGAGCATTTCTTAGGGTTACATTCCAATGCAAATTAACTTGTCATATCATCATACTTGCTTGAGCATTGCATCGATGCCATGTGTTGATTGTTTCCTTTCTTTTTGGTGTTTGGATTATTAGGTTTATTATTAGTTAGGTATTATTAGGTTTATTAATTAGTTTGGTATTATTGGTCGCCCCATCAGTCGATCCTTGTGGGTAGCCCTGCACCGATTCACATTTTCAAGCAACTTAGGTGCATGTGGGTTCGACGATGTGCCTATCTACTACAGGTTCCTTTCTCTTCATTTTATTATTGTGTATGTATATATTAGGGTTTCTCTGAATTAGGGTTTATATCTCTCAACACGCATTTAACTTTCTCCTTTAGCCGCTTTGACTTATTCGTTTTTCCACCTATGCAGAAAATATGGACCCACACGTCAGAGACGAAGAAAAGGAAGAGTTGATCCAAGGTGTGATCCGTGGGGAAGATAATTTAGACGTATCAACGTTTCTGAACAACTCCGGTGAGGGTGATACTATTTTTACCGGAGTAGACAACTTGTTTGAGGTTGAAGGTGTTACCTTCCGCGAGGGAGAAGGCGATGCCTTGTGTAATCGAGAAGACAACCGCTCCGGCGAGGTGCATGTAATATAAATCAATTCATTAATTAATCATCTGCTATCTATATAGAAATAGTAACGACGATCTTTCTTCTTTTAGCCCTCCGGATCGAAGGAATCTACTGAAAAGAGCAGACGAGGCCCAACCAAAAAGTTGCAAGACCATGAGAGGTTCAGGATCGAAGATGTCGCTGAAGACGGCAGACCGACAGCTCCCGAAGTTGTCGCAACCAAATTTGTGGCACAATGCGGAGTAATCGTTAGGGACTTAATCCCGATCACCATTAGAAATTGGAATAGGCCTGCTAATGCGGATGAATAGGGAACATGTTTATTTGTCCCTAACCACGCCAAAGATTTACTATGGAAGAGGCTCATGGTTAATTTCAAACTACCGAAGATAGAGCTGGATCCAAATGCGGAGGATCGATTGAGGACGCATACAACATGGGAGAGCCATGGAGGCTAAGGTCGAGTGGGCTTTGAAGAAGATGGCCCATGTTTCACCAACTGGAAGAAAAGATTGCACCTTGACTATGTCGTGAAAAAGAAGACTCGATTTCAAGAATATTCAGTTTGAGAAGATAAAACCATTCGGGATGAGTTTGTGGAATACAAGAAATCGAAAAATCTAAGAAAATGTAAAACGAATAAGTGAATCTTGCTAAGAAGAAGTATCACCATACTATGGGGCAAGGTGGCTCTGAGGTTGGCATTCCAAAGTGGGAGAAACTTGAGCAGGAACTGCGTGATAAAAATATCACCCGCAGATGCACGATTGGGTAGAACGTGCAAGGAATTGGTTTTACGGGCATGGGGCACGTTGGACTCGGAAGGGAGGTGTATATATAACATACGACATAAAGAAGACCCTTGCCAATCGAGAGGATCGAAAAGCGTAAAGGTGTTAAAGATGGGGACTTCATTCCCGATAGAGAGAATGATGAGCTCACACTCGCCCTTGGAAATAAGGAACATGATGGACGAACACGAGGCACAAGCGGCTCCCAATCATGGAGGACTGGGTTTCCCGAAGAGAGGAAGAAATATCCTGATAGAAGCCGTCAGAGGAGAAAGGACAGGGCGACAATTGAAGAATAAAGTCAGAAAGAGCGAATGCGTTTAATTGAAGAACGATTAAAGCAACAACAAGATGAAATTAACACACTTAAAGAGCAAAGTACTACCGGCGCCCCATCTCAGTAGCACACTGCATTCGATGCTACCGGCCTATCGAATAATCGAAAAAGCAGTGTGGCTTCCACCGAGGTCCCGGGTGATGACAATGGCGATGCCGATGATGCACCGACGATGGCTCCTGTTGGCTACCCAGTGGATGATATCACAGAGATGACACACTGCGAGCTACATGTCAAAGTTGTGAACATATCAATGAAGGTGGCGGTCGGCTATGCCTTACCAATTGGACCCACACCAACTTACCACCGTCCGGTTCCAGAGGGCTATGCGTTGTCGGCGTGGATGAAATCATGCCCACCTTTGAGGTTTTGGATCTTCACTACCCCGGTGAAGGGGATGTGATCTTTGGGTGACGCAAAAACGTCACCATTCTATGGCGAAGGATTGTATCGTGCTTCAAAATCACACGCCAAGGCCATCTTCGCCGCCTCACTCGTCTCCGCGAGGTCGCCGTGCTGCGCAGCCGTCTTCGTCGCCACCCGGCTCCGCTCACCCGGCTTCGTCGCCTCACCAATCTCCGGTGCAGCCATCGCGCGGGATCCATCGCCGCGCCTCGGGATAAAAGCGAAGCGCATCGCCATCGTAAGGCGATCGCGAAACGTAAACAAGAGCCTCTTCCAAAAGTACCAACGGTTCCTCCCAAGAGAGCTTATGACTCATCTTGAAGAGGAGATCGGCCATCGTTGATGCGGAACGACATCGTTTTTGCTAAGATGAGGCGGCCGAAGAGCCAGAGTTCCCACACCAAAGAAGAAAAAGCCAAAGTGTTGAAAATGCTAAAGAATCTTCATCAACCCGAGCCAAAGCTGTCATCGACTATGAGCGTTCTATTCTCAAGTCACATGCGGCACAAAAGCCTCAAGAGCAAGATCGATGCAAGCGGAAATCTGTTGCTCGGAGAACAAGCAAAAGACTTGCGCCCCTCTCAAGGTGATTTCTCAAACCAATGTGGGTCGAGCAAATATGGGGCAAGAGCGGTATGATCCAGGTAGTTGCTGTACGGAGAAGCTGCCGCTGCTCAAGGTATGAGTATTGCCCAGTACTTATCCCAGTTAGAGTTCTTCCCCGTGAGTGAAGTAGCATACCAATACCAGTACGAAAAACCTCTCGTCAAACCTGAGGAGGTAAACAATCTTCCAACAAAATGCGAAGATTGCATAACTGGTACATGCATGCCACAAGGGCCGGGCTAATCGGATAGTCTTGAGGGTTACAAAAAAGCATCATGGGAAAGATAAGGATGACATGATATCCATTGAATTTGATGAACTATTTCAATTATTCAATCAAGACGCCTTGAACAAATCGATCATGAGTGCCTATTGTCTGTAAGTACTAATTCTGTAATTAATTTAGTCTCCATCTATATTATTTTGTTTATTGCATGTATATAATCATACTGTGATATGCAGAATGAAGATTCTCGAATGCAGCAGAGGACAAATCTATGACATTGGCTTCATTGACTCATATTGGGTTCATGAAGCTAATCTCAAAATAAGCCCCCAGGATACGGAGGATAATATAGTACACACGTTAAGGTTTCAAGAAACCAAAAGGGAAATACTATTTCCTTACAACTTCCAGTGAGTGTTATTGTCTTGTATACACTTTCTATTTCGCTTACTCGATGTTAAGTATATAATTGATTAGTTCTGCATTCGCAGGTACCACTATATTCTGTTAATCATTCAACTTGACAAAGGGCGTGTACTAGTCATGGACTCGAAACATAAACCCCTTGAGACGTGGAAGGACATGCAGAAACTTCTCCAGCGGTAATTCTAATCATTACGACACTATATCGGCAACGTTCGTGAATTTTATGATATCAAGTACTTAATAACTTATTTTATTCGCTTTTCACGGCAGCGCTTGGAAACGGTTCACCAAGAAGGCTAGGGGTGTTTGGAAAGAGGAGCTTACATTTCAACCACTAGATGTAAGCACCACTAGCTATATCCGCGCATCTCTTTGATTCTAGTTTTGATACAGTTATTATCATGCTTGATTATTATTTTGATTGAACTCTATTCTCGTAAAGTGCCTGACGCAGGGACCAGGTAACAATCTATGTGGATACTATGCATGCGAGTTCATCCGGCAGACGTGCGATGAGAAGGGCAGAAATTTAGAGAAACTCCACGTACGTAAACAATTTCTATAGTTTTTTATTACAATCAAATTGTGTTTAGTTTCATATTCATATAGGCTGACTCCTTTTTTAAATCAGATCGAACGCTCACGGACCTTTCTCGCCAAAGGATTGCATACGAGCAATTCAGAGGAATTGGCGGATTCTTGGATGAAGTCCTAAACACACAAGGGGAATACTACTCGGCTGTGTATAGACAATAGGAATTGTAAACATAGCAACTTTTAAGAAATTGGCCGGTAGCATCGAATAGCAACTTTTGTATGTAGTGCATGAACTCGATCCGTGTATTGAATGTAATGTTGTCATGATGATCTTGTGTAATATAAGGTTCCTTCGTTGATAAGTGCAAAACACTAAATAAACAATAAAACAACCTAAATGAATTCTCTGCCGGCACAAAAGTGGCGAAAATGCTGCCGGCAACAAAATGTGCAATGAATTCTTCGCGGCAGAGAAATGGGCCAAATCTCTGCCGCGGCAGCAGGTTATTAGTCCCGGTTCGTGGACTAATGCTCCACCCCCCTCGCGCTCTGATGCCGCCACGTGTGCCCCATTTGTCCCGGTTGGTGGGGCAACCGGGACTAATGGTTAGAGCTTTAGTCCCGATTGCCCCGTCCCGGTTGGGCAACTGGGACTAATGGCCCTTACCAACCGGGACGCATGGGCCCTTTTCTACCAGTGTCGGTGCACCCTATGCCCTATATAAGGACTACGTTGCTATAGGTTGATTCATCCAACATACGGCGACCTTGGTGAAAGCAGATAGATTAAGCTAGCCCCATTAAGAGACGTAGTACCAGATCTCGGAGGAAGTCGATTAATGGAGCCGCCGCCGGTTATTCTGGCGATGGCCATGCCCAGCCACCGCCGGTGCGTCAAGCAGATCCGAAGCGCACTCTGCTACATGCCCGGTAATAAGTAGTACTCAACTATCAATCTATCATCCATATCCACGCATGAATTAATCTACTATAGTTTATGGATCTGACATACGTAAGCACATGGATATATTTGGATCTTTCTCTCTCTCAGGCGTATATGGGGTTTCGGTGTTGCGGCCCAAGGGAATGGTGTTTGTGTACGGCAGCATGCACATGGACGCCTGGATGCTCAAGCGCCGTCTCACGGACTACATGGGGAGGACCGTCATCGTCGTCAGCGACGGCGGCAGCCCGCACAGGTCGCACCACCAACAGATCATGCACTACGGGCCGCCGCCACCGCCGGCCGCTTACCCCTACCAGCACGCGCCGCCGGCCGGCTATCCCTACGGCGTGTAGGATTTAGTGGAAGCGGCCAAAATTGAGGGGGAAACGATGTGGCCTTCTCTACGGCGGCAGGACTAGTAGACCGCTCAGCCCCGAGGGTATTGGAAAAAACGGCTCGCTCGCTCGCCCCCAGCGAGGCGGCCTCTCCTCGCCCCAGTCGCCTCCTCCGTCTCTCCTGCCGCCGCCGGCGTGGCGGGCGGCGTTTCGCGGCCGGTGGCGGCGGAGTGGCTTTTCCCGGCGAAAGGGGCGCGGCCGGACGGCGGCGGTGCTCTTCGGCGACGACGGTTCTGTCCGGCGGCGTGGTTTCCGCGGGCGGGGTGGGCTGAGGCACGGCGGTGCGGCCGGTTCGGCGGCAGGGTGGCGCTGCCTCGCACGTTCGCGCTGGCGGCGGGGCAGTAGACGGTGGCGGCTGGGGTGCTGCTTAGCTTGGCCCAGATCTGGGCCCGTTTGGGCCCCATCTGGGTTGGGATGGGCCTGCCCCGGCAGCCCTGTCGGCTCCTGGTGGTGGAGGAAGGGACGGAGGGTCTGTTGGTGATAGCGCCGCGCTGCTCTTGCCGCAACGTGGCGGCAGGGGCTTTATGGGCCCATTTACCTGGCCGGCTCGAGACCTGGTGTGCCCTGTTGCCGTCCGTCGCCATCGCCACGGCGGTGGAGGTAGTTCCCTCCCGTGCGGCTGCGATGCTACTACTACCGGTACCACTGTCCCCTTACTCGGGACTCAAGGCCTCGTGCCAAGGCTCACAGTGAGATGTTGAAGATGGTGCTTTTCCGTGGTGGCGTGTGCTGGTTGGCGGTGGGCTTGGTGGAGCAATATAGACCGTCTGGGTGGTGGTTTGGGGGTGGGCGAAATCCCTGTCGGGCTTGTCCGGCACTGACGCGGCGTCGCCTGCGGGTGTCGCCTCTCCTTCCTGAAGGGCGTCGGTACCTTCGCCCACCCCTTCGGTACCGGGAGACCCTAGGACCAGTCCGGCAGAATGACGTCGTCGCATCCCTTGATGAAGGTGCTGCTTGGTACACGGTGGATCGGCTCGCGAGGAGCACGGTGGGACATTTCCGAAGGGCGCAGCGGTAGAGGGCCATTTTTGTTTCATCGATCGGCCGTTGTTGGCATATCTTTCTCTTTTGTTCTCTTTCGTTTCTTTTGAGCTTGGTTGTGCTGCGGCTCCGGCAAGTCCGTTGTACCCTGTGTTGGTTTTTGTGCTTTATTTATAAAGCGGGCTAAAGCCTGTTTGAGTTCGAGGACTAGTAGACCTCTCGCTAGCGTGACGCTATAGAATTCGTGTTGCGGTCAGGTGTAGGTTACTCGGCTGCTCGTCATGGGGTCCCAAACACGAGATTGTTGGGGTCGTATTATTGTCAACAAGGAGAACATGACCATGGCGACAATCCAATGCATAGTATTCCTATATGCCCCCAATTGTTGGGAGTACGCACACCAAATTTTGTGGTGGGGACAAAGAGGCAAGGTTGTTCTTGCCCTAGGATGGAGATGCATGAAACTCACAGTAGAGACCACGAAAGCGAAGATCAAGAGGGATGTCATCGCTTCGATGGCATCCCGAGGGACACGGGCGCCTAGTTGGTATACTAACCGCGCAAGAGCATCGGAAGGAAAGATCGCTTGTCCCGCTGCCCGCAGATTCGTGCACCACCCGCTGCACCATGATCTCGCCTCCTTGGCCGTGCCTGCTCCATCCCCAGCTTGGTGATCGCCACCGCTGTGCTGCGGAGGAGGGTTACCGAATTGTGTGGTGTGGCTATGGTGGAGGTTTTGGAGGTGGGTGTTACCCGTGCTTGTCGGCCGACATTGCTGCTCACCTTGCTCTAATACCAATTAGGTCCATAATCTCGGTGTGGTGAGGAAGCTCATGTTTATGGATCCGACATACGTAGCACATGGATATATTTGGATCTTTCTCTCTCAGCGATTCGGGTTTCGGTGTTGCGGCGCAAGGGAATGGTGTTTGTACGGCAGCATGCACATGGACGCTGGATGCTCAAGCGCCGCCTCACGGACTACATGGGAGGACCGCTGCCGTCCGACGGGCGTCGCCCGCACAGGTCGCACCACCAACAGATCATGCACCACGCGCCGCCGCCGCCACCTACCAAAGACGCCACGCGGTCGCCTACCCTACCAAGACGCGCCCGCGGCCTACTACCGCAGCAACAGTACGTGGTCGGCCCAGCGTGTTCGACGACACTATTCTCGCAACGCCTGCACCATCATGTGACTGATGTGGATCGACTTCCATCTGCATGCTTCGAATCGTCCGAGAGTGTTACGTTACTAGCTGTAGGTGATAATACCCTGGTCATGTGTTTGAACTTTGAATGCTCTACGTAGGGACAAATCTTTATAGTAAGATTAATATATATATGTGTGTGGGTTTGCTTAATTCTCTCTAGTTATGATTAATTTGTTGAGAATGTCATTGTGTACGCCCATTTTTCATGTGTAGACAGATACAACAGTAGGTCTCCCCACCATGATTCAGATTTACTACTAAACACTAGCTAAATGCATGCCCGTGCGTTGCTACGGCTTTATAGATTGCATAACTGGTACATGCATGCCACAAGGGCCGGGGCTAACTGGATAGTGCTGAGGGTTACAAAAAAGCATCATGGGAAAGATAAGGATGACATGATATCCATTGAATTTGATGAACTATTTCAATTATTCAATCAAGACGCCTTGGACAAATCGATCATGAGTGCCTATTGTCTGTAAGTACTAATTCTGTAATTAATTTAGTCTCCATCTATATTATTTTGTTTATTGCATGTATATAATCATACTGTAATATGCAGAATGAAGATTCTCGAATGCAGCAGAGGACAAATCTATGACATTGGCTTCATTGACCCATATTGGGTTCATGAAGCTAATCTCAAAATAAGCCCCCAGGATACGGAGGATAATATAGTACACACGTTAAGGTTTCAAGAAACCAAAAGGGAAATACTATTTCCTTACAACTTCCAGTGAGTGTTATTGTCTTGTATACACTTTCTATTTCGCTTACTCGATGTTAAGTATATAATTGATTAGTTCTGCATTCGCAGGTACCACTATATTCTGTTAATCATTCAACTTGACAAAGGGCGAGTACTAGTCATGGACTCGAAACATAAACCCTTGAGACGTGGAAGGACATGCAGATACTTCTCCAGCGGTAATTCTAATCATTACGACACTATATCGGCAACGTTCGTGAATTTTATGATATCAAGTACTTAATAACTTATTTTATTCGTTTTCTACGCCGGGCAGCGCTTGGAAACGGTTCACCAAGAAGGCTAGGGGTGTTTGGAAAGAGGAGCTTACATTTCAACCACTAGATGTAAGCACCACTAGCTATATCCGCGCATCTCTTTGATTCTAGTTTTGATACAGTTATTATCATGCTTGATTATTATTTTGATTGAACTCTATTCTCGTAAAGTGCCTGACGCAGGGACCAGGTAACAATCTATGTGGATACTATGCATGCGAGTTCATCCGGCAGACGTGCGATGAGAAGGGCAGAAATTTAGAGAAACTCCACGTACGTAAACAATTTCTATAGTTTTTTATTACAATCAAATTGTGTTTAGTTTCATATTCATATAGGCTGACTCCTTTTTTAAATCAGATCGAACGTCTACGGGACGGTCTTCTGCCAAAGGATTGCATACGAGCAATTCAGGAGGAATTGGCGGGATTCTTGGATGCAGAAGTCCTAAACACACAAGGGGAATACTACTCGGCTGTGTATAGACAATAGGAATTGTAAACATAGCAACTTTTAAGAAATTGGCCGGTAGCATCGAATAGCAACTTTTGTATGTAGTGCATGAACTCGATCCGTGTATTGAATGTAATGTTGTCATGATGATCTTGTGTAATATAAGGTTCCTTCGTTGATAAGTGCAAAACACTAAATAAACAATAAAACAACCTAAATGAATTCTCTGCCGCGGCACAAAAAGTGGCGAAAATGCTGCCGCGGCAACAAAATGTGCAAAATGAATTCTCTGCCGCGGCAGAGAAATGAGCCAAATCTCTGCCGCGGCAGCAGGTTATTAGTCCCGGTTCGTGGACTAATGCTCCACCCCCCTCGCGCTCTGATGCCGCCACGTGTGCCCCATTTGTCCCGGTTGGTGGGGCAACCGGGACTAATGGTTAGAGCTTTAGTCCCGATTGCCCCGTCCCGGTTGGGCAACTGGGACTAATGGCCCTTACCAACCGGGACGCATGGGCCCTTTTCTACCAGTGTCGGTGCACCCTATGCCCTATATAAGGACTACGTTGCTATAGGTTGATTCATCCAACATACGGCGACCTTGGTGAAAGCAGATAGATTAAGCTAGCCCCATTAAGAGACGTAGTACCAGATCTCGGAGGAAGTCGATTAATGGAGCCGCCGGTTATTCTGGCGATGGCCATGCCCAGCCACCGCCGGTGCGTCAAGCAGATCCGAAGCGCACTCTGCTACATGCCCGGTAATAAGTAGTACTCAACTATCAATCTATCATCCATATCCACGCATGAATTAATCTACTATAGTTTATGGATCTGACATACGTAAGCACATGGATATATTTGGATCTTTCTCTCTCAGGCGTATATGGGGTTTCGGTGTTGCGCCCAAGGAATGGTGTTTGTGTACGGCAGCATGCACATGGACGCCTGGATGCTCAAGCGCCGTCTCACGGACTACATGGGAGGACCGTCATCGTCGCAGCGGCGGCAGCCCGCACAGGTCGCACCACCAACAGATCATGCACTACGGCCGCCGCCACCGGCCGCTTACCCCTACCAGCGCCGCCCGGCCGGCTATCCTCACGGCGTGTAGGATTTAGTGGAAGCGCCAAAATTGAGGAAACGATGTGGCCTTCTCACGGCGGCAGGACTAGTAGACCGCTCAGCCCGAGGGTATTGGAAAAACGGCTCGCTTCGCCGCCAGCGGCGACGGCCTCTCCTTCGCCCCTCCCCTCGCCTCCCGTCTCTCCCGCCGCCCGCGTGGCGTGGCGTGGCGTTGTTTCGCTGCCGGTGGCGGCGGAGTGGCTTTTCCCGCGGCGAAGGCGCGGACCCTGGGCGGTGCTCTTGGCGACAGCCAGTTCTGTCGTGGCGTGGTTTCATGGCGGGTGGGCTAAAACGCGGTGCGGCCGGTTCGGCGGCAGGGTGGCGCTGCCTCGCACGTTCGCGCTGGCGGCGGGGCAGTAGACGGTGGCGGCTGGGGTGCTGCTTAGCTTGGCCCAGATCTGGGCCCGTTTGGGCCCCATCTGGGTTGGGATGGGCCTGCCCCGGCAGCCCCTGTGCGGCTCCCTGGTGGTGGAGGAAGGGGACGGAGGGTCTGGTTGGTGATAGCGCTCGCGGCTGCTCTTGCTGCAACGTGGCGACAGGGGCTTTGCGGGCCCATTTGGGCCTGGCCGGGCCTGAGACCTGGTGTGCCCCTGTTGCGCGTCCGATGCCTTTGCCATCGCCACGGTGGAGGTAGTTCCCTCCCGTGCGGCTGCGATGCTACTACTACCGGTACCACTGTCCCCTTACTCGGGACTCAAGGCCTCGTGCCAAGGCTCACAGTGAGATGTTGAAGATGGTGCTTTTCCGTGGTGGCGTGTGCTGGTTGGCGGTGGGCTTGGTGGAGCACTATAGACCGTCTGGGTGGTGGTTTGGGGGTGGGCGAAATCCCTGTCGGGCTTGTCCGGCACTGACGCGGCGTCGCCTGCGGGTGTCGCCTCTCCTTCCTGAAGGGCGTCGGGTACCCCTGCCCCACCCCCTTCGTGTACCGGGGGAGACCCTAGGACCAGTCCGGGCAGCAGCGACGTCGTCGTCGCATCCCTTGATGAAGGTGCTGCTTGGTACATGGTGGATCGGCTTGCGAGGAGCGCGGTGGGACCTTTCCGGAGGGCGCAGCGGTAGAGGGCCATTTTTGTTTCATCGATCGGCCGTTGTTGGCATATCTTTCTCTTTTGTTCTCTTTGGTTTCTTTTGGGCTTGGTTGTGCTGCGGCCCCAGCAAGTCCGTTGTACCGTGTGTTGGTCTTTGTGCTTTATTTATAAAGCGGGGCGAAAGCCTGTTTCGAGTTCAGAGGACTAGTAGACCTGATCTCTGCTAGCAGGACGGCTATAGAATTCTGTGTTGCGGTCAGGTGTAGGTTACTCTGGCTGCTCGTCATGGGGTCCCAAACACCGAGATTGTTGGGGTCGTTATTATTGTCAACAAGGAGAACATGACCATGGCGACAATCCAATGCATAGTATTCCTATATGCCCCCAATTGTTGGGAGTACGCACACCAAATTTTGTGGTGGGGACAAAGAGTGGCAAGGTTGTTCTTGCCCTAGGATGGAGATGCATGAAACTCACAGTAGAGACCACGAAAGCGAGCACCGAAGAGGGATGTCATCGTTCTCGATGGCATCCCGAGGGACACGGCCTGGCGCCTAGTTGGTATACTAACCGCGCCGCAGCATCGGAAGGAAAGACTGCTTGTCCCGCGGCGGCCCGCAGATTCGTGCACCACCTGCTGCACCATGATCTCGCCTCCTTCGCGCCGTGCCCTGCTCCATCCCCAGCTTGGTGATCGCCACCGCTGTGCTGCCGGAGGAGGGGTTACCGAATTGTGTGGTGTGGCTATGGTGGAGGTTTTGGAGGTGGGGTGTTACCCGTGCGCCTGTCGGCCGACATTGCTGCTCACCTTGCTCTAATACCAATTAGGTCCATAATCTCAGTGTGGTGAGGAAGCTCATGTTTATGGATCTGACATACGTAAGCACATGGATATATTTGGATCTTTCTCTCTCTCAGGCGTATCTGGGGTTTCGGTGTTGCGGCGCAAGGGAATGGTGTTTGTGTACGGCAGCATGCACATGGACGCCTGGATGCTCAAGCGCCGTCTCACGGACTACATGGGGAGGACCGTCACCGTCGTCAGCGACGGCGGCCGCCCGCACAGGTCGCACCACCAACAGATCATGCACCACGCGCCGCCGCCGCCGGCCGCTTACCCCTACCAGCACGCGCCGCCGGTCGCCTACCCCTACCAGCACGCGCCTCCGCCGCGGCCCTACTACCGGCAGCAACAGTACCGTGGTCGGCCCAGCGTGTTCGACGACACTATTCCTGGCAACGCCTGCACCATCATGTGACTGATGTGGATCGACTTCCATCTGCATGCTTCGAATCGTCCGAGAGTGTTACGTTACTAGCTGTAGGTGATAATACCCTGGTCATGTGTTTGAACTTTGAATGCTCTACGTAGGGACAAATCTTTATAGTAAGATTAATATATATATGTGTGTGGGTTTGCTTAATTCTCTCTAGTTATGATTAATTTGTTGAGAATGTCATTGTGTACGCCCATTTTTCATGTGTAGACAGATACAACAGTAGGTCTCCCCACCATGATTCAGATTTACTACTAAACACTAGCTAAATGCATGCCCGTGCGTTGCTACGGCTTTATAGTGTTTTGACCGTTGTATATGTAGCTCTGCCTTTCGTCTCGGTAACCATCATCGTGAATCACCTGCCCTGATGCCTCTCAGTTCTCTCCCGAGAGCACCACTTTATCCTCGAAACAGCTGGTATCCTCCTAGATCCCTTCCTTGATGTTTCCTTTCTCCGTGGTTGGTAATGTTGTCCTTCCGCGTGTTCCCAGATCCATCGACCGTTCATGGAGATCTTGCTGAGCTTCCAGTCTCTGACGCCTCACCTCGCTCCTCCTCTTGGCATGTGTGGTTGGCACTGAGAACCATCGCCCACAACCACAAAACACCATCGATAGCCCGCCTGCTCAAGGCGCCAATCCTCTACCTTCTCATTGGCTTTAATTTTCTTTGAAAAATAGACCATAATAAATAAACATTGACATATGTTTTTAAAAAATTGACACATGAATAAATTTAATAATCGATTCGAATTCTCAAAACCTTTAGTTTTACTGAAAATTCGTTTTTGCTAGCTTTGCCAAAATTCAGACCTAGAAAATTGACCAAAATCTAGAAATCTTTCAATTTTTCATACAACATCAGTTATCAGAGCAAACCTCCTGGATTTGCAAAAAGAAAAAAGCAGCCAACCACACGAGCTAGCTAGCAAATTCCAAACACACTAAATGAGTAGCCTAGCAGAGCTTCACTACTGGAAAAAGGGCCTCCAGTCCTAGGCCGCAACAGGCTCTAGTTCCGGTTTTGGGTCCGGGACTGCCAAAACAGGACTAGAGGCCCCTCCTCTAGTCCCGGCTCGCTACAGCCCGTTGCTCCCCAAGTTCGCCCTGAAAGATCTTGCAATAGGTAGTGGCTCCATAATTGGGAAAGATAATATTGAAGAATTCTTTAACTATGTTAGCAAGCATGAGGATATTGAGGATAAATCTATAGCAGAGGTTGCTCCTAATTATGAGATCGTTGCAGCTTCTTTAGTTTATATGTTGGAGGCTAGGTTTGTTAGCCTTAACCCCTTCATGCAATTCTTGTTTCTAAAACTAAAAGAAGAAAAGAATGCTGAAAAGAGAGAATTCATCCTTGAAACTTTATCAAAAGAATTTCATGATGTTGCTAGGAAGGCCAAAAAGGTTTTTGAATGTTTCAATATTCTAGGTTCCAGTGTAGATGTTGTGGGTATTTCTGATAAAACTAAGCCTAGATAGGAATTTAAGATACACATACCCTTTAAGCTTGTTGGAATGCGTGAAGCCTTTGAAAAGAATTTTGATTGGATTGCTCCTGAAAATCTTTTTGATGAAGATAGTAGACCAAAAAGAGATAAGAAGGGATCCTCCAAAACCCATTTGGATGAGATACCTTTCATATTTGAAGACTTTGCAAGTATGGATGTTAATGCTTCTTCATTTGAAAATACTTGATTCTTCTTGCTTCTTGTGTCTAACTTAAATGCGTTAAAGAAAAGTACTTGTTGGGAGATAACCCAAGAGTTTCCTTGAGTCTTGGAAGTTATTACTTCTGTAATGACTTATCCTTATCTTTTTTGTTTGCTTTTGGTGTCAATAATGACCTCTAATGAGAGGGAAGTAAGATTTGGGGAGTTGCTGTCCCGAAACAGATTTCTGTCCTCCACCAAAAAAATTCGTGAGAAGGCTCTGTAACTCACATTGAGCTGACAATTTACGAGTAAATCCCCCAGTATGTTAGATAACTTTCGTTAGTTTAACACTTTTTTATTTGAGAAACATAAGATGTTAGAAAAAATCGGTTTCTACCTGCTGGTAAGTTTTGACAGATTTTTGCCATTATTTGCATTTGCTTCTTATTGATTCCTTTTTGAGTTCTCTTTAGGTGATTTGAGATTTTTGAAGGAGTTACTACAGTAGCTTGTGTTTTTAGTGAAAATACTTGCCATTTCAAAGCTTTGCCAGTGGTCTAATATCTTTTGAATAAGCTAATGTTGCTAATAAAGATTGTGTGAAGTTTTGTATGAAGGAAAAATTTCAGGTGTAAAGAGAGAATGGTGCCATGAGATGAAGAATGGACAAAAGCTCAAGCTTGGGGATGCCACCATGGTATCACCCCAAGAAATATCCAAGAGGTACAAGCGTCAAAGCTTGGGGATGCCCAAGCCATCCCCTTCTTCATCAATAAAAAAGCTCAGGTCTGTCTAGACACTTCGTTTTTTATTGTGTCATACATAGTTGTGTTGTTCTTGGAGCGTCTTAGTTTTCGTTTGTTTAGCTTAGGATTGTTTAGTTTGCTTGAATAAAGTAGTTTGGACCCCCGTTCTCGCTTTGTTGTTTTGCAAATAAGTTTGCTTGGTGTTTGAAAATGAGTAGTAAGTTCTTGCTTGAAGTGCAAGAGGAGCTTGCATTGAATGTGACTTAGACTTTAGCATAACATGCTAGGTGTTGTTTTAGCATTATGCTTAGTGATTATTGTTGTAGCATGTCTTGTTCCAAACAATTGGGATTGCTTAGTGTGCTTTGAAGAAATTATGCGTTGTTTTAGCATGCAAAAGCATAGTATTGTGGTATTCTCCTTTGATGCTTTGCTTAGGTTGACTTGGCACATGCTCACACCATGTTATGACTATGACAAGTCACCATTAGCCTCTATGATCATTTAGTCCTTGACTTGTAGTACCACTCTTTGCTTTGATTAGTATGCTTTGTTGCACTGCATGATTATGGCCATTATTGCTCTCTTAGTTGGTTGCTCCCAGTCTTTTGCTAGCCTCCACTTGTACAAGTAAATTCTACTCATGATTCCAACTCCCAAAAAACCAAGTTATTTCAAAGTGTCCACTATAAAATCCTATGCATGGTGTGTTACACCATTCTAAGTATATTCTTGCTTTCAACTATCTTCCAATTAAAAACTATTTTGTTATGTGAAAACTTAGTGATTAAAGCCCTCATGAACTTGATGGCACACTTTATTCTTTGCCCATAATAAACTTGAACCATTGTGACAACTTTGTTGTATATGCTTGCACTTATAAGTTGGAATTAGCAGAACCGTGCTGTCATGGGGAATGTTTTCGACATTGCATTTGTACCTTGTTGTACTCAGTTGATATCATGTTCTTTTGTCTATGGATGTCACTGGTGTGAAATAAAGAGGGAACTTGTAAGTCCATGGAGTTTGTATCTTGTGTTAGAGAAACGCCTGGGCCGCTAGCCTAATCCATGCCTAATCACGGTGGAGACTTGCAACATCACCATAATGAGCTATCTATGAAGCATCCTTAATAAAAAGCTATGCATATGGTAAATAAAAAAATTGCTGAGATGCTCATTGTCTGCTTGCCTTGTCATTTTGGTTATGGGAAAGCTCATGTACCATGTGCAAGGGGTACCCCGTTGGCGGTTCTCAATGATATGCAAATACTTACAGTGACAAGAACTTACCTGAACCCAAAGTTGAGTATGCATGAGGTGTGGCCCTCGTATTCAAGGGACATGAGATTGGTAGCTTATACTTCGTCAAGCATATACTCCAGCTTTGCCACTTTTAACCTTAACCACTTCAAGATGCTTATGATAGGGACAATGAGGGCTGAAAGCTAACAAGTACCATAATTTTTGGAAGCTCTTTTTGAAACTTGTAATCACTGCTTCCTTTACAAAAAAAAGGCCTTTCTTCCACCACTGTTGAGTCCCACCTTCTACCTTTAGGCACCATTAAGAGAGCATAGTTGTCATTCTGTGTGCAGTGTTCCAAAGCTTATTAATTGATGCATATTGTGTTATTACTTGCTCTTGTGCTACTTGTTTCTAGTCACCCCTGTCAACTTTGCAGGTGTCCTATGCATCTATATTGTTACTCTATGAGGGACAAGCTGATTGCCACTATGCTATGTTTTCTGCATGTGAAACAAACAAAGTTTTTTCAATGCATGTTATTCATGATATTTGTTTGTAGCTTGCCATGTTGCATGCATAGTTACTATGTCCTATTGTTAGAACTCCATCTTTCATGCACATGTTTAGAGTTCTTTGATCCCAGCTTTCAATGCTTGCAAATGGTTGGATCTTTATTGTGAGGGTGCATGTTACCTCAAAAATTATTCTTTTTATCACTTACCTACTCGAGGACGAGGAGTTAAGCTTGGGGATGTTGATACGTTGGAAACGTATCTATAATTTTTTATGCTCCATGCTTGTTTTGTATCTACTTTGCTTTACTTGTCCACACTTTGAGGTGATTTTTACATGTTTTCTAGTACTAACCTATTAACAAGTTGCAACAGTGCCAGATGCCTGTTTTCTACTGTTTTTGGCTTCAGAAAAGTTAGTAAATAAATATTCTCGGAATTGGACGGGACAAAGGACAAAGTTAATTACTTTCCATGGGTAACAAGAAGTCCAGAGGAGAGCCTGAGAGGCCAGCCAGGGGGCCAGACCCACCCTAGCCACGGGTGGGCCCTAGCCTGCGCCTGGCTAGGGTTTGCCTGCCCTGGCGGCCGCCTCGGTCTCCCCCTTCGCCTATAAGAATCCCCCGATGCAGAAACCCTGAGTACCCGATCAAATATCCACAAAACCGTCTGTAGCCGCCACCACCATCGTCCCTAGATCGGGGGGGGTGGGGGGTGGGTCTGAAGTTCTTCCCGGAACCCTGCCGGAGGGGATATCACACCGGAGGCCTTCTTTCCGGTATGATGTGTGAGTAGTTCCACCTTGGACTATGGGTCCATGTAGTAGCTAGATGGTTGTATCTCCTCCCTTGTGCTTTCATGTATAGATCTTGTGAGCTCCGTTCATGATCAAGATCTAATCTATTTGTAATCATGCATGTTGTGTTTGAGGGGATCCGATGGATATTGAGATCATTATGTTGTTTTGATTAATGGTTTTATCTTTATGATTCTATCATGTCTGTGTTGTTTGTGATATTGCATGCTCTCCGTTGTTAGTAGCTATCTTGGACAAGTAGTTGCTAGTGACTCCAAGAGGGGGTATTTATGCTCGATAGTGGGTTCATGCCTTTAGTTTCCAAGGGAAGTGACAGAAAATCTTCGGTTGTAGATGTGCTGTTGCTACTAGGGAGAAAACAACGGTCTCTTGTTCATGGAACATGTGGACTGTTTACCTTACACACTTTGCTTAAAGCAGTTGTCTGTTGCTTGCAACTTAATATTGGAGGGGGTTCGGATGATAACCTGAAGATGGACTTCTAGTCATATATGCAGTTGGATGGCGATCTATGTATCTTTTTGTATTGCCCAATCAACCTCATAGGATCTTTCTGACTAGTAATTGCATTGTTATGCCTTGCTCAGTTCCTGTCAATTGCCCTGCTGTAATTTGTTTACCCTTCATGCCATATTGTTTATCGAAGGAGAGCACCTCTAGTGAACTATGGACCCCGGTCCAATCTTTACCATTGATACATCTTCCACTGTTACTTGTTTACTTGCTGCAAACCATAACCTTCCACACCATACGTTTTATCCTTTGTTATAGCAACCGGTGAGATTGACAACCTCACTGTTAGTTGGGGCAAAGTCTTGAGTTTGTGTTGTGCAGGTCTCCACGTTGCTTGCAGCACCTTTGGGGCGTTTCCTTCCTCTTACTGGTTCGATAACCTTGGTTTCTTACTGAGGGAAACTTGCCTGCTGAACTGCATCATACCTCCCGCTTGGGGTCTCCCAACGAAGTGCTGCTGCACTCATCATATCCTAGACCACAATGTGTAATATCCATCAGCACATGAGTAACAGTGCTAGAGCCCGTAATAAATTTGAATCACACCGGACCAAAGAACCATGTCATTTGCTTCCAAGCAACCATCCTGTAGCCTCCACCAAGTGAACCCCATCCGCCAATGCACACCACCTCATTTTGAGCATTTAGTTCACACCGGTCTAGGGTTTCCGTCTAGGGGCCTAGTGACATGGTTATACCCTACGGGTACATGACTTCAGCATACCTGGTTCAACCCAAGGACGGCCCACGACAGATATACGCTGGCCCATGAAGATTTTCGGTGAGGCCCATGACGCCCAGATCCTGGGAGAACAAGACTAGCATAGATAGGAAATTCAAAGGGGTAAAACCCTAGAACCCGTAACCGACTAGGACTATGCCCGGGACCTGCCTAAGTCTATATAAAGGCCAGGAGGGCACGTCCTAGATCACTCGACCAGACTTCGCACACACCTCCACGCCAGATCGAATCTGCGCACCTATAACCTTCGGTTCCCGTAATCAAGAGCGCAATGTGAGTAGGGTTTTCTCCGGGGGCCTGAACCTGGGTAAATCTCGTGTCCCCTGGTTGCTTGTCTGTTAACCGTGCCACGATCTCCAGCATACCCATCTTCTCCAAAACCCAAGTCCATAACAATGGGCATTGACGAGATTAAACCTCCTCAATTGGCGCCGTCTGTGGGGAATCGGGGCTTCTGATTGTGCGATCGTGACGGTCCCGACCCGATCGATCTACAACTCCGCGGCGACGGAGAATCACCTCCTCTTCGGCACTTTCGACTTCACCGCCCACTCGCCGGCCACCATGAAGGATTTCGAGCCCGTAGGCGACGGACTCGAAATTTTGTTCGGGAGCTTCTGCTTCCAGGTGGGACAAACTGGCACACTCCGCCTTCCTGAGCGGGTGCCCGTGCCATCGATCAGGCCCGCCTCGTGGGCTCCACACCCCGTGCTACGCACATCACCATCGACAGATGAGTTCTACAACAGCAGCAACTGCAACTCCGATCTGTGCGATCCGCCTTCGGATGAAGGGACCTACGGTTCCGGATCTAAAACTGCGGCAGCAACAAACCGATCTACGAGCGCTACCAATGCGCCGCAGTCATCCAGGAGCAACAAACGCCTAACCCGCCGCCCAACACGAACCCGAACCCGCAGGATAGAAACGGCGGGAACAGAAGAAGCGAGTCCCCCCCACCCGAAGGGGAAAACAACGGCCACGTCATCCAACTTAGCAAAGAAGGATGGGTCCAGGCACGCCGTGCCGTTGCAGGCGACATAGTCCTACCCGTGGACTCCCCACGTGACCTACTGATGGCGTACCACTACCTCCTCATCGAGGAGCACAAGAAGCAAGTCAAGATGCAGGAGACGCTCGACAAATGCAAGCAAGTAGCTTCCGAGTCCAGCGCGCGATGAGCTGCGCTCTCCGCCATGGCACCCGGCTCTAGAACGAACGGAAACCAGGGAAACAAGCACCGCTCGCGGGTGGAGAACATGGATCCCAAGGAACGCCGTGATGTGACCCGAACTCTCCACACATCGTTCATGGATATGGATGCTGTAACACCCTCAGAATCGGCCCTATGCAAGTTTTAGCGAAACCCGCCAAACCCGCATAGAGACGATTCAAAGGTGCCCACCAGGCACTTTCGTGCGGGTGGAAAACGAAGTAATAACATTACACAACAGTCCTCGATGGGACCCACGTAGAGAGCAGATATATAAGACGACTCCAAGAGTCAAGAATACGATATAATATACAAAGATCCAAATCACCTTGAATGATAGAGCGTCCGACTACGGACAAGATGCAAATGGGGCTAAGAGCCCAAGATTAACCAATGGCGCCCATAAACCTGCCTGTGCCAAGCGGAAGGGTAACCCCGCTAACGGCCGATCTCAAAACCTGCTTAAACAAAAGGGTGCTAAAAGGGCAAAGGAAAAAGAGGCGTCAAGATCGAGGCCAAGACACGGCGAGACTAGAATTGGTCCTCGCCTACATAGGTATGGTGGATCGAAAGGCAAGAAGATGCACTAAACAACCTATAGAGACTCGATATAACTGGCAGCTATCAGAGAGGGGTAATAAAAGACCTATCCGGAACCAGACTGATACTAACACCAAACAAACCCATCCTGGTATTTCCCCCTCGAGACCCAAACGAGGAAGTCAATCGAGGAACTCACACAGTTGGCAGTTTTACTTATTCAGTTGTCGTTGCAGCAATTACTAGTCAGGTATAGATAATCGTCTTGATAAAAGAAGAAGTGGGCCCTTTTAGTTAATCATTCCGTTGTAGTTGCAACAATTACTAATCAGATACAGATAGCAATGAGACAAACCCAAAACCCAGCAGTTGTTGGTACTTTTATTTAGCCATTCTGTTGTAGTGAAGCTGATTATTAGTCAAATCGGATACAAGTCAATTTATAACAGTAAACTTTAGTTATAGTTGTCTATGATCAAGCACTGTGCTCCAAGTCGTCCATAACCGCGGACACGGCTTCTCGAAAAGATTTAACCTGCAGGATGCACCAAAGTATCCACAGCACTTGACCCTTTTGCCGCATCGGTTAACATACACCCATCGGTATGTCGGCGGGGCCTAAGTCACGACGTTCCCAGACCCAAAGCAAGTACATGGGGGCCACCCCACCAAGTCGAAACCGCAACGAAGTCGGCCGGTCTCCGAGACGGACTTAGGGTTTGGGTAGACGGCTGTGAACGACAGCAAATCCCAAAACTGGGACTGTCGACACCGCGAAAACGTGTCCCGATCCTAAACAGTACAGTGTGCTCCTCGCACAATCGTAAATAAAGCAGTAAAGCATGGCATAGGTACAGGATAGTAAATAAAACCTCAAACTAGTTTGTGGCCCCCAGTACAATACTTTGAAATCAGGTAATAATCAATGGGGGCCCATATCTCCCCACCTGTGGTTAGCGCGCTTGATCTCGGAACAGGTGTCAAGAACTCGGGGTCCTACGGGACACAAGTGGGCGGTCGGAAACCAAATATTATCTATCACCCACCGATGCCTCTGCTTAATTCAATTTTAGTTGTTAAACAAGAATTAAAGTGAACGATAAGTAAAACCATGATCATCTCCAACATAAACATACGGCAATTACTCCAACACTGTGGTTCTTGGCGACACGCAACAACACTTGAGCAAGCGACTACGACGCGCAAGTCCAGCTATCTACCAAACAACAGGTAATAGGATGTGTCCAAGGCAATATACGACTGCAAGGGATTTCACGGGTACGGAAACTAGAGCATCGCAACACAGATAGCAATAGATCAACAGGAGGGAATAAATACTATAAAAGTAAGATAGGTAGAAAGGGGGAGATGCTCGCCTGAAAACATTGTCGAAGGTTCAACCGAAGATCGGGGCGAAGCTCACATCAACTCAACGTCCTTATCCGCGAAGAAGCAAAACACTAGAATATACACCGGATGCAATATTTAAGATTACGGCAGAAGATCGGCATGATGCATGTGTGATGCATGACATGGCAAGGTGCGATGCAATTAGGCCATATTAAGCGGAACCGGGGACCCGACAATTAGTTAGATGGTTCAAGTTGTTTAGAACCCCCGCAATTTAAATGTTGTTTTAGCATGGCAAAAGATAGCACCGGTTCGCTACACAAATTTAAATGAGGCCGATATGAGAATAGATTTGCCCGCATATGGGCCCCATATTTAGTTATAGGGTGAATCGGCATAAGGCCCCCAAACCACATGACAAGTATGCATGCAAGAATGTCAATTTTATATGCAACAAGTAATATCATATTATAAAATAATGGGGTCTCGGATAGGGAATCACATTAGGGTTCGGCAGATCTTGGGGTTCCGGGGGTTCGGGGTTCGGTCTCAGGGTTCAGGGTTCGACGGGGGCGTTCTCGGATAGCGGAGGTAGGTCTTGTCGCATCTGTGGTTTTCGGGTCATGTCGACGGTCATGGCGTCGATGAAGTACTTGTCATCGGTGTCTCGGTGTCCTCGGTCCGATTGTGGATCTCGGCGTCCTCGAGGGGTACTTGCAGATCCGGAAGAAGGTCTTGCGGTTTCCGTGGTTCGCGGTTCCATGAAGGCGTGCTTGTCATCCGTGATGGCGAACTCGATGCCCCGAGAAGATCTTGGCGTTCCGTAGATGACCTCGCTCGGGATCTTGACGAGCTTGGCGCCTTGTAGAAGATCTTGTCGATGATTCTTCTAGCGATTTTCGGGTTCGTCTTCTCTCATCAGCCATGGGGCGCCCTTGGTCGGTTCTTCAGAGGACACCGCGATTCTTCAGGCCGAGACATGGGGTTCCTTGCCGTGATAGGGCGCTGATTGAACCAAACCGAGGTGCTTGAGACATAGAGACAAAGAGCAAAGCATGCGGCCCACGCGGGGTTGCAGGATGTATGGTGGCATGTGACCAAGAGGAGAAAAGACAGCAGCCACGACAGCTGAAGACGGCGCCTGCTGGGTTGCGGTGGGCGACTGACGCCAGACGGAAGAAGGGCCCGACGCGGAGGACAGGTTCGAGCGGCGCCGGTGCAGATGGGACTGGGTGGACGGCGTCGAGCGATGGAGGCGGTGGGGCGTCGGTGGAGGAAACTGGGGCGGCGGCGCAGAGGTGGGGCGCGACCGGAGAAAGGAGGGGTGGAGGCGTGGGACGAGCGGCCCGGGCGGCGGCGCCGGAGCGGAGGAGGAGGAGGGCCGAGAGGCGCGGGCGAGGCGGCCCGCCGGAGGACGAACGGCGGCGGCATGGTGGGGGAGGGCACACGGGAGGAGGTCGCCGGAGGAGAGAGTCACGCGCTGGGGACACGGAGGGGGGGTTCAAGGAGCTCATGGAAGAGAGGGAGACGGCCGAGAGGGGAGGCGAGGGGGCGCGACGGAGCCCCGGGGAGGAGGAGAAAGAGGTGGCCGGCTCATGGAGGTGACCGTGAGTGAGGGGCCGTGTGGGCGGGCAGCGACGTGGGCGGTGGGGAGCGGTCGAAAGGAGAGAGAGGGAGGAGGAGCGGTGAGAGGTAGGGACAGGGGTGGGCGCGGGGTCACAGCAGGGTCAAGGCGCTATGGCGTGTGGGCGTGGGGCCCAGGGAGGAGGGGCCCAGGTTGGTAGTGGGTGGGGTGTGTTGGGTGGGGTGGGGCTGTGGCGTGGCGTGTCTGTGCGTGTGGCTGCGTGTGAGTGGGGAGTTGGGGTGAGAGGAGGTGGGCTGGGCGGGGTGGGGTGGGGTAGGGGAGGGGGGTGGAGTGAGGTGTCACGAGGGGAGTGGTCGGGGTGAGGTGGAGAGGGGTTGGGTAGGATAGGTTGGGTGTAAAAAGGGGTTTAGGGAGACCGATTTTATTTCGGGTGGTCTCGGGTCGAATCGCCTGCTCGCCTCACTAAAATAATTAAATAACTTTATTTATTTCAACCGCGCTTTTGCAACCTACATGACAAAACAAAATATTCGCACCCGGGTTTATGCTTGAATAAAGACGGGGCGTTTAGAAAACACAAACAGGTTTTTCCGCAATTAGTTTTATGCAAGCAAATGCAAGATGATGACGATGCTCAAATGCAATGTGGCATGATGACATGAGCATGCGGTCATGATGATGCAATGCACAAAAACAACGCGATTTTCTAGTAGTGGTTTTGCGGGATGCCACAATTCGACACCACTAACAATGGATCTCGCCCTCGAGATCCGCCTCATGGTACCGGAAGGAAGGTCGGCGACGTGGAGCTTCTCGCATCGTGTAGATCTTCGCGACACCACTAACAATGGTGCTTTCTTCGTCTTGAAATCGGCGACACCACCAACAAGACGTCGTTGATCCCCTTCGTCAAGAGAACACTCCGGATAAACAACGGACGAAGTTAAAGGTAAGGCCACCTCTAACTTTCATGGACGGAGTAAAATTGCATCGATCCACCATTCAATATACAAAGCAAATGATAATAGTAGTGGTATGGTCGCGACTCCATCCCGCACTCAAATCATTAATCTGTACACGAACAGATAGATTATGCAACCAACCCTCAAGATTCAGACTGAAGATCTCGACAAGCGAGGTTCGGATCAAAGGAGTGATGCAGACTCTGCATCGGATCTGGCATAGAGGATGTCGTCGCGTCGGAAAACACCGGAAGGCACAAACAAGGAACAAAGAATGGTACCACAGCAGATGGATTCCTCAGGCAGCTTGAACACCGGAATGTAGAACACCGTTATCCAAGAAGGAAGCGAAACCTTGAAGGTACGACGGAAACCCAACCACAAGAATTCCTGGACTTGAAGAAAGGTAAGAGAGTAGATTCAAAACACGCAGAGGTAAGAGGAGAACAGCAGAGGGGTAAGGAGTAAAATCAGACCTAATCAGAACTATCCAACCGATTTTGCAAAATAGTTTTGACACTCTACTTCGGCTGTTAGCTAGGTTATCCTACAGGCTGGACTTGTGGGGTATCGCAACTGTTGATCTCTGATACCACTCTGTAACACCCTCAGAATCGGCCCTATGCAAGTTTTAGAGAAACCCGCCAAACCCGCATAGAGACGATTCAAAGGTGCCCACCAGGCACTTTCGCGGTGGAAACGGAAGTAATATTACACAACAAATCCTCGATGGGACCCACAGAGCAGATATATACATCACGACTCCAAGAGTCAAGAATACGATATAATATACAAAGATCCAAATCACCTTGAAATGATAGAGCGTCCAATACGACATAAGATGCAAATGGGGCTAAGAGCTCAAGATTAACCAATGGCGCCCATAACCCCGCTTGTGCCAAGCGGAAGGGTAACCCCGCTAACGGCCGATCTCAAAACCTGCTTAAACAAAAGGGTGCCGAAAGGGCAAAGGCAAGGAAAAAGAGGAGTCGATCACGAGGCCAAGACACCAGCGAGACTAGAATCGGCCCTCGCCTACATAGGTATGGTGGATCGAGCGCAAAGATGCACTAAACAACCTATAGAGACTCGATATAAGGGCTATCGAGAGGGTAATAAAAGACCTATCCGAACTGCATCGATACTAACACCAAACAAACCCATCCTGGTATTTCCCCCTCGAGACCCAAACGAGGAAGTCAATCGAGGAACTCACACAGTTGGCAGTTTTACTTATTCAGTTGTCGTTGCAGCAATTACTAGTCAGGTATAGATAATCGTCTTGATAAAAGAAGTAGTGGGCCCTTTTAGTTAATCATTCCGTTGTAGTTGCAACAATTACTAATCAGATACAGATAGCAATGAGACAAACCCAAAACCCAGCAGTTGTTGGTACTTTTATTTAGCCATTCTGTTGTAGTGAAGCTGATTATTAGTCAAATCGGATACAAGTCAATTTATAACAAGAACTTTAGTTATAGTTGTCTATGATCAAGCACGTGCTCCAAGTCGTCCATAACCGCGACACGGCTTCTAAAAGATTTAACCTGGGTGCACCAAAGTATCCACAGCACTTGACCCTTTTGCCGGATCGTTAACATACACCCATCGATGTATGTCGGGGCCTAAGTCACGACGTTCCTGCACTCCAAAGCAAGTACATGGGGCCACCCACCAAGTCGAAACCGCAACGGTTGGCGTCTCGAGACGGACTTAGGGTTTGGGTAGGCCATGAACGACAGCAAATCCCAAAATCGGGATGTCGACACCGCGAAAACGTGTCCCGATCCTAAACAGTACAGTGTGCTCCTCGCACAATCGTAAATAAAGCAGTAAAGCATGGCATAGGTACAGGATAGTAAATAAAACCTCAAACTAGTTTGTGGCCCCCAGTACAATACTTTGAAATCAGGTAATAATCAATGGGGGGCCCATATCTCCGCACCCGTGGTTAGCGCGCTCGATCTCGGAACAGGTGTCAAGAACTCGGGGTACTACGGGACATAAGTGGGCGGTCGGAAACCAAATATTATCTATCACCCACCGATGCCTCTGCTTAATTCAATTTTAGTTGTTAAACATGAATTAAAGTGAACGATAAGTAAAACCATGATCATCTCCAACATAAACATACGGCAATTACTCCAACACTGTGGTTCTTGGCGACACGCAACAACACTTGAGCAAGCGACTACGACGCGCAAGTCCAGCTATCTACCAAACAACAGGTAATAGGATGTGTCCAAGGCAATATACGGCTGCAAGGGATTTCACGGGTACGGAAACTAGAGCATCGCAACACAGATAGCAATAGATCAACAGGAGGGAATAAATACTATAAAAGTAAGATAGGTAGAAAGGGGGAGATGCTCGCCTGAAAACATTGTCGAAGGTTCAACCGAAGATCGGGGCGAAGCTCACATCAACTCAACGGCCTTATCCGCAAAGAAGCAAAACACTAAAATATACACCGGATGCAATATTTAAGATTACGGCAGAAGATCGGCATGATGCATGTGTGATGCATGACATGGCAAGGTGCGACGCAATTAGGCCATATTAAGCGGAACCGAGGACCCGACAATTAGTTAGATGGTTCAAGTTGTTTAGAACCCTCGCAATTTAAATGTTGTTTTAGCATGGCAAAAGATAGCACCGGTTCGCTACACAAATTTAAATGAGGCCGATATGAGACTAGATTTGCCCGCATATGGGCCCCATATTTAGTTATAGGGTGAATCGGCATAAGGCCCCCAAACCACATGACAAGTATGCATGCAAGAATGTCAATTTTATATGCAACAAGTAATATCATATTATAAAATAATGGGGTCTCGGATAGGGAATCACATTAGGGTTCGGCAGATCTTGGGGTTCCGTGGGTTCGGGGTTCGGTCTCAGGGTTCAGGGTTCGACGGGGGCGTTCTCGGATAGCGGAGGTAGGTCTTGTCGCATCTGTGGTTTTCGGGTCATGTCGACGGTCATGGCGTTCGGGATGAAGTACTTGTCGCATCGGTGTCTCGGTGTCCTCGGGTCCGATTGTGGATCTCGGCGTCCTCGAGGGGGTACTTGCAGTATCCGGGAAGAAGGTCTTGCGGTTTCCGTGTCTGTGGTTCCATGAAGGCGTGCTTGTCATCCGTGATGGCGAACTCGATGTCCCGAGAAGATCTTGGCGTTCCGTGTAGATGACCTCGGTGTTCGGGATCTTGACGAGCTCGGCGTTCTTGTAGAAGATCTTGTCGATGATTCTTCTAGCGATTTTCGGGTTCGTCTTCTCTCATCAGCCATGGGGCGCCCTTGGTCGGTTCTTTAGAGGACACCGCGATTCTTCAGGCCGAGACATGGGGTTCCTTGCCGTGATAGGGCGCTGATTGAACCAAACCGAGGTGCTTGAGACATAGAGACAAAGAGCAAAGCATGCGGCCCACGCGGGGTTGCAGGATGTATGGTGGCATGTGACCAAGAGGAGAAAAGACAGCAGCCACGGCAGCTGAAGACGGCGGCCCAAGCGGGGTTGCAGGGGCGGCGACCGACGCCGTACGGCCAGAAGCAGCCCCGCGACGCGGAGGACAGGTTCGAGCGGCGCCGGTGCAGACGGGAGTGGGTGGACGGCGTCGAGCGATGGAGGCGGTGGGGCGCGGCCGGAGAAAGGAGGGGTGGAGGCGCGGGACGAGCGGCCCGGGCGGCGGCGCCGGAGCGGAGGAGGAGGAGGGCCGAGAGGCGCGCGGAGGGCACGGGAGACAACGGCGGCGGCATGGTGGGGAGAGGGGCAGCCGGGAGGGAGGTCGCGAGGAGAGGGGAGGTCTGGCCGACGCTCATGGGGTTCAGTGAGCTCATGAAGAGAGGGAGACCGAGAGGAGGCGAGGGCGCGACGAGCCCGGGAGGAGGAGAAAGAGGTGGCTGGCTCATGGAGAGGTGAAGGAGTGAGGGCCGTGGGCGGCGGGCGGGGCAGCGGACGGTGGGCGGTCTGGGGAGCGGTCGAGCGGGAGAGAGAGGGAGGAGGAGAGCGGTGAGAGGTAGGGGACGGGGTGGGCGCAGTGGGTCAGGCACAAGGCGTGCACAAGGCGATGGGTGGGGCCCAGGGAGGAGGGGCCCAGGTTGGCAGTGGGTGGGGTGTGTTGGGTGGGGTGGGGCTGTGGCGTGGCGTGTGCTGTGTGCGTGTGTGGCTGCGTGTGAGTGGGGAGTGGGGGTGAGAGGAGGTGGGCCAGGTGGCGGGCTGGGGTTGGGTAAGGGAGAGGGGTGGAGTGAGGTGTCACGAGGGGAGTGGTCGGGGTGAGGTGGAGAGGGGTTGGGTAGGATAGGTTGGGTGTAAAAAGGGGTTTAGGGAGACCGATTTAATTTCTAGGGGTGGTCGTTCGGGTCGAATCGGCCCGTTCGACTGCCCCCACTAAAATAATTAAATAACTTTCTTTATTTCAACCGGGATTTGCGTTTGAATAAAGACGGGGCGTTTAGAAAACACAAACAGGTTTTTCCGCAATTAGTTTTATGCAAGAAAATGCAAGATGATGACGATGCTCAAATGCAATGTGGCATGATGACATGAGCATGCGGTCATGATGATGCAATGCACAAAAACAACGCGATTTTCTAGTAGTGGTTTTGCGGGATGCCACAGATGCCGACGGCAACATCATCCCGAAGACACCGCAAGCTGCGATCATGGCAGCCACTGCGTATATCGCGGCCCACCAACCTTCGGAAGGGGACCCGAAAAGAGCCATGCATAAGTCTGCACTCACCGAACTCGGACTCGTCGGAGCTGCGCTCCACGAAGACGCTCCTGCGGAGCCGAAGAAGAAAGCTCCGGTAAGGCGCGACCGGAGCCCCACCCCTTCATCCGAAGAGGAGGAGGAGCACGACCTTCCTCGAAGGAAGAAGAGCTCGCATCGCCATAAACGCGACTACGGCGCCAGAGACGCGCTTACACAGCGCAAAATCGACAAAGCACGAGCCAAACGCGCATGCTCGTCCGAGTCCGAGATGGATGAAGATGAAGGAGAACTCTGTGGAGCTCGATGCTTCAGTAGATCTGTTCGGCGAACACAGATGCCACACAATTTCAAGCTTCCTTCGGATACTCCGAAGTTCAACGACACGCAAGATCGAAAATCTTGGCTCAGCGATCATCTGTCATCCGTCAAGCTGCATGGCGGTAACAAAGAAACCGCCATGCAATGCCTCCAGCTGCAGCTGACAGGCGCGACGCGGGTCTGGCTCAGCAGCCTATCATCAGGATCCATCCGAAGTTGGGAGGAGCTAGCTTATAGCTTCATCCGAAATTTCAAGGGCACCAGCAAGAGGCCCGCCTCAATCGAAGAGTTGCGAGCCTGCACTCAGAGAACGGGGGAATCTATTCGCTCCTACATATTACGCTGGTCTACCACCAAGAACTCCGCAGCACATATCTCTGAGGAGAGGGCCATCGACACCTTCAGAGACGGCGTCAAACGCCAAGATTTCAAGGAGGAACTTGGGCGTGTCAAGCCCAAGACACTCGACCACCTCATGGAAATTGCCAACAGTTGGGCAAACGGCGAAGATTGCATCCAGCGAGCGCAATTAGATGAAGAGGACGACTACGGCCGAAGGCGAGAACGCCGCAGCAAGAGGAGATCGCGTGTCTATGATGACCGCGACGGACCCGACATGGTTGCGGCTGGCTACACCGACCGCCACAACGACAACAGCCGCAACATCGGAGGATATCGCGGAGGAAATTTCCGACGGATGGACGACAGACAGCTGTGGCAACGCCATGACGCGATAACGACCCTCAAGATTCAACAAACTTTCGGGTCCATGCACCATCCACTTCTACATCGACAAACAAGATGGCAAAAGAAAGCTACCACATGCTCAAGGACCGCGAAGTTCTAGAAACTCAGCGAAGCATGGTGCATGAGGCAACAAGCCCCAACCCGCCTTCGAAATGCACCCGCCAGAGAAATAGCACACGGAGCTCCTCCACCGCCACCTATTGGAGGCCCAAACCAACCAACAGACCAACAAGAAAACAACGCCGGGGTCGGATACCCCCCACCAAAGGGAGCACTAAATATGATCCAGAAGGGACGCCCCACAAACAGGGTGCAGAAGAAAATCACCCGACAAATCAACTTGGCCGTGGCAACTCCGCCTGCAATCCCTGAGTACCTCAGCGGATCGGAGTCCTGCATCACATTCACTCGCGAGGATCACCCTTGCTAGATCCCTCGCCCAGGCCATGCTGCCCTGGTGCTGGAGGCGCAGATCGGAGGCTTCGAGATGAGCCGCGTCTTCATGGACGGCGAATCGAATGTTCGCAAGCACTCTAGCAGCTATGCGGATCCCGCAATACAGCCTGGAACAATCAGACACAACGTTCCACAGCATTGTCCCAGGAAAGGGCATATTCCCCCTGGGCAAAATAGGGCTCGACGTTATCTTCGGGAAGCCGGACAACTTCCGGCAGGAGCGCCTAGAATTCAAAGTGGTGGACTGGCCGTCGCAATACCACGCCATCCTAGGGCGTGTAGCATTCGCAAGGTTCCTGGCCGTCCCGCACTACGCATACCTACTACTCAAGATGGCAGGACCAAGGGGCGTCATCACAGTCCACGGGAGCTTCACCCGATCGGACCAATGTGACAGGGATTTCAACAAAATCTCCCAGTCTTTCGGCATGCAAGACGAGCTTGTAAGGCTCCGTGAAGTAACGGACAATGGGGTACCCCCACAAGGCGTAACGCACCGACATGTCCTTCGACTCCACCGTCAACACCAAGAAAGTACAGTACATCCGATGGATGCCTCCAAGACGCCTTGATCGCCAATGACCTCAAGATAGGAAGGCGCGCCGAATTCCTCCGTGAGCGCTGGAAATTACCGGTGTCCCGCGACATGCCAGAGTTCCTGTGGAATTCGCCGAGCACGCACTCAATGTCTTTCCGCACACCAAGCCGGGCAGTCCATCCAAGACCGGCCGGAGCCACGAGCCGAAGCTATCGGCAAGGAAATCAATAGACTACTCGCTGCAGACTTCATCAGGGAAATCAAAGAAAGCGAGTGGCTTGCAAACACGGTGATGGTCTCGAAGAAGGATACGGACATCCTGCGGATGTGCGTGGACTTCACGTCACTAAATAAGCATTGCCCAAAGGACCACTTCCCTCTTCCACAGATCGACCAGATCATCGATTCGACTGCAGGTTGCGAGAAACTCTCCTTCCTCGACGCCTACTCAGGCTATAACCAGATTCAGATCAAGGTCGAAGATCAGGAGAAAACGGCGTTTATCACACCGTTCGGAGTATTCTGTTACAACACAATGCCCTTCGGGCTAAAGAACGCGGGTGCCACGTACCAGCGATGCATGCAGGCCTGCCTCAAGGACCAGATCGGTCGCAATGTCCAAGTCTATGTCGACGACATAGTAATAAAAACTAAGGAGGCAAGGACACTTATCGACGATCTCCGCGAGACGTTCGAAAACCTTGATCGCTACAGGATCAAGCTCAATCCCGAAAAGTGCGCCTTCAGCGTCCTATCAGGTCAGCTACTCGGATACTTCATCTCTCAACGAGGGATCGAGGCAAACCCGAAGAAAATCAGAGCCATCATGACGATGGAGAAGCCGAAAAACCTCAAGGGCGTCCAGCAGCTCGCAGGACGAGTAGCGGCACTAAGCAGGTTCATCAGCCGCATGGGCGAGAAGGCCCTACCATTCTACCAGCTGCTGCGCAAGGCAGACAAGTTCGAGTGGACACCAGAAGCCAACGACGCATTCGAAAGCCTCAAGCGGCTCCTCTCCACCTCGCCTGCTTTGGTCACGCCAAAGGAGCGTGAGCCTCGCCGCTGACATAGCAGCCACACACCGTGGTCAAGACTGCATCGTGGTCGAACGACCCGAAGAAGGCAAGACCCACGGGGTCCAGCGCCCAATTTACTACCTCAACGAGGTACTAACACCAACAAAGCAGAGGTACCCTCACTACCAAAAGCTAGCCTACGGCGTGTTCATGACGGCTCGACGTTGAGCCATTAGGAGCACCAAGTGATGGTGGTCAACGAGGCACCCCTGAACAGCATCCTGAATAATCCAGAGGCCACAGGACGGTTGGCCCTGTGGGGCATCAAACTGTCACCCTTGGACATCGTCTACGAGAAGCGACACACAATTAAATCTCAAGTCCTTCTGGACTTCCTGGTACATTGGATGGAGCTGCAGCTGCCAGACACCCCAGACATGTCGCAGTCATGGACAATGCACTTCGATGGCTCCAAGCGCGAAGCCGGAGCAGGGGCAGGGGTCATACTGACCTCCCCGCAAGGCGACAAGATGAAGTATGTTCTTCGGATGAAATTCAGAGCCTCCAACAACGAGGCCGAATACGAAGCCCTCATCCATGGCATGAGGATGGCAAAGATATGCGGCGCAACGCGCCTGGTCATCTACGGTGACTCCAACCTCGTCGTCCAGCAGACGATGAATGAGTGCGACGCACACGCCGAAAACATGATCGCATACCACGCGCTCTACAACACACTCAAAGGCGAAATCGATCGCTGCGAACTTCGGCACGTTGGAAGGGAGAGCAACGAGGAAGCCGATAGACTCGCCAACATCGGCTCCACTTGCGCAAAAGTGCCACCAGGAGTGTTCCTCGAACAGATCTGCGTACCATCCATCAAGCGGAAGTTCCCCTAGGGATCACCCGAAGAAGTAACACTGGGAGCCACGCCACCCGGCGAGGAAGGACCCGAAAAGCTGGACACAGAGGTAGCCATGGTCAACCTAATGCAGGTCATGGCAGTCGAAGAAGCTTGGACGCGACCATACCTCCAGTTCTTGATAACCGGAGAATTGCCTGACAGCCCAACAGACGCCCGACGCATATCTCGCCGGTCAAAAGCCTTCACCATCATCAACGGCGAGCTGTACAAGCGCAGCATCACGGGTGTACTTCAACGGTGCGTCACCATCGACGACGGCAAGGCCATACTCCAAGACATCCATGAAGGCATCTGTGGCCACCACGCAGGCAGCCGCTCCCTTGTCGCTAAAGCTCTACGAGCAGGATTCTACTGGCCAACGGCCATGAGCGACGCAAAGGACATCGTCCGAAGATGCAACGGATGCCAACGGTTCGCCGACAAACCGCACGCACCTGGGTCCGAGCTCAGACCCATACCTATAGCTTGGCCTTTCGCTCAATGGGGCCTCGACATGATCGGCAAACTGCCAAAATCCTCGAAAGGGGACACGCCTTCCTCCGGTTGCGCCGACAAATTCACCAAGTGGATCGAGGCCATGTCGGTCACCAACCGTAAAAGGCAAAACCGCCAAGTTCTTCGAGTCCATTGTCTACAAGTTCGGGCGCACACAAAGATCATCACCGACAACGGATCGAACTTCATCTCCAAGAATTCCGTGACTTGCGAAGGCCTTGGGATCAACATCACGTATGCCTCAGTGGCACACCCGCAAACAAACGGGCAAGTGGAAAAGGCCAACGACCTAATCGGCGCCGGCATCAAGAAGCGCCTCATGAGCTCACTCAAACAAAAAGCTGGAAACTGGACGAAAGAGCTACCATCCGTCTGTGGAGCTTACGGACCACGCCAAACAGCTCCACCGCCACACCGCTCTTCATGGTACACGGAGCCGAGGCCGCTACCACCGGCACGCCACCAGGCCCCGGGTCGCCTCTTACAGCCGAATCCACGATTGCACTTGAAGACGCCGACACACTCGACGAAGCACGGATATAGCAGCAGCTCGATCACGGTGTACCAAAGAGTCTCCAAATACCACACCACGGCTGTGCCCAAGATCCTTCGTCGAAGGAGACCTCGTCTTTCGACTCAAGCAAAAGCGACCGAATAAATTCGAGTCACCATGGGAAGGACCCTACATCATCACCGAAGTCATCCCAGGTGGCGCCTATCGCCTCAAGCACGTGGAGTCTGGAGTCGCATACTCCAACCCATGGAATATCTCGCACCTGCGACGATTCTATCCATAGCAACCTACCCCCTTTTACTTTCAATAAGGCTTCCAGCCAAAGCTATTCAGCCGAACAATGTACCTCCTCCATTACGATATAAATAAAGCTAAGTGTCTCGCCCCAAAACTTCGGTCCACTATTTTCTGCAACTGTACTACATGCTACAAACGCACTGGGGGGCTCCCCCCACCTCACGATTTCATCGATCGAGGACCAAACGTACACTGAGTAGTCGACAACGCCGTGCAAACGAAAAGGACACATACTCAATCAGCACTGCGTGCTCACAAACAAACAAACCTTTACAACAAAGGGCACAACACGCCCAAATATACAAATTTTACATTTCTCTCTTTTGCTGTACTACCTATGTTGAAGAATAATCGGGCACGCTGCTCAAACAAATCTATACCTGCTTGGCATCGCCTTACAGCCGCGTAATGCGGACGCATGTCCCACTCGCCACCATCAGGGCGAAGAGGTGGCCCAGCGGCCACAGCAGCCAAATCCACGTCAGGCCGGTGCAGCCTCACAAGAGACAAAACAGCCTTCACTCCTGCGACAAGCTGCTGCTGCACCAACTCCTTGACATTGCTTACGCTCCGAAACTTCGACAGAAGACCCGAAGGCTTGTCGGTACGGCATCCAAAGGGGACATGATGTGCAGCACCGAGGCAAGCGATGTATGCACTTGGTGGAGCGCCCGCGAAACTTGATGAACACGATCCTGCACTGTCGCTAGAGCTATGGCGCGATCACGATCCATCCAGAAGAAGCCGCCGGCCTCCATGTCCTGTTGAGTCAAGCAATTGACCCGAACAGCGACACGCCTTTTTTCCTCCTGAGCAAGATTCGCACCGCAACAATCGCACAAAATAAGAGTAAAGCCAGCAGGCTCATTCAAGAACCGAACAGCTCGAACCAAAGAACAACTTACATTGCAGCTGCCGGACAGCCGAACCAGCTCCGCCATCAAGTACTCCTCTCTGGCACCACGATCCGTTTGAACTTCCAAACGTCGGCATGACCGCAGAACCGAGCAACTCCTCTCCGCATCACTCGCACGATCCCGAAGGAAAGTGAGCTGCGAGGAATCATCCAAGGATGGTCGCAACGGCATTGCGGATGGGGCGTCAACAGGATCAGCACCCGAAGGAACCTAGAGCAGCAGCAAAAGAAAGGAACACAGACATTCAGCCAATGATAAGCCACAACTCAGAGGAATTCATTAAATATATAAGGCCACTACGTGGCACAAGGATGCTGTTCTTCAAGATATTTACAACAAAAGTAGACTACAAACTACCCTACGTCTACTACGCCTAAGATGCGGGACCCTGAGTCGCCTCGGAGCCAGACTGCCTAGCTTTGGCCCCGCCCTGCTGCCGCAGTGCATACTCAGACAGCAAATCAATGAGCTTGGGCCCATATCGCTTGCAGCGAGCAGAATAGGCAGCAAAGGCTACCTCGGATCCATCCGCAGCCGTCGGCATCCGAGAGGTGATCTGGGGCAGATCCAGCTCCGCTCCAGCCGCCAAGGCCATCGCCAGCCCGACGGACGCGCCGATGCCCTTCTGCTTGCGCCGATGCAGCGCTTTACCGACAGAGCCTCCGCCAGAGCATCCACATCATCAAGGGCTGCGCCCTTCGGGAGAAGCTCCTTGTAGAAGCGACCAAGGACCTCTTTCGCCTTGGCAAGGGAGTTGACGATGGTGCTGCAGCGGTCTTCGACCGCCACAGTGGCATCATCTAGAGCACTACCATGCTCCAGAGCACTGCGGTCGAACTCGATGCCTACGGCATCTGAGACAAAAAGTAAGAAGAAAAACATGAAGAAAAGCAACATAGAAGAAGACCCGAAGAAAAAGAAACAAGTACAAAACTAGCACTCACCCGAAATAGCCTTGGTAGCAGCCATGAGCTTCGTCGCCACCTCCCTTTCACGAGCAGCCGCAACGGTGGCCAGCTGCTCCTCACGATCTGCGGCCTCCTGCTGCAGACGCTCATTCGCTTCGGCTGCCTTAGTCAGCTCTAGCTCGAGGCGTTCTTTCGCTCCAATGGCGGCTTCGGCCTTCTGCTCCGATTGACCAAGTCTCTTTTTGAGAGTGTCGACCTCACGGAGGGAATCGTTATGCTCCTCTGCATTTAAGACAAGAAAGTGTCAAAGAACAGGAACATGATAAATAATAGAAGCATTCAAAGACAGATGGATACCTTGAAGCTGCCGAAGGTTCGCCTCCAGCGCCAGGCGCTCTTGCACCAGCCGCTTGGCCTCCTGCACAAAAGGCTGCAGAAAAAGAAATAGCAGTAAGAAAAGGGCTTGGGAGCTACGCCCAACACAAAGAAGCAAAAACAAAATTCGCACACGAAGACACTCGGGGGCTCCCCCCGTGACATGAAGCAGAAAACTTACATGCTCTGATGGTGACTCCGAAGAACCGCCTGCGAAATTCTGAGGCGCAACCACCTGCACCTCCTGCAACGGAGGATCCGGAGCCGCGCCACCCGAAGTCGCCACCGTCTGAGGAGGAGGAGATGCAATTTTCGACTCCCCCATCATCTCCCGCGCACCACCACTGGAGGAATAATGGGAGGAATGCCTGCACACGAACCAATCAGCACAAGCACAACAATCATGAAGGAAAAAGGACAATAGTACAACAAGAAACTTACGAGCCCAGTGAGCTCAGGTCAAAGACAGGAGGAGTCCTTCGGGCTCTCTTATCCTCCTTCTTTTCTTCCTTCTTCTCCTCCTTTTTCTCTTCCTTCTTCCGCTTCGCTGGCGGGTGCAGCGCTACAGCCCGCACAGGAATGGCAGGAATTGGAGAAGTAGAACCTCCATGACCGCCACTATGACGCTCAAGTCCCAGAGGGTTTCTGGGAGTTGGAGGAGTCGAGGCATCCGAAGACTCGCTGGAGCTCCGTGACCGTTTTCGCGTATGGTCCTCACTCAACTCGTCGGCATCCTCCGCCGGAGATCGCGCCGACGGTAGCTCAGACACGGAATCAACCACTTCATTATCCGGGGCATTCGAATACCTTTCGGGCAACAGCGGTACCATGGCCGGCACTTTGAAGCTCTGCAAGATCAGAAGGAACTTTGTTAGCAAACAAATGAAACAAAAACACAGCCGACCAAGAGCACTACGTGCACAAATCTACACCTGCGGTACGGCCAACGTCGAAGAAAATGGAGGAGTTAGTGACTTCCCCGGGATTTCTTCTCCAGCTTTGAACTTCAGCAGCGCGCGAAGGGCCTTGTCAAGATCCCCCTCGGACATTTTCTCTGCCGAAACCCTCGTCGGATCACGGCGCCCAGAATAAAGAAACATCGGGTGCGCCCTCGCTTGGAGAGGCTGCACCCGACTCTCAAGAAAAGTCCGGATGATGTCCACGCCGTTCACCTCCTTCTCTGGAATCAGCTGGAGATCCTCCACCCGACAGTAAAGGGCCTCTATCTCCGCCACCTCACCGTCCAAGATTTGGTTTTTCCATGACCTTTTTCGCTCAATCATTTGAGAGGGGTCAAACGAAACAAGACCAAAATCTTGCCCGGGCACTACGGAGTCGCGGATATAAAACCATCGCCTCCGCCAGTACTGGACAGATTCAGACATGGAAAAGGAAAAGAAGAGCAGATTGGGACTAAGGGAGATGATGAAACCCCCAATGGGATACACACCATCCGAACCAGATTGCCTCTTCACGGAATAGAGCTTCCGGAAGAGGCCAAAGTGCGGCTCAATGCCAAGCCAGCACTCGCAAAAAGTGATAAAACACGCAATGTGGAGAAGAGAATTGGGAGACAGATGATGAAGTTGAATCCCATAGAAGAAGAGTAGTCCACGGAGGAAGTCATGGACCGGAAAAGAAAACCCACGCAAAACGAAGGCGAGAAACATAACCCGATACCCAGATGGGGGACGGGGGATTACCTCATTGCCGGGGAGTTTGACGGCCTCCCTATCT
Organism: Avena longiglumis; assembly: GCA_030063025.1. Taxonomy (NCBI): domain Eukaryota; kingdom Viridiplantae; phylum Streptophyta; class Magnoliopsida; order Poales; family Poaceae; genus Avena; species Avena longiglumis. The sequence goes on from CP125979.1 coordinate 72,544,611, forward strand.
TGCGGGATCAGGCCCCGCTCGCGAAGCTTGCGGAGATCGCTCTCCCGCGTCTCTGATCGCCGCCAGCCACCATCGGTGACGCGAGTAGCGGCGGTGCCCTTTTTTCCTCCGGCGGCGCTGGTCCCAACCGCAGATGAAGATTTCTTTGATTTCCCCATTGCGCTACGGCGGCGCCGGCGGTGAAAACGTAGAAAGAACGACGGAAATGTGGAAGGAAATCCCAGCGCGAAGCAAGAATCGCTCGAGCACAAGGAGGCAGTGAACACAAGAACTGGTGCGGTGAAAACAAACCACGGTTTCCCCCAATGATTATAACAGCGAAGACGACGAACGACAGCCGTCCATCCAGAAGACCTAACGCCAACGGCAGATCTGACCGTACACGTGTCAGCATCACAACGAACCGTCGTTACCACGCCGTCCACCATGCGCGGAAATCGAGGAGACGCCGTAATTATCTCCACGCCGCGCGTGACCGGTCAATTCAAAGTCAGCAAGTGGGACCCACGTTCGTCCAGTCAAGTCATCTCTGGCGTAGCAGACGCTTGAGGTCATCGATCGTCAGCACTGATGTCATCAAAAGCTATACTAGCACCAACTACAATTCTTCGGCTCCACAGCTAAGAGTACTCACTCGAATATTCGATTCCACTAAATACTCGGGGGCTACTCCTATCGGGGCGGCCGCACCGGAGGATGAATAACGACAAAGTATTTTCTTCGAGTCCTACGTCGAGTCTACGACTCCACTACGGACTCGGGGGCTACTCCCATAGGGAGGGGGGATTTAAGCATCCGAATTTTTTTGAGTCTTACGGACTTAACAACTGAACAATGATTGAACTAAAATCTCTGCTCGAGTCTACGACTCGCACAGACACTCGGGGGGCTACTCCCATAGGGAGCGCTGGTCACGCACCCTATGAATTCTTTGACTGCGATCTTTCGGATCAACACGCAAAAAACTTTTTGGCATCTCTGCCCCAACAAGCGCTGAGTGAGCGACAATCTCCTTGGCCACCCGAAACACCTCCGTAGTGACAAATGTTCGGATGCTGCGTCCGCGACGCAAAGATAAGACCTGCAGATATCATCTGACGGCCTGGCAACGTACATGACTGCGCTCTGCTAGTACAAATCCATGTCAACAGGCGTGATGAAAAATCCCGACGGACGCGTTGGGTACATTAATTAAAATCACTGGAATTCCACTCCTGTAAGTCCTCCGCGGCCTGAGTCGAATTACGCCAGCATATGTTCCAGGTCCGAGTTGAGGGACTCGAACTTGAAGAAGATCGTGTTGTTTCGTCCTAAGACAGTTAACTGACCCTGATCCGTCGGGTGAGTCAGGCACACGCATCAACAATCCCTACACACATATACTATTAATACATAGTTGCACCCGAAAGATGGAAGAGTCCTCAGCCGAATCTACGATTCGACTGATCACTCGGGGGCTACTGACATGGTTATACCCTACGGGTACATGACTTCAGCATACCTGGTTCAGCCCAAGGAAGGCCCACGGCAGATATACGCTGGCCCATGAAGATTTTCGGATGGCCGAGGCCCATGACGCCTTCGGATCCTAGGAGAACAATAATAGCATAGATAGGAAATTCAAAGGGGTAAAACCCTAGAACCTGTAACCGACTAGAACTATGCCCGGGACCTGCCTAAGTCTATATAAAGGCTAGGAGGGCACGTCCTAGATCACTCGACTCGTACTTTCACACACACCTCCACACCAGATCGAATCTGCGCACCCTGTAACCTTCGGTTCCGCCGTAATCAAGAACAGACAAGCAGGAGTAGGGTTTTCCCTCCGGGGGCCTGAACCTGGGTAAATCTCGTGTCCCCTAGTTGCTTGTCTGTTAACCGTGCCACTCTCCAGCATCCCCATCTTCTCCAAAACCCAAGTCCATAACAATGGGCATTGACGAGATTAAACCTCGTCACCTAGGGTATGTTTTCTCGGTCTAGGGTTTAAAGACTATGGACGAGGGTCTTGATTTAGCGGTTTAGGGTCTAGTTCTATGGGAAGCATCCCGGTCTAGGGGCCTATGGTATGTTTCTCGTTCTAAGGAGTATGGACTATTGTCAAATTATAGGGATTATGGTCTAATAGGGGTCTAGGGTATATGTTCATGGTCTAGGGGTTTATGGATTGTGGTCTAGGTCCATGGATTATGGTCTAGGCTATAGACCTATGTCTCGGTTCATTGTCTTAGGTTTATGGACTATGGTGTAGGCCTAGATTTAGGGCATAGTATGGTGGGGTTTGGGGTTCATCATCACACTTAGAGAAAGTATAATAGGGTACAGTGAGCTAACTATAAGAAATAAAATATTATAGTTTAGATGAGGCGGAGGAGAGAGAAGAGGAGATAGAATATAGCGAGCTGTAAGTTAATAGCCAGCTCTATCACGTACTCCTAGGCACTTTATAAAAGTGACATGTGGATCATGTATTAATTAAGTATTATATTTTTTAGCTAACTATTGTACATATAGAGTTGGCTATAGATGACATGTCACTTTCTTATAGACAACATACTATATCATTGAACTTGCTCTTAGAAAGATGCATGTAGGTGGACTTTTGGCAAATGTAGGTGGAATTTATGTTGTCACAATAGCTTGAGCATGGGTTTGGCCAAGTAAATCATAGCTAATACTACGAGAATCTGCAACTTAGGCAACCCAAACAATGGTGGGAAGTTGTATAGATAAACGTGTTGTTGGAGATGACCAAGTACGACGGCTCCAGCAAATGCAATGGTGATATTGATACGCCTCCAATCGTAATGTATCCGATCGAGTGATTAAGGTGTTTATTTCAAGTATTTTTTTAATTTCAATGCATGTATATTTCAATTAACAAAATCCAACATGCATTATCGCATGTGTCTTTTTGTCGCCATCACACTCGACCGCCGAGGTGTATGGTAGCTATGCACTAGGGCTACAAGCTCGATGAGGCCCATGACACCACCCATGTCATGCTAGTCGAAGGCGTGGGGGCGTCGAGTGCATGTCCATGATTTTAGCTCTCTTGTGTTGCAACTATACCTAGGCAGGCATTTTCCAAGCCAAGTCGGGCCGAAAAAATTCTGACGCTCAAAACCTAGACCTAAGCCTAGCTCTACCATCGATCCTAAAATTGAGATCCAACCTAGGCCCGAGTAGGGCAAAAACACCGGGCCATCGAGCTGTCCCATCCTAAAATGCCATTCTACACGCCCGAGCCTGACCTTAGTGTAGTGTCCATGGGGAAATTCTAGGCCTTGGCCCAGGCCCACAGGCCATTTTTTGGGCCAAGCCCACTGTGCCGGGTTTCCCATGCCCAGATTTGGTAGCAAAAAACGCATGGATCGATCGGCCCAAGTGCATGTACCAATGCATTGCCTTTGATACGTGCTATATATATATATATATATATATATATATAGTGTGTGTGTGTGCGCGCGCGTGCGTGTGCGTGTGTGTAATAAATATATATATATATATATATATATATATATATATATATACATATACTACACATGTGCTAATATAAGGTTCATGTATATACTTGGCTAACTGACTTAGCTCAGCTAGGTAGCGTGTTACTTGTAGTAGTAGAACTAGAAGTCTAGTAGACTTGGGTGCGTCGTGGAGTTGCTACACAGCACAAGAGAACATTGAAGGGTAGGAACTTTCGAAACTTTGGATACCTCAACTTAGCATAAGCACATGATATGTTGAAAAAATGTATGCACCACATTGATAACTCAAGACTTTGGATACCTATAGTTGTTTCACACGCGTCAAAACAAAGGAAATAAAAATGATATGATGATAAGTAGTTTGGTTACATTATTGTTACTCTCAGATGAAAAAAAACTACAAATTACAGTCAACAAGGGATATATAGAAATACAATAGACGAAAAGCCGTGCTAATAAATCATCGACCTATGTTGTCTACCTGTTACGTTTAACTACGCTGACATAAGGCAGCTCCACGGATCCCATGTACATCTTGCCATTTGGCCTCTCGATTATCTCGGTGGGTCTGACGCTCTTGTGTCCCTTCATCTCCTCGAGTATGTTTCCGTAGGCATCGACCCTGACGGCGAGGCGATGATCGCGGCCAAAAGGCAGCTCATTCTTCTCACGGTGTAGCGCGACCCAGTAACCTCCCCTTCCGTCGGGCCTGGCGTTATCGGGGTAGCCCGGTAGGTCAGCGAGAGGCTCGGTTCTCCCAGCGTCAGGGCCTTTGATCCAGTGCCTTAGTAGCTTGCACGGGCCGGTGGATGCAACGACGAGGTGGCTACGGTCGGTGCTGAGGGAGACCCCATTGGGGTAGGTGATGTCGTGCTGTAGAACGGTGGCATGAGATGTCCTTGGGTCATACGTCATGAGGCGGCCCGTAGAGTCTCCGGTTCTGGTAACCATCTCGTGTTGGGCCCTGTTGTAGTTCATGGAGCTGTCGGTGAAATAGACCTGGCCGGTAGCTTGGTCTACGTCGACTCCGTTGGTGAAGCGGAGAGGTATGCCGTCGACGCTGTTGACGAGCACGGTGGCCTCCCCTCCGCCGGGGCCGACACGCATGAGACCCTTGTACGCGTCGGCGATGTATAGGTCTCCGGTCTTGTGGTTGAAGCGAAGGCCGAGCGGACGGCCGCAACGGCTCGTGGCGGTCTCGGGCGAAGCTTGGTGGCGGTGCATGTCTTGGCGTAGCGGGGCCGTAGGTGTAGGTGGTCCAGCCGAGCTTCTCCCGTTCCACTTGAGTACGCGGCCGTCGGAGACACTGCCGCTAACCCCTCGCCGGGCGTCGGGCGACGCCTCTGGCCCACGGACGGTTCCGCGCGGCAGCGCAGGTGCTGGCTCCGGGTGGCCTCGAAGCTGGCGGCCATGGCTATGGCGCCTGGCAGGAAGAGCATGGCCATGATGACCACCGCGACGGTGGCCTTTGTGAGACGGCTCATGCCACAGCCCATGTTTGCTTGCTTCTTGCTTCTTGCTTCTTGGATCGAGATCGACTCCTCACTTAATTGGCGTTGTTTAATTTGGCTAGCTAGCTCGATCGTATCCTTGCTGCTGTAAGCAGTTTTCGTGGAGATCGAGTAGACACGGGTGGGTGCCTGCTCTATATAGTACTCAGTACGTACCGGTGTACCGGTGGAGGGAGAGCGCCATCTAGTGTTCCGAGTCGGTACACGATTCACGTTCACAACGGCGGCCAGAGACCGAGTCGGCTTTGACCCAAAAAACCGAGGTCCGATCCGAGTTGGAACTGAAACGATCGTGTGTACGCCTTTTCTCTCCACGTACGTACGCCTCCTCTTCCCTTTTCCTTTTCATTAGATTATTATTTTTCTCTCGCGCGCAGGCATGCAGGAGCTAGCGGTATAACAAGCCTAATACGAACGGGTGACAAAATGCACAAGTGAGAGCAAGGGAGAGAGTTTTGTTTCAGATAGCTGCAGGGCTAAAATTGGACCTGCCCTTTATTATATAGCCCAATCCAAGGAGCCTAACCTGCTGGAATCAATGACCCGTCCACTCGTGTCACTTTGCCAACACCACACTTGCTAGGCTACGTGGAACATTCTTTTTTGCCAGCAAAAATACACATATTTGTATATCCTAATACTAACACATATACTGTACTTGGTATATTTTCACACATATAACACATTATAGTAATGTTAAATTATGTTTTTCACCCGGCCCCCTAGTGATTGGGACAACACTTAATCAATGTACGCTAGTGGATGGACATGTAGTACTATCGATCATCGATGTCATCATTGAGCATGCACATAAGGATCAGAACAAATTAATTACCCAACGACGAGTCCACGATTTTCTCTTCCCCGCCGATTTCGATCGAATCAATCTTCCCACAACTCTCTCTCATTGATCGCGCCTCTCTCCTCACTCTGTCTTTGTTCCCTTCCCTGAGCACCGCCTCTCTGACGCCTGGCTCACCGGAGCCCCATCCTCACGGATCACCGGCCACACCTGCACCGCCTCCTTCTCCCAGGCCAATTCCCTGTTTTTCCACCTAGTATATCTCACCTTATTTTTGCGGATGATATATAGTATCCTTTTTTTCCAAGCCAATCCTTGAAAAGCCATAGTGGTTCATGAGGCCATAAACATGTATGAGAGGTGCACGGGTCAACTGGTAAGTGCAGGTAAATGTTCAATTCTGTTTAGTAACATTTGCTCTAATTCAAACCGGGAGGAAGTAAAACAGATGTTGGGTGTTCAACACCTTGGCTTCCCTACTCAAGAGGGGAGAATGAAGAAAGGAAAGTTCCAACCTACTAAAGATATCTTTGCAAAAAAGTTAAGTGTGTGTGGGATGAAAACCATATGTCTATGGAGGCTAAGGACACGCTTATTAAATCTGTTGCTCAGGCCCTTACAAACTACATTATGAGCAATTTCAAGCTGCCTGTCAGGTTCCATGAAGACTATATGAAAACCATCAGAAAGTTTTGGCGGGGAGAAGATGAAGATAACAAGAAACTTCACTATACTGCTTTGGGACAATCTTGTGCATGGTATGGCCTCACTTATCTAGGTCCATTCTTGTGCTTTGTGACCATGAGCTAATTATATAAAATTTCCACAATTTTTTTTGCTGGGATGATTATTTTTTAGCAAATAAAATGTTGTATAGTGCAAATAGCGCTTTACTTCTCTGCTCTTTGCTCTTGCGTTTGTTAAAGAATATGAGTGACATGCTAGTCCATTCCACGCCTTATTTATCTTGATTTCTCCTTGATACATGCTACACTCTCATTGTAACTTGTACATAATATTTCAGGTCCTCAATATTGTTGGTACCTAGGATGTTCTTCTGTAACATTAGCTTGCTCTTGTCGGTTATGTGCTGACGCTCGGGTACTATTGAATTATCACGTGTGAGACGTATGTAGCCTTTGAGCACTAAATTTTTACTCGCCTACTTGCCCATGTGTTGTAGTTGAACTATCGTTTTTAAGATGACTTGTATTTGAGATATGCTTTTCAAGCAGATATCTGTTATACTTATATATCATACTGGTCTATAACATGACTTGTATGTTTCTGCTAATTGTTATTTAATTCATGCCATCCTTTTCACCACTGTGGTAGTCATAGACTTCTTTATCATAACTAATTATTAATTCATCATGTTTTTTGATGATAGGCAATGCTAGCCTATACAAGAATTTATTGACAATAAAATATTAAGTCTTTAGGGGCTTGTCTCTTTTTCTTTTTTCTAAATGGGGGTAAACCCTGGCCTCTGCATCAGTTGATGCACACAACATTTTTATTGCAAAGTTTCCAAATTCCCAAGTAAAAAGTGCAGAAAATACCATATTTCTTAACTTTGTTTGATGTATAATACCATTTCTTTTGCTATAGTAACATCGATGGTTTTCCACTGTAGATTAGTTTCGAGACATGTGAGGGTATTTGTTGTCGAAGAGCTTCTCTTCTCGACTGGTGGGATTCGAGGCTGCCAATGTGTATGGTGACTTCACCATGTCGCAACCAGGGTAACTGTAACACCCTCAGAATCGGACCTATGCAAGTTTTAGCGAAACCCGCCAAACCCGCATAGAAACGATTCAAAGGTGCCCACCAGACACTTTCGTGCGGGTGGAAAACGAAGTAATAACATTGCACAACAGTCCTCGATGGGACCCACAGAACAGATATATATACAACAGCGACTCAAAGAGTCAAGAATACAGATATAATATACAAAGATCCAAATCACCTTGAAAGGATAGAGCGTCCGACTACGGACAAGATGCAAATGGGGCTAAGAACCCTGAAGAATAACCAATGGCGTCCATAACCCTGCCCAGGCCAAGCCGGAAGGGTAACCCTGCTAACGACGTCGATCTCAAAACCTGCTTAAACAAAAGGGGTGCCGACAAAGGGCAAAGGAAAAAGAGGAGCGTCGATCGAGGCCAAGACACGGCGAGGCTAGAATTGGCGGTCCTCGCCTACATCGGTATGGTGGATCAAGCGGCAAAGATGCAATCGAACAACCTATAGAGACTCGATACAACTGGCGGCTATCGGAGAGGGGGGAGAAGAGCTATTCGGATCCAACCTGAAACTTACACCAAACAATCCCATCCTGGTATTTCCCCCTCGAGACCAAACGAGGAAGTCAACCGAGGAACTCACACAGTTGGCAGTTTTAGTTATTCAGTTATCGTTGCAGCAATTACTAGTCAGGTATAGATAATCATCCTGATAAAATAAGCAGTGGGCCATTTTAGTTAACCATTCCGTTGTAGTTGCAACACTTACTAATCAGGTACAATTAGCATGAGATAACCCAAAACCCAGCAGTTGTTGGTACTTTTATTTAGCCATTCCGTTGTAGTTGCAATACTTACTAGTCAGATACAATTGTCGCAAGCGGCAACCAAACAAGCAATTGTTGGCAGGTTTATTTAGCCATTCCATTATAGTGAAGCTGATTCTAGTCATTATAAACTCAAATTTATAGTACTACTTTAGTTATGCTTGTCTATGGTCGAGATACTGTGCTCCAAGTCGTCCATAACCGCGGACACGGCTTTCAGAAAGTTTTACCCGGCCGGGGTGCACCAATAGCAACACACGCTCGATCAACCTCGGAAAAACCAAATCAAAACCCAACGAGGCTTTCATGACAAAGCAATCACAGGATTCAGAATTATTTCAGGGGGCCACCCCTTAAAGTAGACCCGCAACGAAGCCGGCCGGCTCCGAGACGGACTTAAGGTTGTGGGGACGGCTGTGAACGACTGGGAACCCGAAAGTGTGGCTGGGCTTGTCGACACCACGGAATCGTGCCACGATCCTAAACAGTACAGTGTGCTCCTCGCACAATCGTAAATACAGTAGTAGCATGGCATAAGTACAGGATAGTAAATAAAACCTCAAACTAGTTTGTGGCCCCAAGAAATAAGACTGAATCAAGCTCTGGCTCAGGAGGGTCCCATAATCCTCCCGGATGTGGATAGCGCGATAAATCAAGGAACATGTATCAAGCACTCGGGGTCCTACGGGACACAAGTGGGCGTTCGGAAACCAAATATTATCTATCACCCACCGATGCCTCTGCTTATTCCAATTTTAGTTGTTAAACAGGAATTAAAGTGAACGATAAGTAAAACTATGATCATCTCCAACAACAAACATGCGGCATACTCCAACAACTGTGGCACTTGACGACACGCAACAGCACTTGAGCAAGCGACTACGACGCGCAAGTCCAACTATCTACCAAACAACAGGTAATAGGATGTGTCCAAGGCAATATAAGGCTGCGAGGGATATCACGGGTACGAAAAACTAGAGCATCGCAACACAGATAGCAATAGAGCAACAGGAAGGAATAAAATACTATAAAAGTAAGATAGGTAGAAAGGGGGAGATGCTCGCCTGAAAAACATTGTCGAAGGTTCATCCGAAGAACGGGTCGACACTCGCATCAACTCAACGGCCTTATCCGCGAAGAAGCAAAACACTAGAAGAAACACCGGATGCACTATTTAATGCTACGGCAAAAGATCGGGCATGATGCATGTATGATGCATGACATGGCAAAGGTGCGATGCAATTGGGCAATATTAAGCGGAACCGGGGTCCCGTCAATTGATTAAATGGTTCAAGTTATTTAGAACCCCCGCAATTTAAATGTTGCATTAGCAAGACAAAATATGGCACCGGTTCGCTACACAAGTTGAAATGAGGCCAATATAAGGCTAGATTTGCCCGCATATGGGCCCCATATTTAATTATAAGGTGAATCGGCATAAGGCCCCCAAACCACACAATGTATGCATGCAAGAATGACAATTTAATATGCAACAAGTTGTATTATATTGTAAAATAGGGTTTCGGGAAGGGGTTCACACATTAGGGTTCGGCGATCTTGGGTTTCCGGGGTTCGGGGTTCGACGGCCTCGGCGGGATCGTTCTCGGATTACTGGGTAGATCTCGTTGTTCTGTGTCGATGACCTCGGCATCCGGGAAGCAGGACTTGGTTCGGCGCCGGGGGCGCATCGGATTCTTCCGGGTCGGTGTCGATCTTGTCGTCGATGGCGAACTTGAGTGGGTCGGGTATCGGGGTCTTCGGATCCGTGAAGTAGATCTTGTCGTCGCGTGGATCTTGTCGGTTCCGTGTCATCGAGTCGGTCTTGCCGTTTCACGGCGGAGATCTTGGTGTTCCGAGGGTCTTGTTGTTCCTTATTGGAGATTTTGGGGGTGGCGCCGCATGCCCGTGATGGCGAACTCGGCCCGTCGACGGGCTGTGGTTCCGCGGGTTTTCGGGAGGCGGTCTTGGAAGATCTTGACAAAGCAAGGAATAGATATCTCACGGGTTTTGGTATTGTTTGGGTGGCATCACCATCTTCATAGTTCATCGACCTTCACCGATACAACTCAAACCGCCACCACGAGCACTTCACATCCAAAGCAGACATGTGTACACCATCCGGTAACACCACTAGCACCAGCTTGACAGAGAAAAGGGCACTGTGGTATGCGGGTGCCGCAAGGCAGCAGAGCCCGATAAAAGGCATGGGCGAGACGGGCTCGACCAACCGCCGAGGGTCGACGAAGAGGCGGCAGCCACTCGCGGTCCGGCCATGGCGATGTAGGGGCCCAGAGCTCGAGGCCACGTGAGATGGCGAGGTGGTAGAGGACAGGGAGTGGTGAGCGGGGAAGGACGATGGCGACGCGGCGGATTGCCGCGACGGTGAGGTGCTGCCAGACGCGGCCGCGGGAGAGGCGACGACCGACGCTTGAGGAGAAGTCGACCATGGCAGCGGCAGGTCGCGAACCGAGGATGGGCCTGCCGAGGACGAAGCAGAGGGGACCCACAACGGAGAAGGCCGGGGCGACGGACGAGGATGGAGGGAGGGGCGCCTGACGGAGAGGAAAAGCGGAGCGGTGGCCATGCCAGCGGCGGCGGCGCTGCGGTCATGAGGGGAGGCACAGCCTGGCGCTGGCGGAGGGAAGGCGTGGGGCTCGCGGCGGCGCGGACTGGAAGGAGGCGGGGCGAGGCTGGCAGGAGGAGGCGAGCGGCAGCGGGAACGAGGCAGGTGGGGCGCGAGGCGGCGAGCGAGGTGGAGAGTTGCAGGGTCGCCGGCGAGAGGGGAGGCACAGGTGGGCGGGGGCCTTGGCCGGCGGGAGGCGGAAGTGAGCAGAGCGGGGGAGGTCGGAGAGGTGGAGGAGCGGGAGGTGGCGCTGACGTGCAAGGGTGCGGAAGGCGGCGGCCGGAGGAGGATAAGGAGAGAGGCGAGGGAGAAGAAGGAGAGGGAGGCGCGCGGGAGAGGGAGGGAGGAGGAAGACGCGGGTGAGGGGAAGGGCCAGGGAAGAGAGAGAGAAGAGCGGGGCCCGTGGGGTCAGGGGGTGGGGCCAGATCGGGTGTGGGTGGGTGTGTGTGGCCAGGGTGTGTGCGTGGGTGCTGTGTGCTGGTGTGTGTGGGACGGCGTGTGGGGTGAGAGGGAGAGGTGGGGGGAGGGGTAGGATTAGGTGGCAGATGGGGATTGGGTGAGGGAGAGAGTTGGGGTGAGGTGGCGGCGTGGGACTGGTCCGGGTGAGGTGGCCGGAGGGTGTGGGTAGATAGGTTGGTAGAAAAGGGTTTGGTGGACCGTTTTAAAATCCTGGGGGTGGTCGTTCGGGTCGAATCGGCCCGTTCGACTGCCCCCTCTAAAATAATTGAATATTTTATTCATTTTCAACAGGACTTTTGCAAACCGATAGCAGACAAAACAAATTAATCCGGGGACCCGGGTTTTGCATTTGAATTAAGACGGGGCGTTTGGAAAACAAATTAGGTTTTTCCGAAAATAGTTTGATGCAAGCAGATGCAAGACGATGACTATGCTCAAATGCAATGTGGCATGATGACATGAGCATGCTGTCATGATGATGCAATGCACAAAATCAACGCGATTTTCTAGTAGTGGTTTTGCGGGATGCCACAGTAACGGTGATGCTCAGCCTCAGTTACAGCCTCTCTAGTGAGCTACTTCTTTACCTATTTGATCTCTAGCTCCCAAGTAACACAAATCTCACATAGGTCCTTGATTCAGCCAAAACGTTGGCGTGTTTGCAGCAGCAAATATCTGCTGTATTGTTTGCTTAGCTGCTGGTTTATTCAATTTAGATCCGTAAATTCCTTAGTGTATATTAGGAAAAGCTCCATCATTTATCCCGCCACACTAATGGTAACTCTTGCTCAACGAGTAGTAACTAGGAAATATGATCATGTAGCAATATATTTTGCTTGTTTACAAATTTACTCAGATGTTCTCCCTTTCAAGAGGCCTAAGGAAGGGGGATCCTCTTTCCCGCTATCTGTAGGAGCTAAAGTCACTTAAAATATGTCGATTAGCACCTAGTATATCTCACCTTATTTTTGCGGATGATAGTCTCCTGTTTTTCCAAGACAATCCTTGAAAATCCATGATGGTTCAAGAGGCCATAAACATGTACTAAAGGTGCACGGGTCAACTGGTAAGTGTAGGGAAATGTTCAATTCTATTTAGTAACATTTTCTCTATTCAAACCGGGAGGAAGTAAAACAGATATTGGGTGTTCAACATAGTACTTTTGAATAGAAGTAACTTGGCTTCCCTACTCAAGAGGGGAGAATGAAGAAAGGAAAGTTCCAACCTACTAACGAGATCTTTGTGAAAAAGTTAAGTGTGTGGGATGAAAACCATATGTCTATGGCAGCTAAGGAGACGCTTATTAAATCTGTTGCTTAGGCCCTTACAAACTACATTATGAGCATTTTCAAGCTGCCTGCCGGGTTCCATGAAGACTACATGAAAACCATCAGAAAGTTTTGGCGGGGAGAAGATGAAGATAACAAGAAAGTTCACTATATATTGCTTTGGGACAATCTTACAATGCCAAGGATACAAAGAGGGGTGGGTTTGAGAGATACTAAACATTTAAACCAGGCCCTATTAGCTAAACAGGCCTGGAGAATTCTTCAAAATTCAGATAGCATGTGTGCTAGGCTTGTTAAAAGCTAGGTACTCCCTCATGGAAGATTCTTGGATACTATGTTTTGTGTAGATGCTTCCCCTACATGGAGAGGTATTGGACATGGGCTGGAGCTTCGAGATAAGGAATAATATGGAGGGTTGGTGATGGATCTAGTATTGACTTTCAAAGATCAAATTGGATTCCAAGAAGAACACCTATGGCTATCAACACTCTAAAGAAAAGGACAAGGAATAGAAGAGTCAAATACCTCTTCATTCAAGACACTAGGCAGTTGAATGTTGAGAAGCTGAGAGAGTTTTTTCATGACTATGATGTTGTGGATATTGTCAAGATAGAACCTATGAAATAGGACCCTGATGTACCGGGTTGGAACTTTGAAAACACATGTATCTTCTCTATTAAAAGTGCATATAAACTTGCTTTTAACACACAAAGGTGTCTGTAGGGTTCGCAGCATAGAAAACAAAAATTTTCCTACGATGTGAACTATATACCAAGATCTATCTACTAGATACAAACAACGGGCGGATGTATATCCGTAGAGAACATACCCTTGAAGACCGACAAAGCTTAACGAGTTCAACTCGTGGTTGATGTAGACGATCTCTTGCCGATCTCAAGATCGAGAGGAAGTCCTAGCGCCGCAAACCAGCAGCGCATCCGTGCTCGCACACACGTTCGAGGCACCGAGCAACCTCCGCCTCCTCGCTCCAGCGATGCAGCGGAAGCACAACTCTTTCTTGCCGAATAGCCACCGGGAACATGTATCTCGCTAGTCCGAGACTATGGGGGATAAATTCTAGAGGGGGAGAGAGATCCTTCACGAGGAGGTGTGAGAGACAAGTGAGGAGGGGGGCTCCTTTTATAGGAGGAGGGGGGGGGACCCCAAGGGGGTGGACGGCGCATGGAGCTGCCCCCTTGCCCTCCCCTCTTCATGTGGGTGGACACTCCACTCACAAATCTCCTTTAAATTCCCTCCACTCAAAAGTCCATTCAAATTCCCATTAAATTTCCACCAAATTTAATGCAAACTCTCATTAAATAAAACTCTTTTATTTTATTCAGAATTTTGTCAATTACTTTAATGACAAACATACACAAATAACCCCTTGCTAGAATTCTATTTCACATGCATAACCACTTTATGCAATTTCACCCGAAAACCTGTTTCGGTATCTAGTGAAATAAATTCCTTCGCTTGTTCATTCTTTCGGCATGAAACATTTGCTCCAATTGGATGTCGGTGTCTCTTAAGTGTGTCACCCTACGGTTCGTGAATAATGCGGACATGATCGAGACCCCTCTCGGATAAATAATCAGAAGCGGGATCTGGAGACCCATACTGACTCCCACACATTCAACGATGACTTTCTTGTGATCGTCGGAACCTTTTACGCTAGTATCTTAATCCCTTTGTTTCACGATATATTACATGTCCGATATTCTATCATCGGTATCTCCATACCTAGTTTGATCTCATTCCGACATGCACTCTTTTCTCGTTCTGATATAACATTCTAGTGATCAAATCACTTGCTTGCAAGCTAATCAATGTGATATCACCGAGAGGCCCAGAGTATATCTATCCGTCATCGGATGAACAAATTCCACTCGATCCATGAGCCTCAACATAACACTTTATTAGTTCTGAATCCATCTTTATAATCACCTGTTACGGTGTGGCGTTTGATGTTATCAAGAAACTCTTCGGTGTTAGTGATTGACATGATCTCATGGTCTAAGGATTAGCATCACTGTAAGTTGTTATAGCAATATAAACTCAATGACTTTGATCGTAATGCTATACGGATGAATTTTCATCACACCATTACACTAATGTTGTGATCCCGTTATTAACAACATCCAATGTCCATGATCAGGAAACCTTGATCATCTTGTTAATCAACGAGCTAGTTTATGAGAGAGGCATAACTAGGAACTTTCTGTTTGTTTATTAAACACACATGTATTAACGTTTCCGTATCAATACAATTATAGCATGCAAAATAAACATCTATCATATACTTGGAATACACATAATAAACACTTTATTATTGCCTCTCAGGGCATATTCCCTTCAGTCTCCCACTTGCACTAGAGACAATAATCTAGTTACATAGTGATAAATCTAACACCCATTGAGTTCTGGTGTTGATCATTATTTGCTCTAGGGAGAGTTTTAGTCAACGGATCTGCTACATTGAGATCCGTATATACTTTACAAATCTTTATATCTCCATCCTTGACATGCTCGCAGATGGAGTGAAACCGGCGCTTAATATGCTTGGAATGCTTGTGAGACCTTGGCTCTTTGGCATTGGCAATGGCACCATTGTTGTCACAATAGATCACCATTGGGTCCAATGCGTTTGCCACCACTCCTAGTTCGGATATGAACTCCTTCATCCAAACTGCTTCCTGAGCCGCTTCAGCAACATATTCGGCCTCCGTTGTTGATCCCGCTACCACAGGTTGTTTGGAGCTCCTCCAACTAACCGCTCCGCCATTCATGAGAAATACGTATCCGGATTGAGACTTAGAGTCATCCGGATCGGTGTCAAAGCTAGCGTCGACATAACACTTAGCGACGAGCTCTTCTTCACCTCAGATACAAGAAACATATCCTTAGTTCTTCGTAAGTACTTAAGGATATTCTTGACCGATATCCAGTGTTCCGAACCTGTATCCGATTGGTACCTACTAGTCAAACTAATAGCATGTGCCACATCCGGTCTTGTACATAGCATGGCGTACATTATAGAGCCTATGGCTGAACCATAGGGACTTTGTCCATTATCTCTCTTTCTTCCGAAGCCGGACTTTGAGTCTTACTCAATGTCTTGCCTTGCAACATAGGTAAGAACCCTCCTTACTTACATCCATTTTAAACTTCTTTAAAATCTTATCAAGGTATGTACTTATGATAGCCCTATTAGGCGCCTAGATCTATCTCTATAGATCTTTATGCCTAATATGTATGACGCTTCACCTAGGTCCTTCATTGAAAATTTGTTGTTTAGATAACTTTTAACACTGTTTAAAAGATCTATATCATTTCCGATCAATAATATGTCATCCACATATAATATCAGAAATGCCACATTGCTCCCACTCACTTTCTTGTAAATACAAGCTTCTCCATAAGTTTGGACAAATCCAAACTCTTTGATCACCTTATCAAAGCGGAGATTCCAACTTTGTGATGCTTGCTTCAATCCATAGATGGATCGCTGAAGCTTGCACACCTTGTTAGCATCCTTAGGATCGACAAAACCCTTTGGTTGTATCATATACAACTCTTCTTCAATATTACCATTGAGAAACGCGGTTTTGACATCCATCTGCCATATCTCATAATCGAAATATGCAGCAATTGCTAACATAATCCAAACTGACTTTAGCATCGCTACGGGAGAGAAAGTCTCATCGTAGTCAACTCCTTGAATTTGTCGAAACCCCTTTGCGACAAGTCGAGCTTTATAGACGGTCACATTACCATCAAGACGCTTTTCCTTTTGAAATTCCATTTGTTCTCCACGGTCTTTCCGTGAGGTAATTCCACCAAGTTCCAAACTTGATTTTCATACATGGATTCCATCTCGGATTTCATGGCTTCTAACCATTTGTTGGAATCCGGCTCATCATCGCTTCTTCATACATCGCAGGTCATCATTTTCATCAACCATGAAATTCATGATAGGATTTCCGACAGCTTCGGAGCTGCACGCGTCTGCTTGACCTTCGAGGTTCGGTAGTACTCTCTTCGGAGTTTCATGATCATTATCATTAGTTCCCTCTTCAACAGGTGGAGCCAACTCCGAACAACTTCCGCGCTACTCGCCATACTTTGAAGAGAAGGTTCCACAACCTCTTCGAGTTCTACCTTCCGACTACTCACACCTTTCACGAAACTCTTTCTCTAGAAAGGATCCATTCTTGGCAACAAAACCTTGCCCTCGGATCTGTGATAGAAGGAATACCCAATAGTTTCTTTAGGGTATCCTATGAAGACGCATTTTTCCGCTTTGGGTTTGAGTTTATCCGGTTGAAGTTTCTTCACATAAACATCGCATCCCCAAACTTTAAGAAATGACAGCTTAGGTTTGTTTCCAAACCACAATTCATACGGTGTCTTTTCAACGGATTTAGATGGTGCCCGATTTAAAGTGAATGCAGCAGTTTCTAGTGCATAACCCCAAAATGATAACGGCAAGTCCGTCAGAGACATCATAGATCGAACCATATCGAATAAAGTACGATTACGACGTTCCGACACACCATTTCGCTGTGGTGTTCCGGCAGGTGTGAGTTGTGAAACAATTCCACACTCTTTCATGTGAGTGCTAAACTCATAACTTAGATACTCACCTCCACGGTCGGACCGTAGAAATTTGATCTTTCTATTACGATGATTTTCCACTTCATTCTGTGTAACACCCTCAGAATCAGACCTATGCAAGTTTTAGCGAAACCCGCCAAACCCGCATAGAAACGATTCAAAGGTGCCCACTAGGCACTTTTGTGCGGGTGGAAAACAAAGTAATAACATTACACAACAGTCCTCGATGGGACCCACAGAACAAATATATATACAACACGACTCCATGAGTCAAGAATACAGATATAAGGTACAAAGATCCAAATCACCTTGAAAATGATAGAGCGTCCGACTACGGACAAGATGCAAATGGGGCTAAGAGCCCTGAAGAATAACCAATGGCGTCCATAACCCTGCCCAGGCCAAGACGGAAGGGTAACCCTGCTAACGACTTCGATCTCAAAACCTGCTTAAACAAAAGGGGTGCCGACAAAGGGCAAAGGAAAAAGAGGAGCAAGATCGAGGCCGACACAGCGAGGCTATAATTCGCGGTCCTCGCCTACAAAGGTATGGTGGATCGAGCGGCAGCAAGATGCACTAAACAACCTATAGAGACTCGATACAACTGGCGTTTATCAGAGAGGGATAAGAAAGACCTATTCGGAACCAACCTGATGCTACCATCAAACAAACCCATCCTGGCATTTCCCCCTCGAGACCAAACGAGGAAGTCAACCGAGGAACTCACGCCGCTGGCAGTTTTATTTATTCGGTTGTCGTTGCAGTAATTACTAGTCAGGTATAGATAATCATCCTGATAAAATAAGCAGTGGGCACTTTTAGTTAACCGTTCCGTTATAGTTGTAACACTTACTAATCAGATACAAATAGCGTGAGATAACCCAAAAACCCAGCAGTTGTTGGTACTTTTATTTAGCCATTCCGTTGTAGTTGCAATACTTACTAGTCAGGTACAATGGTCGCAAGCGACACTCCAAACAAGCAATTGTGGGCAGCATTATTTAGCCATTCCATTATAGTGAAGCTGATTACTAGTCATTATAAAGTCAATTTATAGCACTACTTTAGTTATGCTTGTCTATGGTCGAGATAATGTGCTCCAAGTCGTCCATAACCGCGGTCACGGCTTTCAGAAAGTTTTAACCCGGCCGGGGTGCACAAATAGCAACACACACTCGATCAACCTCGGAAAAACCAAATCAAAACCCAACGAGGCCTTCACGACAAAGCAATCACAGGATTCAGAAATATTTCAGGGCCACCCTTAAAGTAGAACCATAGAACGGCCCGGCTCCGAGACGGACTTAAGGTTGTGGGGACGGCTGTGAACATCGGGACCCGAAAGTGTGGCTGGGCTTGTCGACACCGCGGAATCGTGCACGATCCTAACAAGACAGTGTGCTCCTCGCACAATCGTAAATACAAGTAGCATGGCATAAGCAGGATAGTAAATAAAACCTCAAACTAGTTTGTGGCCCCAAGAAATAAGAATGAATCAAGCTCGCCTGGGGTCCCATAATCCTCCCGGATGTGGATAGCGCGATAAATCAAGGAACATGTATCAAGTACTCGGGGTCCTACGGGACACAAGTGGGCGTTCGGAAACCAAATATTATCTATCACCCACCGATGCCTCTGCTTACTCCAATTTTAGTTGTTAAACATGAATTTAAAGTGAACGATAAGTAAAACCATGAGCATCTCCAACATCAAACATGCGGCAATACATCAGCAACTGTGGCATATGACGACACACAACAGCACTTGAGCAAGCGGCTACGACACGCAAGTCCAACTATCTACCAAACAACAGGTAATAGGATGTGTCCAAGGCAATATAAGGCTGCAAGGGATATCACGGGTACGAAACACTAGAGCATCGCAACACAGATAGCAATAGATCAACAGGAGGAAACAAAGACTATAAAAGTAAGATAGGTAGAAAGGGGGAGATGCTCGCCTGAAAACATTGTCGAAGGTTCATCCGAAGATCGGCTAAGCTCACATCAACTCAACGGTCTTATCCGCGAAGAAGCAAAACACTAGAATGAACACCGGATGCAATATTTAATACAACGGCAGAAGATCGGCATGATGCATGTATGATGTATGACATGGCAAAGGTGCGATGCAATAAGGCAATATTAAGTGGGACCGGGGTCCCGACCATTAAATATATGGTTCTAGTTGTTTAGATACCCCGCATTTTAAATGTTGTAATAACAAGGCAAGATGAGTTACCGGTTCGCTACACAAATTTAAATGAGGCCAATATAAGGCTAGATTTGCCCGCATATGGGCCCCATATTTAATTATTAGGTGAATCGGCATAAGGCCCCCAACCCACATGGCAAGTATGCATGCATGAACATTTAATAGGCGACAAGTTGTATATATTATAAAATAGGGTTTTCGGGAAGGGGTTCACACATTAGGGGGTCTCGACGAACTTGGGGTTCCGGGGTTCGGGGTTGGTCTCAGGGTTCAGGGTTCGACGGGTCGGTCTCGGCGGAAACGTTCTCGAACAACGGGGCAAATCTTGTCGTGCTTCAGGTTCGGGTGCGGTTCTCGGCGAACTGGTCGGTTCCCTGACGGAGGTCTTGGCGTTCGGCGTCGGCGTCCTTACCGTCCGCGTTCTCGAGCATCGCAACCGGGAAGGAGTACTTTTCGTGCAGGGTCTCGATGTCCGAGGCGAAGTACTTGTCGTTCCATGGCGATCTTGGCGACTCGGAGGGGTTCGAGGAATCGGAACGGTCTTCAGATTCCGTGAGGGAGATCATGGCGTTGGTGAGGTCGATCTTGTCGGTTCCATGGTTTTAGTTGTCGGTGTCGGACTCGGGTGTGGCGTCGATGGTTCCATGTAGGAGATTCCCGGGTACTGCGGCAGAGTTCTCGGGTCTCGATGAAGATCTTAGCGAGGTTCCAGGGTTCGGCGAGATCAGCCTTCGGGGTATCCACATCCGGGTTCGGTCTTCGCGGGTCTCGGTGTCCGGAAAGGCGTACTTGGAGTTCCGTCTTCGGTGGTCGGGGTAGCAGCTCATGGCGTTCCGAGATGGTTCTCTTTGGTCATCGGTTCGGGGACTTGTGTGTCTTGGTGGACGATCTTGGCGGATCACAAAGGTTCACGTCTTGCGACGGTGCATCTCCAGAAGGGGTCGAGCCCGAGGCGGGGCGGCCGGCGGCGGCGACGGACGACGGACCGGCTCCGGGCGGTTGGAGGCCGGAGCTGGAGGAGGCCGCGACGCCGGGCGCTGGAGGTCGAGAGGTCGGCCGGGCTTGCTGCAGGGAGGAGGAGGAGCAGAGACCGGGCGGCAAGGCTCGCGGAGGCGGTCGAGGTTGCGCGACGGCGAGCCGAGGGAGCGGACGAGGTGGAGGCGTGGCGGCGGCGGGCTCGGGTGGTTGGCGGCGGCGGAGGGAGCTTGCAGGGACGGAGGCGAGCAGGGGTGAGGCGGGGCAGCGAGACCTGGCAGCGACATGAGGACACCGAGTCGGGCGGCCGGAAAGGAGAGAGAGACGGAGGAGAGGAACGGGAGGCGCGCGGCCGGAGGTGGGGAAGGAAGCCTGGCGGCGCGGCCGGAAGGAGAAGGGGGCCGAGGGGCCGGGAGGAGGGAGACGGGCGGCGATGGCGGGTCCAAGAGAGGGCGTGCTGGGCGAAGGTCAGGAGCTGGAGGAGAAGGCGGGTGGGTCTTTGGAGGCGGAGGAGGAAGCCGGAGGGAGGAGCTCATGAGGCGCTCGGGTGAGGGGTCACCACGAGGGAGGCGACGGGTGGAAAGAGAGAGTGGCGAGGAGGAAGAAAGGGACGGGCGAGGCGAGAGGTGAGGCGGGCTCGATGGGGCAGGTGGGGTCAGGGGTCGTGGGGCCGGTGGCGAGGTGTCGTGCGTGCGTGCTCGTGTGTCTTGGGTGTGTGGTGGTGAGAGGGGTGGGGTCCACGGCAGGGAGAGAGGGCTGTGTGGGGTGGGTCCAGAGTGTCAGTGGGGAGAGAGAGAGGGAGGGTAGATAGGGCTGGGGTGAGAAAAGGAGAGAGGGTGGGATGGTGGATTGATGAGGTGGCAGGTGGGTAGGTGTTGGGTGAGAGGGTGAGGTGGCGGCCTGTGGTTGGAGGGTAGAATAGATTTGGGTGGGGATAGGATTGAGAGGGGTATTTGTATAAATCAAAACTAGGCTTTTCAAAATAATGCAGACAAACAATGCATGATGATGACGATGCAATGCACAAAAACAACGCGATTTTCTAGTAGTGGTTTTGCGGGATGCCACAATTCGACACCACTAACAATGGATCTCGCCCTCGAGATCCGCCTCATGTTACCGGAAGAAGAGCGGCGACCTGAATCTTCTCGCATCGTGTAGATCCTCGCGACACCACTAACAAGGGGTCGTTGTCCGTGATCGTCGAGAAAACACTCCGGGAACAAAAGGTCGAAGGTAGAGGTATCACAAATAAAGCCACCCCTAACTTCCGTGGACGGAGTAAAACTGCTGGATCCACTGATTCGACGTACAAGAGCGAATGATAAGAGTAGTGGTATGGTAGCTACTCCATCCCGCACTCAAACCATTACTCTGCACACGAATAGGCGGATTATGCAACCAACTCTGAATCGATCAAGATCTCGACAAACGAGGTTCGGAAACAAAGGAGTGATGCAGACTCTGCATCGGATCTGGCGTAGATGATGTCGTCGCGTTGGAAAACACCGGAAGGCACAAACAAGGAACAAAGAATGGTACCACAGCAGACGGATTCCTCAAGCAGCACGAACACCGGATGATAGAACACCGTTATCAGAGGAGGAAGCGAAACCCTGAAGGTACGACGGAAACCCAACCACGAGAATTCCTGGACTCGAAGAAAGAGAAGAGGGCAGATTCAAACGCGTAGAGGTAAGAGGAGAATAGCAGGGGGTAAGGAATAAAATCAGACCTAATCAGAACTATCCAACCGATTTTTCAGAAATAGTTTTGACACTCTACTTCGGCGGTTAGCTAGGTTATCCTACAGGCTAGACTTGTGGGGTATCGCAACTGCTGAGCTCTGATACCACTCTGTAACACCCTCAGAATCGGACCTATGCAAGTTTTAGCGAAACCCGCCAAACCCGCATAGAAACGATTCAAAGGTGCCCACCAGGCACTTTCGTGCGGGTGGAAAACGAAGTAATAATATTACACAACAGTCCTCGATGGGACCCACAGAACAGATATATATATACAACACGACTCCATGAGTCAAGAATACAGATATAAGGTACAAAGATCCAAATCACCTTGAAAATGATAGAGCGTCCGACTACGGACAAGATGCAAATGGGGCTAAGAGCCCTGAAGAATAACCAATGGCGTCCATAACCCTGCCCAGGACAAGCCGGAAGGGTAACCCTGCTAACGACGTCGATCTCAAAACCTGCTTAAACAAAAGGGGTGCCGACAAAGGGCAAAGGAAAAAGAGGAGGCCGATCGAGGCCAAGACACGGCGAGGCTAGAATTCGGTCCTCGCCTACAAAGGTATGGTGGATCGAGCGGCAGCATGCACTAAACAACCTATAGAGACTCGATACAACTGACGTTTATCAGAGAGGGATAAGAAAGACCTATTCGGAACCAACCTGATGCTACCATCAAACAAACCCATCCTGGCATTTCCCCCTCGAGACCAAACGAGGAAGTCAACCGAGGAACTCACGCCGTTGGCAGTTTTATTTATTCGGTTGTCGTTGCAGTAATTACTAGTCAGGTATAGATAATCATCCTGATAAAATAAGCAGTGGGCACTTTTAGTTAACCGTTCCGTTATAGTTGTAACACTTACTAATCAGATACAAATAGCGTGAGATAACCCAAAAACCCAGCAGTTGTTGGTACTTTTATTTAGCCATTCCGTTGTAGTTGCAATACTTACTAGTCAGGTACAATGGTCGCAAGCGACACTCCAAACAAGCAATTGTGGGCAGTATTATTTAGCCATTCCATTATAGTGAAGCTGATTACTAGTCATTATAAAGTCAATTTAAAGCACTACTTTAGTTATGCTTGTCTATGGTCGAGATACTGTGCTCCAAGTCGTCCATAACCGCGGACACGGCTTTCAGAAAGTTTTAACCCGGCCGGGGTGCACAAATAGCAACACACACTCGATCAACCTCGGAAAAACCAAATCAAAACCCAACGAGGCCTTCACGACAAAGCAATCACAGGATTGAAATATTTCAGGGGCCACCCTTAAAGTAGACCATACGAAGCCGGGCCGGGCGGACTTAAGGTTGTGGGGATGGCTGTCAGAACGATCGGGAACCCGAAAGTGTGGCTGGGCTTGTCGACACATGAATCGTGCCATGATCCTAACAAGACAAAGTGTGCTCCTCGCACAATCGTAAATACAGAAGTAGCATGGCATAAGTACAGGATAGTAAATAAAACCTCAAACTAGTTTGTGGCCCCAAGAAATAAGAATGAATCAAGCTCTGGCTCAGGGGGGTCCCATAATCCTCCCGGATTTGGATAGCGCGATAAATCAAGGAACAGGTATCAAGTACTCGGGGTCCTACGGGACACAAGTGGGCGTTCGGAAACCAAATATTATCTATCACCCACCGATGCCTCTGCTTACTCCAATTTTAGTTGTTAAACAGGAATTTAAAG
Organism: Avena longiglumis; assembly: GCA_030063025.1. Taxonomy (NCBI): domain Eukaryota; kingdom Viridiplantae; phylum Streptophyta; class Magnoliopsida; order Poales; family Poaceae; genus Avena; species Avena longiglumis. The sequence continues at coordinate 72,568,611 of CP125979.1, forward strand.
TGAACGATAAGTAAAGCCATGAGCATCTCCAACATCAAACATGCGGCAATACATCAGCAACTGTGGCATATGACGACACACAACAGCACTTGAGCAAGCGGCTACGACACGCAAGTCCAACTATCTACCAAACAACAGGTAATAGGATGTGTCCAAGGCAATATAAGGCTGCAAGGGATATCACGGGTACGAAACACTAGAGCATCGCAACACAGATAGCAATAGATCAACAGGAGGAAACAAAGACTATAAAAGTAAGATAGGTAGAAAGGGGGAGATGCTCGCCTGAAAACATTGTCGAAGGTTCATCCGAAGATCGGGGCGAAGCTCACATCAACTCAACGGTCTTATCCGCGAAGAAGCAAAACACTAGAATGAACACCGGATGCAATATTTAATACAACGGCAGAAGATCGGCATGATGCATGTATGATGTATGACATGGCAAAGGTGCGATGCAATAAGGCAATATTAAGTGGGACCGGGGTCCCGACCATTAAATATATGGTTCTAGTTGTTTAGATACCCCGCATTTTAAATGTTGTAATAACAAGGCAAGATGAGTTACCGGTTCGCTATACAAATTTAAATGAGGCCAATATAAGGCTATATTTGCCCGCATATGGGCCCCATATTTAATTATTAGGTGAATCGGCATAAGGCCCCCAACCCACATGGCAAGTATGCATGCATGAACATTTAATAGGCGACAAGTTGTATATATTATAAAATAGGGTTTTCGGGAAGGGGTTCACACATTAGGGGGTCTCGACGAACTTGGGGTTCCGGGGTTCGGGGTTGGTCTCAGGGTTCAGGGTTCGACGGGTAGGTCTCGGCGGAAACGTTCCCGAACAACGGGGCAGATCTTGTCGTGCTTCAGGTTCGGGTGCGGTTCTCGGCGAACTGGTCGGTTCCCTGACGGAGGTCTTGGCGTTCGGCGTCGGCGTCCTTACCGTCCGCGTTCTCGAGCATCGAAACCGGGAAGGAGTACTTTTCGTGCAGGGTCTCGATGTCCGAGGCGAAGTACTTGTCGTTCCATGGCGATCTTGGCGACTCGGAGGGGTTCGAGGAATCGTAACGGTCTTCAGATTCTGTGAGGGAGATCATGGTGTCGGTGAGGTCGATCTTGTCGGTTCCACGGTTTTAGTTGTCGGTGTCGGACTCGGGTGTGGCGTCGATGGTTTTGCGTGGCCCGATGGTTCCATGTAGGAGATTCCCGGGTACTGCGGCGGAGTTCTCGGGTCTCGATGAAGATCTTAGCGAGGTTCCAGGGTTCGGCGAGATCAGCCTTCGGGGTATCCACATCCGGGTTCGGTCTTCGCGGGTCTCGGTGTCCGGAAAGGCGTACTTGGAGTTCCATCTTCGGTGGTCGGGGTAGCAGCTCATGGCGTTCCGAGATGGTTCTCTTTGGTCATCGGTTCGGGGACTTGTGTGTCTTGGTGGACGATTTTGGCGGATCACAAAGGTTCACGTCTTGCGACGGTGCATCTCGAAGAAGGTCGAGCCGAGGCGGGCGGGCCCAGCGGCGGCGACAGACGGACCGGCTCTGGCGGTTGGAGGCCGGAGCTGAGCGGAGGAGGGACGCCGAGGCGCCATGAGGTCGAGGTCGGCCGGGGTGGGGCTTGCCGCGGTGGGGAGGAGGAGGAGCAGAGACCGGGGCAGCGCAGGCTCGCCGGAGGGGCGGCCGAGGTTGCGCGGGACGACGAGCCCGAGCGGGAGCGGGACGAGGTGGAGGGCGTGGCGGCCGGTGGGCTCGGGTGGTTGGCGGCGGCGGAGGGAGCTTGCTGGGACGGAGGCGAGCAGGGGTGAGGCGGGCGAGGACTGCGGAGCAGGCTTCATGGGACACCGAGAGCGCGGCGGAAAAGGAGAGAGAGACTGAGAGAGGCGCGATGGAGGTGGGGAAGGAAACTGGCCGGGAGGCGGGGGAGGCCGTGGCTGAGGGGGGAGGAGGACTGACGGGCGGTGGCGGTCCAGAGAGGAGGCGTGCAGCGGAGGTCGAGAGCTGGAGGAGAAGGGGCGGGTTGGGTCTGGAGGCGGAGGAGGAAGACGGAGGAGGAGCTCATGGGGCGCTCGGGTGAGGGTCACCGCCGGAGGGAGGCGAGGTGGAGAGAGAGGAGGGAGAGGGAGGAAGAAAGGGACGGGGCGAGCGCGCGAGAGAGAGGTGAGGCGGGGGCGGGCTCGATCGGGGCAGGTGGGGAGCGGGGTCAGGGTCGTGGGGCCCGGTGGGGGTGCGTGCGTGCTCGTGTGTCTTTGGTGTGTGGTGGTGAGAGGGGTGGGGTCCACGGCAGGGAGAGAGGGCTGTGTGGGGTGGGTCCAGAGTGTTAGTGGGGAGAGAGAGAGGGAGGGTAGATAGGGCTGGGGTGAGAAAAGGAGAGAGGGTGGGATGGTGGATTGATGAGGTGGCATGTGGGTAGGTGTTGGGTGAGAGGGTGAGGTGGCGGCCTGTGGTTGGAGGGTAGAATAGATTTGGGTGGGGATAGGATTTAGAGGGGGCTGGTTTGGGATGTGTGTTTGTTTGTCTTGTCTATTTTAAAACAAGGCCACTTTGCAAAAATGTTTTTAGGTAAATAAAATCTCCGATGCGATCGGGGTTTTGTATTTGAAAATAACGAGGGGTATTTGTATAAATCAAAACTAGGCTTTTCAAAATAATGCAGACAAACAATGCATGATGATGACGATGCAATGCACAAAAACAACGCGATTTTCTAGTAGTGGTTTTGCGGGATGCCACATTCTGAAATTCCTTGAACTTTTAAAAGGTTTCAGACTTGTGTTTCATCAAGTAGATATAACCGTATCTACTCAAATCATCCGTGAAAGTAACAAAATAACGATATCCACCTCGCGCCGACACACTCATTGGACCACATACATCAGAATGTATGATTTCCAATAAATCCGCCTGTTCCATTGAACCGAAAACGGCGTTCTAGTCATCTTGCCCATAAGGCATGGCTCACATGTATCAAATGATTCATAATCAAGTGATTCCAAAAGTCCATCCGAATGGAGCTTCTTCATGCTTAATGCCAATATGACCTAGACGGCGATTACACATATATGCGGATATATCATCATTAAGTTTAATCCTTTTAGCATCAACATTATGAATATGTGTAACATTATCATCGAGATCTAATAGAAATAAACCATTCATCATCGGTGCATGACCAGAAAAGATTTCATTCATATAAATGGAACAACCATTGTTCTCGGATTTAAATGAATAACCACTGCATCAAACACGATCCAGATACAATGTTCATGCTCGGTCGAGCACCGATAACATTTATTCAAGTTTATAACTAATCCCGACGGCAAGTGGAGAGGCATCGTTCCGACGGCGATCACATCAACGCTTGATCCATTGCTGACACGCATCTTGACGTCACCCCTTGCTAGCGGTCGCTTGTTCCGCAGCCCCTGAGTCGAGTTACAAATATTATCAAGCGAACGGTATCAAATACCTGTGCTCTGCGAGCACTAGTCAAGTACACATCAATAACATGTATATCATATATACCCTTGTTTGCCTTGCCGGCCTTCTTATGCCCGAGATACTTGGGGCGATGCCCAATGTTGTCCCCTTATAATAGTAGCACTCGGAATCAGACTTAGGTCCAACTCGGTTTTTTTTTCAGGCGCGGCAACAGGCTTGCCGCCCTTACTTCCCTTCCGTTTTCCCTTCTTGTCTTTCTTGAAACCAGTGTTCCTATTGATCATCAACACTTGATGTTCCTTTTTGATCTCCACTTCTGCAGTTTTAAGCATTGTGGAAGCTCGGGGAGAGACTTCTTCATGCCTTGCATATTATAGTTCATCACGAAGCTCTTATAGCTAGGTGGCAGAGACTGCAGAACATGATGGATGCCTAAGTCAATGGGAATCGATATTCCCAAGGACACAAGCTTATCGGCGTAACCCAGCATCTTGAGTACATGCTCACTAACGGAGCTGTGCTCTTCCATCATGACTAAAGAACTTTTCAAGCATTGTAGCTCTCAAAGATGACATGTGTCGAAAATCATTTTCAACTCACCCATTGTATCAAATGCATTGCCGTTTTCAAACGCTTTCAAGTTCGGCTCTAGCCCATACAATATGCCGCAATGAACTAAGTTGTGGTCCTCTGATGAGTCGATAGACATTCTTCTCCTCGTCGGGCATCATCAAAGGTGGGGCCTAACAGGCGCTTCTAGCACATATTGCTTTTGTGCAGAGAGGAGAATCCTCAAATTCATGGCCCATTCGGTAAAGTTGCTACCGTTCATTGCTAGTTTCTCTTTCTCCATGAACACATTGAAATTAAAAGCAGGTGGTGCCATCTACAACAGAATTTGTAAAGTTTAGACTAAGTGTATGATATATTAAGTTCAACTAATCTATATTACGAATGAACTCCCACTCAAAAACGACATCCCTCGTGCCTTTTTGGTGATTACATGAACCAAATCCACTACACCAAGTCCGATCATCACGTGAGTCGGTATAGCTTCAAAGGCGAGCATCAAATGGGCATCATATCAACTATATGACTCATGCTTAACCTTTCGGTCCATGTTCCGAGGCCATGTCTGTACATGCTAGGCTCGCCAAGTTAGAACCTTAGTATTCGCGTGTGTAACTGTTTTACACCCGAAATATGGTCGTGGATCCAAGAACACCCGATCATCACGTGATGTCTTGGAGCCATTTAAAAACATAATCGGTGCATACTAAAGGAAGACCACATTCTTATCTTTATATTTAAATGAGGGATCATCTTATTATGCTAACAAAGCGCTAAACAAGCAATATAAGATGCTATCAAACATCATATGTTTATTAGTGAAATGATATGGTTCCCGCAGATGATCTCTATCATGTGCATCGTGGTATGATCACTATCATACCTATATGTGTAAATCCAAGGTCTATGGATTTTACACGCTATGTGTTGTAAGAGTATCATCTCATACTTCTACTTACAACACTACCATATAATAACACTAGACCAGCAACAATCTAAACTAGACGCCCCTAATTTATCCATTGCAAGTTTTACGTGGCTTAGGGCTTTCGAGATAGAACCGTTCTTACCTACGAACATGAACCACAACGAGGATAATCAAATTGTTGACAACTCGCTTGCAAAATAGATATTGACTATAGTAGGAGAGACAGACACCTGCTAGCCACTTATGCAAACTAGTTGCATGTCAAGCGTGGAACAGGTCTCATGTGCGAGGACATGTAAAGTTTGTCCGGGCCGCTTCATCCCACTATGCCACCAATATCCAAAATTACAACAAAGGAGAAACAACATGATCATCATCGCCCACATACTCATATGTGTACTACCCGTGTAAAGTATCTACGCATAGATCCGGCTCTGATACCACTGTAGGGATCGCAGCATAGAAAACAAAATTTTTCCTACGATGTGAACTATATACCAAGATCTATCTACTAGATACAAACAATGGGCGGATGTATATCCGTAGAGAACATACCCTTGAAGACCGACAAAGCTTAACGAGTTCAACTCGTGGTTGATGTAGACGATCTCTTGCCGATCTCAAGATCGAGAGGAAGTCCTAGCGCCGCAAATCAGCAGCGCATCCGTGCTCGCACACACGTTCGAGGCACCGAGAAACCTCCGCCTCCTCGCTCCAGCGATGCAGCGGAAGCACAAATCTTTCTTGCCGAATAGCCACCGGGAACATGTATCTCGCTAGTCCGAGACTATGGGGGATAAATTCTAGAGGGGGAGAGAGATCCTTCACGAGGAGGTGTGAGAGACAAGTGAGGAGGGGGGCTCCTTTTATAGGAGGAGGGGGGGAACCCAAGGGGTGGCCGCATGGGGCTGCCCCCTTGCCCTCCCCTCTTCATGTGGGTGGACACTCCACTCACAAATCTCCTTTAAATTCCCTCCACTCAAAAGTCCACTCAAATTCCCATTAAATTTCCACCAAATTTAATGCAAGCTCTCATTAAATAAAACTCTTTTATTTTATTCAGAATTTTGTCAATTAATTTAATGACAAACATTCACAAATAACCCCTTGCTAGAATTCTATTTCACATGCATAACCACTTTATGCAATTTCACCCGAAAACCTGTTTCGGTATCTAGTGAAATAAATTCCTGCGCTTGTTCATTCTTTCGGAATGAAACATTTGCTCCAATTGGATGTCGGTGTCTCTTAAGTGTGTCACCCTACGGTTCGTGAATAATGCGGACATGATCTAGACCCCTCTTGGATCAATAATCAGAAGCGGGATCTAGAGACCCATACTGACTCCCACACATTCAACAATGACTTTCTTGTGATCATCGGAACCTTTTACGCTAGTATCTTAATCCCTTTGTTTCACGATATATTACATGTCCGAGATTCGATCATCGGTATCTCCATACCTAGTTTGATCTCGTTACCGACATGCACTCTTTTCTCGTTCCTGTGATATAACATTCTAGTGATCAAATCACTTGCTTGCAAGCTAATCAATGTGATATCACCGAGAGGGCCCAGAGTATATCTATCCGTCATCGGGATGAACAAATTCCACTCTCGATACATGAGCCTCAACATAAATCTTTATTAGTTCTGAATCCATCTTTATAATCACCCTGTTACGGTGTGACGTTTGATGTTATCAAGAAACTCTTCCGGTGTTAGTGATTGACATGATCTCATGGTCTAAGGATTAGGATCACTTCGTAAGTTGTTATAGCAATATAAACTCAATGACTTTGATCGTAATGCTATACTTCGGATGAATGTTCATCACACCATTACACTAATATTGTGATCCCGTTATTAACAACATCCAATGCCCATGATCAGGAAACCTTGATCATCTTGTTAATCAACGAGCTAGTTTATGAGAGAGGCATAACTAGGAACTTTCTGTTTGTTTATTAAACACACATGTATTAACGTTTCCGTATCAGTACAATTATAGCATGCAAAATAAACATCTATCATATACTTGGAATACACATAATAAACACTTTATTATTGCCTCTCAGGGCATATTCCCTTCAATGTCTACATCTTAACAGTGGCAACAGTGTGACGGGAGATGACTCTAGGAAGATTTGGAACCTCATTTGGAGATGTAAGGTGTCAAACAAGGCACACATCTTTACTTGGACATGTGCATCGGATAACCTTGTAAATAAAAAGAATAAATGGCGAAGAACACTCGAAGTTAATAACACCTGCAACTTATGTGGACTAGATGAAGAAACCATCTTTGATGCCACTGTTTCGTGTACAAGAACAAGCTCTATGACGAAAGATGAGAGAAGTGTGGTGCTTGCCGGATGAGGCACAATTCTGATACATAGGTCCTGATTGGCTACTCATGCTTCTTGCCAATGCAAAAAAGGATTCACAACCACTCATTCTGGTCCTGCTCTGGTTAACATATCACATTAGGAACAACATTGTCCACGAGGGTGGGAAGTGCACTATTGAGGCTTCTGCTATTTCCTCCAAAATTATATGTACACCCTCACGAAAGATTTTTTTAGTATCAATAACAAAGCGAGTTCATCCCAGGTGGGTCAGAAGAAGCAGGAGTCGGTGTGATGCCCACAAGTATAGGGGGTCGTTGAAATCTTTGATGAGAAGTATTATCCAAATTTATAGTTCGACACAAGGGGAGCACAAGAATACCAATAAGACTTTAGGAATTGATACGTCACTCTCTACCACACCCATGTATAAATATTTTCAAGAAACAAGTGGTGAATGCAATAGTTGAAATTAAACAGTAAAGCAAAACACTAAACAGTAGTAACAGTTTCCTAGTTTTCACCGGAAGTAGTGAACATGTAACTTTAAGTGGATAAAAGCGTAGGCATGAGGTGATACGAGTGTGTTGCATGAATAAGATTGATAATACAATATTAATATAAATGACATGTGTTCATCTCTAATTCCATTGTGTGTAGGTGTGTATTCCAAATATAATTATGCGTATTAACCAAGAGAATTTGCACAGTATCTATTGTGCTACCTGCCCATTTCACCGGGGCCAACTTGGAACTATAGGTAATCAAGGCATACCCTTTCTAATAGTCCGGAACAATGCATTAACAATCCATGAACACACATAATCGTCAAACTATCACATATCCCCCTAGTTTCCCTAACTATCACTTCACGGTTCCCAGGATCAACATAACAACAGGTAATACACCTTGTAGATAAATATCAAACTCATATATATGATGGGGTAATAGAAGTCTAATACTGAAATCATGTCACTCGGGCCCTAGTAACAAGCATTAAACATAACAAAAGTGCATCCACACTCACATAAGAACATCCTCAAGATAAACCCCTCAAATCTCGACATATATGCATGATTACATGATCAATCTCATCCAATCAGCATCCAACTCACATGTATACAAAGGACTACCCACTCATGGTGATGGAGAGTGAGCACATGGTTGATGGAGATGACATTGGCGATGATGGTGGTAAAGACGATGTCGAAATCCCCCTCTTCGGCGTGGAGATCAAGATCAATTTGACCAAGAAAACAAAGATTGTGATGGCGGTGGCGCTCTATTTCACAAGACACCCTCCTCCTGGCAGGGTATGTTTTCGAGGTATATAAGAGGGTACACCAAAAGAGGAGCCGAGGCGATGCTCGAGGGCCAAACGACCATATCTTGTGTGGGCCCCACCATGGGCCACACCACCTAGGTTGTTCGGTCATCATGGCCCCTCTCGTGATCTTTTAGGTCTAGTAGTCCTTGTTTCGATAAAAAATGGCGTGGTATTTTCCTCTGATTTTATTTCCTGCGGAAAAAGACAAAAATAATACTTTTGCTGAAAACAACTTCAAATTCATTAGTTTGATCCTAGTTCTAGGAGATTTAGAAGCATTCCACCGAGAAAAGTACTTGGAAAAGTAGATACATTTGGAATGTATCAAGGTGCCAATGAAGAACATTGTTAACTCGCTTTGCAACCCTCTGCTCAAGGTAAAAGTAAACTAAAGTTTGGTGCCTCTTTCATCTAGGAAACAAACCATGCTTCCATGGGTGGAGTCATTAGAGATGTTACGGGACACGTGATCTGGGCAATGGTGGAAAGGATGACCAATTGTGAGAATACTAAAGAAGCTTAAGCCAAGGCAAGGCTTATATGCCTCCAAATCTATGCTGACATAAATATTCCGCCTTCTGAGAATAAAATAGACCCCATTGTTGTTTACTCATCGGTGAAGGCTATAAACAGAATCTGTCTAGACTATGCTACCTCTATAGGGATATTCAATAGGTTAAGAGAATGTATAGGCTGTTTTACCATGTCTCTAGTTAAAACGGATTGTAATAGTGTTGCTCATGAGGTTGCCAAATGTAATAGATTAGAGGGAACTGAAGTTATTTGGTTCAGGTTTATTCCTGTCCAGATCATGCCCTTCATTAGACACGACCGTAACAACTTCTCATATATATGAAATCCATTTTAACGTAAAAAAAGAGCTTATCACATATAGTATTTATCTGCTTTCTCATTGATCCAAATTCCTCCCTACTCCAACTTTGCAGGGCTCGTTGTACTTTGCCTTATGCTTGTTGGGTTCCTAATCTGAAGTTTCCTTGAAACAAGCTTATTTTCTCGCTTTATAAATGAAGCCACGTATGACCTCAAACTGATACAAGGTGAAGAGGAAACCCTCTTTACATAGTAGATCCAAAATAATCAACAAAGAACAAGAAAAACAAGATTTGCCACCGAAGCCATAGAACCAAGTGGGAAAGGATCTCCACGACAACGCCCCAAGAGGGCAACGACGGTCCATGCCGCTATCAATGAGACCAACGGTCCATGGTTTTCACCCGGAGCCCTAATGACTCAAGCATCACCACTGGCGGCGTTGAAGCGTGGAGTTTTTGCTCAGAAAAACCCTTCGCACAAACCCACTTGCTAACCGCCCTCGGTCCCCTAGAATGGCCTTCAAAACACGATATGTGGGACATCAATTCGAAGCGACGCCATCACCAGGGCCTCCGCTGCCTGCTCCTCGCCACCCAAGTAACCAAAGAACATGACCATCACCACCACACCTTGCTTTCCGAAGCACCCGCGTGGTCCACCTTCTGAGGACGTTGCCCCGACATCCACGAGCCCGAGCCCATGGTTCGACCAACATCACAATGCAAGTCGCTAGACTGGACAGGGTAGGCTAGCAACATATCTTGTAGCCATTGGGCAATGCTGCTCCAAGTTGAGGGGATCCGCCTTCCATCACCGAGGTGCCCGCCGTCTGGATGCAACGGTAGGGTCGACCAAGCACAATCATGCTGAGACCAGGCCCAGTCATGCCCAGTTATCCCCACCACCGCGATGCTGCACCAAAGATTTTGTAGGGAACTTTCGGAAAATATTAGCGTGTACCAGCATACCCGCTCTAGAAGTTCTCGTTGGAGTCGTCTTCCGCATACCCATATGTTGGAATTATGCCCTAGAGGCAATAATAAAGATGTTATTATTATAATTCTTGTTCATGATAATGTTTATATTCCATGCTAGAATTGTATTAAGCGGAAACTTTAATACTTGTGTGGTTTGTGAACAACACCGTGTCCCTAGTATGCCTCTATGGACTAGCTCATTGATTAATGATGGTTAAGGTTTTCTAACCATAGACATGAGTTGTCAATTGATAATGAGATCATATCATTGGGAGAATGATATGATGGACAGACCCAAACTAAGCGAAGCAATTAGATCGTGTCATCGTGTTCATCTTTGCGAAGCTTTTCTTATGTCAAATATTGTATTCCTTAGACCATGAGATAATACAACTCCCTAGTATCGGAAGAAAGCTTTGAGGTCATAAAACGTCATCCTATGAGAGGGTGATCATAAAGGTGTCTCTCAGGTGATCGGAAAGTACCGGTTGAGTTGTATGTATCGAGATGGGATTTGTCCCTCCCAAGTCGGAGAGATATACTTCGGGCCCACTCGTTAATCCAATCTCTCTCGTTGTTTGCATCTCCTAGATTAGATCTTGGCTTCCCTCTGTTCGCATCCGTAGAAAATTTTGATTTACTATGCCGCGAAGCCCTTCACCATATCTAGGAGAAATCAATGCAATGACCTTGCGAGACCTGCCGTCAACACCACCATGACACCAGACAAGTCCACCACTCTGCGTGAGTCCACCAAGACATGCCCATCGCTGAGACCCAACTGCACTCATCGACGCGGTAGATGAAACACCGCTCTACCAGCAAACCCTTCCAAGCAGTAAGTGCTCAAAAACGATGATGTCAAGAGGGATAATGCAACTTCAAAAACAATGCCTTCGATAAGGGAATGACGCCAAGAGACGTCACCATCGTCCACCTCAGTTTTCGCTGGCGGTCACACAATTCCAAGCCGACACTAAATGGGCTGAGATGCAGCCAGACCAACGAACGTGTGTACTGGAAGATATGACCACCAGGACCGATCGTCCTAAACATCCCCGTTGCCATACAGATCCCGCACGCTAAAATCCACCTTTGCCGATCATGTCGCCACCGTCACACGCCGTAGGGCTGCGCTGCCGTGATGTGCGGCCATCATCATGTCCAGAATGCGGGTGGGGTCCGGGGTGAAGTTCAACCAGGCCATGTACAACTTTGTCTGGAAACTTGCGAGTTTGGTAGGTTCTCATGGACGGCGATCTCTCAAGATCATGGTCACCGATATTTTCTAGTCTATGTCGACGACTTCTAGCCCGCTGCTTCTACAAGTGCCTGAGTTTTTTTAAGTTTTTTTTTACATGAGATTTGCCATTGCGGAGGCCCAGAGGCGGTATCGAGCTTTGCTCATAGGGCGTTCCCGAGGGATGCAGAAGGAAGATGGTGCTGAACTTTTTAAGAACTTATGTTTTGTGTCTTTTTGTAAGGATGTTTTATAAGGGCTGGTTTTAGATAATATTTGGTTTTATGCCTTTTCCGCCAAAAACAAATCCATTACATTGCCTAAATAATGTACACGTATACCCTGCTATATATATTGCGATTCATTCCCTACGGTTCCTGCCGCCAATCAAAGCCTTGCAAAGCCAGGTAAATTAGGTAGGAAATGATCTCGGATGCATGCAAGAGGAAACTAATTAATTCAATGATGGACAGAGAAGAAGGAAAGCGAGCACTTAATAACGAAGCTAAGCTATCAATGAATAAGCGATTTCGAACCGAGATACGGGGGTGATCCGCTGCCGTGTCATGTCTCCTATAGAGGAAGCTTCGTGCCTGCTATTGTTTCCATTTTTTACGCAGCCCCAGCCCCCAGGTCGGTGCACCCTATGCCCTATATAAGGACTACGTTGCTATAGGTTGATTCATCCAACATACGGCGACCTTGGTGAAAGCAGATAGATTAAGCTAGCCCCATTAAGAGACGTAGTACCAGATCTCGGAGGAAGTCGATTAATGGAGCCGCCGCCGGTTATTCTGGCGATGGCCATGCCCAGCCACCGCCGGTGCGTCAAGCAGATCCGAAGCGCACTCTGCTACATGCCCGGTAATAAGTAGTACTCAACTATCAATCTATCATCCATATCCACGCATGAATTAATCTACTATGGTTTATGGATCTGACATACGTAAGCACATGATATATTTGGATCTTTCTCTCTCTCAGGCGTATATGGGGTTTCGGTGTTGCGGCGCAAGGGAATGGTGTTTGTGTACGGCAGCATGCACATGGACGCCTGGATGCTCAAGCGCCGTCTCACGGACTACATGGGGAGGACCGTCACCGTCGTCAGCGACGGCGGCCGCGCACAGGTTGCACCACCAACAGATCATGCACTACGGGCCGCCGCCACTGGCGCTTACCTACCAGCACGCGCCGCGGTCGCCTACCCCTACCAGCACGCGCCTCCGCCGCCGCCCTACTACAGGCAGCGACAGTACTGCGTTTGGCCCAGCGTGTTCGACGACACCATTCCCGGCAACGCCTGCACCATCATGTGACTGATGTGGATCGACTTCCATCTGCGCACGCTTCGCGAATCGTCCGAGAGTGTTATGTTAGGTGATATATATTCTGTTAGACCGAGTAAGGAGTATCTACATACCCTGGTCGTGTGTTTGAATGCTCTACGTAGGGACAAATCTTTATAGTAAGATTAATATATATATATGTGTTTGGGTTTGCTTAATTCTCTCTAGTTATGATTAATTTGTTGAGAATGTCATTGTGTACGCCCATTTTTCATGTGTAGACAGATACAAACAGTAGGTCTCCCCACCATGATTCAGATTTACTACTAAACATACACATTATGAGTTCTATTTCATGGGACCGTCTTGTTAACACAACACACATGAACTAGCTGAACTCCAAGACTTACTCGATCGAGATGCCTATTCCGAGTCCACCACATGCAGCCCGACTTGCAAACAGAGCATGATGACGGCCATCCACCATGCACACCGTCTATCTTTATGGCGGCGGGCGGCGTCGTCTAGGATTCAGCGGAAGCGGCCAAAATTGAGGGGGAAACGATGTGGCCTGCTCGACGGCGGCAGGACTAGTAGACCTGATCTCTGCTAGCAGGACGGCTATAGAATTCTGTGTTGCGGTCAGGTGTAGGTTACTCTGGCTGCTCGTCATGGGGTCCCAAACACCGAGATTGTTGGGGTCGTTATTATTGTCAACAAGGAGAACATGACCATGGCGACAATCCAATGCATAGTATTCCTATATGCCCCCAATTGTTGGGAGTACGCACACCAAATTTTGTGGTGGGGACAAAGAGTGGCAAGGTTGTTCTTGCCCTAGGATGGAGATGCATGAAACTCACAGTAGAGACCACGAAAGCGAGCACCGAAGAGGGATGTCATCGTTCTCGATGGCATCCCGAGGGACACGGCCTGGCGCCTAGTTGGTATACTAACCGCGCCGCAGCATCGGAAGGAAAGACTGCTTGTCCCGCGGCGGCCCGCAGATTCGTGCACCACCTGCTGCACCATGATCTCGCCTCCTTCGCGCCGTGCCCTGCTCCATCCCCAGCTTGGTGATCGCCACCGCTGTGCTGCCGGAGGAGGGGTTACCGAATTGTGTGGTGTGGCTATGGTGGAGGTTTTGGAGGTGGGGTGTTACCCGTGCGCCTGTCGGCCGACATTGCTGCTCACCTTGCTCTAATACCAATTAGGTCCATAATCTCAGTGTGGTGAGGAAGCTCATGTTTATGGATCTGACATACGTAAGCACATGGATATATTTGGATCTTTCTCTCTCAGGCGTATCTGGGGTTTCGGTGTTGCGGCGCAAGGGAATGGTGTTTGTGTGCGGCAGCATGCACATGGACGCCTGGATGCTCAAGCGCCGTCTCACGGACTACATGGGAGGACCGTCACCGTCGTCAGCGACGGCCGCCCGCACAGGTCGCACCACCAACAGATCATGCACGCCGCCGCCGCCGGCCGCTTACCCCTACCAGCACGCGCCGCCGGTCGCCTACCCCTACCAGCACGCGCCTCCGCCGCGGCCCTACTACCGGCAGCAACAGTACCGTGGTCGGCCCAGCGTGTTCGACGACACTATTCCTGGCAACGCCTGCACCATCATGTGACTGATGTGGATCGACTTCCATCTGCATGCTTCGAATCGTCCGAGAGTGTTACGTTACTAGCTGTAGGTGATAATACCCTGGTCATGTGTTTGAACTTTGAATGCTCTACGTAGGGACAAATCTTTATAGTAAGATTAATATATATATGTGTGTGGGTTTGCTTAATTCTCTCTAGTTATGATTAATTTGTTGAGAATGTCATTGTGTACGCCCATTTTTCATGTGTAGACAGATACAACAGTAGGTCTCCCCACCATGATTCAGATTTACTACTAAACACTAGCTAAATGCATGCCCGTGCGTTGCTACGGCTTTATAGTGTTTTGACCGTTGTATATGTAGCTCTGCCTCCTTTCGTCTCGGTAACCATCATCGTCGAATCACCTGCCCTGATGCCTCTTAGTTCTCTCCCGAGAGCACCACTTTATCCCTCGAAACAGCTGGTATCCTCCTAGATCCCTTCCTTGATGTTTTCTTTCTCCGGTGGTTGGTAATGTTGTCCTTCCCGCGTGTTCCCAGATCCATCGACCGTTCATGGAGATCTTGCTGAGCTTCCAGTCTCTGTACGCCTCACCTCGTTCCTCCTCTTGGCATGTGTGGTTGGCACTGAGAACCATCGTCCACAACCACAAAACACCATCGATAGCCCGCCTGCTCAAGGCGTCAATCCTCTACCTTCTCATTGGCTTTAATTTTCTTTGAAAAATAGACCATAATAAATAAACATTGACATATGTTTTTAAAAAATTGACACATGAATAAATTTAATAATCGATTCGAATTCTCAAAACCTTTAGTTTTACTGAAAATTCGTTTTTGCTAGCTTTGCCAAAATTCAGACCTAGAAAATTGACCAAAATCTAGAAATCTTTCAATTTTTCATACAACATCAGTTATCAGAGCAAACCTCCTGGATTTGCAAAAAGAAAAAAGCAGCCAACCACACGAGCTAGCTAGCAAATTCCAAACACACTAAATGAGTAGCCTAGCAGAGCTTCACTACTGGAAAAAGGGCCTCCAGTCCTAGGCCGCAACAGGCTCTAGTTCCGGTTTTGGGTCCGGGACTGCCAAAACAGGACTAGAGGCCCCTCCTCTAGTCCCGGCTCGCTACAGCCCGTGACCGAGTAACAGCCACGTGTCTGTTTCAGCGCCGCGGGGGCGGAAACCCTCTAGTCCCGGGCCGTAACACCACCCGGGACTATAAGGTTTTCGCCGGCAAAGAATTAGGTGTTTCTTCGCATGGCGAGATTATGTATTTCCTTTTTTTGCCATTTTGTTCCTTTTTTGTTTTGTGTTTCACTATAATTTCAAACATATATTTCAGTACACATATTCTACGCTAGTACATACACAGTACACGTTGATGCATCTATATAATTAATCGATCCCTTGCACGCATACATTGATGATATATATATCAAAAGGAAGAAATGTTTTGAAATTACATGGTCATTGATGAATATATATATCATATCAACTACATGGAGATCACTAAGACAAATCGATTTCCACGTCATCCGCATAATGCTCTCCATGTACATCAAGGACCTCCTTCATCATAAATCCCGCCAGCTCCTCTTGAATTGCTCTTATGCGTTGGTCTGGCTCTAGTTTCTCCCGCAAATCATAAATATAATGTGAGTCAACTTTCCGCTCACTGGTCAACTCGCGGATGTACTCGCGGACGTAGTACCCGGGACTAGAGGTCTCCACATTGCTTGTAACACCTGTGTGACGTTTCCTTCCTCCTTCTGGTTCGATAACCTCGGTCTCAACTGAGGGAAAACTTGCTGCTTTCTCTTCACACCCTGCGCTTGAGGTTACCAACAAAGTGGTACGTCGAGCACCATCAAGTCTTTCTGGCGCCATTGTCGGGGAGGCTAAGGATGTCTTCACTAGGGGAGTCCTTCACTTCCTTTCTCTTTACTTTGTTTTTAGTTTGCTTTATTTCTTTTGCTTGGTTTTGTTTGCCTCTTTCCAAAAAACCCCCAAAAATTAGTCTAGTTTGGTTTGCTTGCTTTATTCAAAAACACAAAAAAATTAGTTCCTGCTCTAGTTGCCACCTTGCTCTAGCTCACCATGTTGCTCCCCAAGTTCGCCCTGAAAGATCTTGCAATAGGTAGTGGCTCCATAATTGGGAAAGATAATATTGAAGAATTCTTTAACTATGTTAGCAAGCATGAGGATATTGAGGATAAATCTATAGCAGAGGTTGCTCCTAATTATGAGATCGCTGCAGCTTCTTTAGTTCATATGTTGGAGGCTAGGTTTGTTAGCCTTAACCCCTTCATGCAATTCTTGTTTCTAAAACTAAAAGAAGAAAAGAATGCTGAAAAGAGAGAATTCATCCTTGAAACTTTATCAAAAGAATTTCATGATGTTGCTAGGAAGGCCAAAAAGGTTTTTGAATGTTTCAATATGCTAGGTTCAAGTGTAGATGTTGTGGGTATTTCTGATAAAACTAAGCCTAGAGAGGAATTTAAGATACACATACCCTTTAAGCTTGTTGGAATGCGTGAAGCCTTTGAAAAGAATTTTGATTGGATTGCTCCTGAAAATCTTTTTGATGAAGATAGTAGACCAAAAAGAGATAAGAAGGGATCGTCCAAAACCCATTTGGATGAGATACCTTTCATATTTGAAGACTTTGCAAGTATGGATGTTAATGCTTCTTCATTTTAAAATACTTGATTCTTCTTGCTTCTTGTGTCTAACTTAAAGGCGTTAAAGAAAAGTACTTGTTGGGAGATAACCCAAGAGTTTCCTTGAGTCTTGGAAGTTATTACTTCTGTAATGACTTATCCTTATCTTTTTTGTTTGCTTTTGGTGTCAATAATGACCTCTAATGAGAGGGAAGTAAGATTTGGGGAGTTGCTGTCCCGAAACAGATTTCTGTCCTCCACCAAAAAAATTCGTGAGAAGGCTCTGTAACTCACATTGCGCTGACAATTTACGAGTAAATCTCCCAGTATGTTAGATAACTTTCGTTAGTTTAACACTTTTTTATTTGAGAAACATAAGATGTTAGAAAAAATAGGTTTCTACCTGCTGGTAAGTTTTGACAGATTTCTGCCATTATTTGCATTTGCTTCTTATTGATTCCTTTTTGAGTTCTCTTTAGGTGATTTGAGATTTTTGAAGGAGTTACTACAGTAGCTTGTGTTTTTAGTGAAAATACTTGCCATTTCAAAGCTTTGCCAGTGGTCTAATATCTTTTGAATAAGCTAATGTTGCTAATAAAGATTGTGTGAAGTTTTGTATGAAGGAAAAATTTCAGGTGTAAAGAGAGAATGGTGCCATGAGATGAAGAATGGACAAATGCTCAAGCTTGGGGATGCCACCATGGTATCACCCCAAGAAATATCCAAGAGGTACAAGCGTCAAAGCTTGGGGATGCCCAAGCCATCCCCTTCTTCATCAATAAAAAGCTCAGGTCTGTCTAGCCACTTCGTTTTTTATTGTTTCATACATAGTTGTGTTGTTCTTGGAGCGTCTTAGTTTTCGTTTGTTTAGCTTAGGATTGTTTAGTTTGCTTGAATAAAGTAGTTTGGAGCCCCGTTCTCGCTTTGTTGTTTTGCAAATAAGTTTGCTTGGTGTTTGGAAAGGAGTAGTAAGTTCTTGCTTGAAGTGCAAGAGGAGCTTGCATTGAATGTGACTTAGACTTTAGCATAACATGCTAGGTGTTGTTTTAGCATTATGCTTAGTTATTATTGCTTTAGCATGTCTTGTTCCAAACAATTGGGATTGCTTAGTGTGCTTTGAAGAAATTATGCGTTGTTTTAGCATGCAAAAGCATAGTATTGTGGTATTCTCCTTTGATGCTTTGCTTGGGTTGACTTGGCACATGCTCACACCATGTTATGACTATGACAAGTCACCATTAGCCTCTATGATCATTTAGTCCTTGACTTGTAGTACCAATCTTTGCTTTGATTAGTATGCTTTGTTGCACTGCATGATTATGGCCATTATTGCTCTCTTAGTTGGTTGCTCCCAGTCTTTTGCTAGCCTCCACTTGTACAAGTAAATTCTACTCATGATTCCAACTCCCAAAAAACCAAGTTATTTCAAAGTGTCCACTATAAAATCCTATGCATGGTGTGTTACACCATTCTAAGTATATTATCGCTTTCAACTATCTTCCAATTAAAAACTATTTTGTTATGTGAAAACTTAGTGATTAAAGCCCTCATGAACTTGATGGCACACTTTATTCTTTGCCCATAATAAACTTGAACCATTGTGACAACTTTGTTGTATATGCTTGCACTTATAAGTTGGAATTAGCAGAACCGTGCTGTCATGAGGAATGTTTTCGACATTGCATTTGTACCTTGTTGTACTCAGTTGATATCATGCTCTTTTGTCTATGGATGTCACTGGTGTGAAATAAAGAGGGAACTTGTAAGTCCATGGAGTTTGTATCTTGTGTTAGAGAAACGCCTAGGCCGCTAGCCTAATCCATGCCTAATCATGGTGGAGACTTGCAACATCACCATAATGAGCTATCTATGAAGCATCCTTAATAAAAAGCTATGCATATGGTAAATAAAAAAATTGCTGAGATGCTCATTGTCTGCTTGCCTTGTCATTTTGGTTATGGGAAAGCTCATGTACCATGTGCAAGGGGTACCCCGTTGGCGGTTCTCAATGATATGCAAATACTTACAGTGACAAGAACTTACCTGAACCCAAAGTTGAGTATGCATGAGGTGTGGCCCTCGTATTCAAGGGACATGAGATTGGTAGCTTATACTTCGTCAAGCATATACTCCAGCTTTGCCACTTTTAACCTTAACCACTTCAAGATGCTTATGATAGGTACAATGAGGGCTGAAAGCTAACAAGTACCATAATTTTTGGAAGCTCTTTTTGAAACTTGTAATCACTGCTTCCTTTACAAAAAAAAGGCCTTTATTCCACCACTGTTGAGTCCCACCTTCTACCTTTAGGCACCATTAAGAGAGCATAGTTGTAATTCTGTGTGCAGTGTTCCAAAGCTTATTAATTGATGCATATTGTGTTATTACTTGCTCTTGTGCTACTTGTTTCTAGTCACCCTTGTCAACTTTGCAGGTGTCCTATGCATCTATATTGTTACTATATGAGGGACAAGCTGATTGCCACTATGCTATGTTTTCTCCATGTGAAACAAACAAAGTTTTTTCAATGCATGTTATTCATGATATTTGTTTGTAGATTGCCATGTTGCATGCATAGTTACTATGTCCTATTGTTAGAACTCCATCTTTCATGCACATGTTTAGAGTTCTTTGATCCCAGCTTTCAATGCTTGCAAATGGTTGGATCTTTATTGTGAGGGTGCATGTTACCTCAAAAATTATTCTTTTTATCACTTACCTACTCGAGGACGAGCAGGAGTTAAGCTTGGGGATGTTGATACGTTGGAAACGTATCTATAATTTTTTATGCTCCATGCTTGTTTTGTATCTACTTTGCTTTACTTGTCCACACTTTGAGGTGATTTTTACATGTTTTCTGGTACTAACCTATTAACAAGTTGCAACAGTGCCAGATGCCTGTTTTCTACTGTTTTTGGCTTCAGAAAAGTTAGTAAATAAATATTCTCGGAATTGGACGGGACAAAGGACAAAGTTAATTACTTTCCATGGGTAACAAGAAGTCCAGAGGAGAGCCTGAGAGGCCAGCCAGGGGGCCAGACCCACCCTAGCCACGGGTGGGCCCTAGCCTGCGCCTGGCTAGGGTTTGCCTGCCCTGGCGGCCGCCTCGGTCTCCCCCTTCGCCTATAAGAATCCCCCGATGCAGAAACCCTGAGTACCCGATCAAATATCCACAAAACCGTATGTATCCGCCACCACCATCGTCCCTAGATTGGGGGGGGGTCTGAAGTTCTACCCGGAACCCTGCCGGAGGGGAGATCACACCGGAGGCCTTCTTTCCGGTATGATGCGTGAGTAGTTCCACCTTGGACTATGGGTCCATGTAGTAGCTAGATGGTTGTATCTCCTCCCTTGTGCTTTCATGTATAGATCTTGTGAGCTCCGTTCATGATCAAGATCTAATCTATTTGTAATCATGCATGTTGTGTTTGAGGGGATCCGATGGATATTGAGATCATTATGTTGTTTTGATTAATGGTTTTATCTTTATGATTCTATCATGTCTGTGTTGTTTGTGATATTGCATGCTCTCCGTTGTTAGTAGCTATCTTGGACAAGTAGTTGCTAGTGACTCCAAGAGGGGGTATTTATGCTTGATAGTGGGTTCATGCCTTTAGTTTCCAAGGGAAGTGACAGAAATCTCTTCGGTTGTAGATGTGCTGTTGCTACTAGGGAGAAAACAACGGTCTCTTGTTCATGGAGCATGTGGACTGTTTAGCTTACACACTTTGCTTAAAGCAGTTGTCTGTTGCTTGCAACTTAATATTGGAGGGGGTTCGGATGATAACCTGAAGATGGACTTCTAGTCATAGATGCAGTTGGATGGCGATCTATGTATATTTTTGTATTGCCCAATCAACCTCATAGGATCTTTCTGACTAGTAATTGCATTGTTATGCCTTGCTCAGTTCCTGTCAATTGCCCTGCTGTAATTTGTTTACCCTTCATGCCATATTGTTTATCGAAGGAGAGCACCTCTAGTGAACTATGGACCCCGGTCCAATCTTTACCATTGATACATATTCCACTGTTACTTGTTTACTTGCTGCAAACCATAACCTTCCACACCATACGTTTTATCCTTTGTTACAGCAACCGGTGAGATTGACAACCTCACTGTTAGTTGGGGCAAAGTCTTGAGTTTGTGTTGTGCAGGTCTCCACGTTGCTTGCAGCACCTTTGGAGCGTTTCCTTCCTCTTACTGGTTCGATAACCTTGGTTTCTTACTTAGGGAAACTTGCCTGCTGAACTGCATCATACCTCCCGCTTGGGGTCTCCCAACGAAGTGCTGCTGCACTCATCATATCCTAGACCACAATGTGTAATATCCATCAGCACATGAGTAACAGTGCTAGAGCCCGTAACAGCTGAATCACACCGGACCAAAGAACCATGTCATTTGCTTCATCGCAACCATCCTCGGTAGCCTCCACCGAAGTGAACCCCATCTGCCAATGCACAGTCACCTCATTTTGAGCATTTAGTTCACACCGGTCTAGGGTTTCCGTCTAGGGGCCTAGTGACATGGTTATACCCTACGGGTACATGACTTCAGCATACCTGGTTCAGCCCAAGGAAGGCCCACGATAGATATACGCTGGCCCATGAAGATTTTCGGGTGGCCGAGGCCCATGACGCCTTCGGATCCTTGGAGAACAAGACTAACATAGATAGGAAATTCAAAGGGGTAAAACCCTAGAACCTGTAACCGACTAGGACTATGCCCGGGACCTGCCTAAGTCTATATAAAGGCCAGGAGGGCACGTCCTAGATCACTCGACTCGTACTTTCGCACACACCTCGACGCCAGATCGAATCTGCGCACCCTGTAACCTTCGGTTCCGCCGTAATCAAGAGCAGACAAGCAGGAGTAGGGTTTTCCCTCCGGGGGCCTGAACCTGGGTAAATCTCGTGTCCCCTAGTTGCTTGTCTGTTAACCGTGCCACGATCTCCAGCATCCCCATCTTCTCCAAAACCCAAGTCCATAACAATGGTCATTGACGAGATTAAACCTCGTCAATTGGCGCCGTCTGTGGGGAATCGGGGCTGCTGATTGTGCGATCGTGATGGTCCCGACCCGATCGATCTACAACTCCGCGGCGACGGAGAATCACCTCCTCTTTGGCACTTTTGACTTCACCGCCCACTCGCCGGCCACCATGAAGGATTTCGAGCCCGTAGGCGACGGACTCGAAATTTTGTTCGGGAGCTTCTGCTTCCAGGTGGGACAAACTGGCACACTCCGCCTTCCTGAGCGGGTGACCGTGCCATCGATCAGGCCCGCCTCGTGGGCTCCACACCCCGTGCTACGCACATCACCATCGACAGATGAGTTCTACAACAGCAGCAGCTGCAACTCCGATCTGTGTGATCCGCCTTCGGATGAAGGGACCTACGGTTCCGGATCTGAAAGCTGCGGCAGCAGCGAACCGATCTGGCGCTACCAATGCGCGCGATCATCCAGAGCAACAAACGCCTAACCGCCACCCAACACGAACCCGAACCCGCGGATAGAAGCGGCGGAAGCGGGCGAACAGAAGCGAGTCCCCCACCGAAGGGGAAAACAACGCCACGTCATCCAACTTAGCAAAGAAGGATGGGTCCAGCACGCCGTGCGTTGCGAGCGACATAGTCCTACCGTGGACTCCCCGTGACCCTCGATGGCGTACCACTACCTCCTCATCGAGGAGCACAAGAAGCAAGTCAAGATGCAGAGGCGCCGACAAATGCAAGCAAGCAGCTTCGAGTCCGGTAGCTGACGAGCTGCGCTCTCCGCCATGGCACCCGGCTCTAGAACGAACGGAAACCAGGGAAACAAGCACCGCTCGCGGGTGGAGAACATGGATCCCAAGGAACGCAGTGATGTGACCCGAACTCTCCACACATCGTTCATGGATATGGATACCGGCGGCAACATCATCCGAAGACACACAAGCTGCGATCATGGCAGCCACTGCGTATCGCGGCCCAACCTCCGGAAGGGGACCCGAAAAGAGCCATGCATAAGTCTGCACTCACCGAACTCGGACTCGTCGGAGCTGCGCTCCATGAAGACGCTCCTGCGGAGCCGAAGAAGAAAGCTCGGTCGGTAGCGAGCCCACCCTTCATCCGAAGAGGAGGAGGAGCACGACCTTCCTCGAAGGAAGAAGAGCTCGCATCGCCATAAACGCGACTACGACGCCAGAGACGCACTTACACAGCGCAAAATCGACAAAGCACGAGCCAAACACGCATGCTCGTCCGAGTCCGAGATGGATGAAGATGAAGGAGAACTCTGTGGAGCTCGATGCTTGATGAGATCTGTTGGCGAACACGGATGCCACGCAATTTCAAGCTTCCGGATACTCGAAGTTCAACGACGCAAGATCCAAAATATTGGCTTACCGATCATATGTCATACGTCAAGCTGCATGGCGGTAACAAAGAAACCGCCATGCAATGCCTCCATTGCAGATGAGGTAGCGCGGGTGCAGCTCGGCAGCCTATCATCAGGATCCATCCGAAGTTGGGAGGAGCTAGCTTACAGCTTCATCCGAAATTTCAAGGGCACCGGCAAGAGGCCCGCCTCAATCGAAGAGTTGCGAGCACACTCGAGAACGGGGAATCTATTGCTCGTACATATTACGCTGGTCTACCACCAAGAACTCCGCAGACATATCTCCGAGGAGAGGGCCATCGACGCTTGAGACGTCAGCGCCAAGATTTCAAGGAGGAACTTGGGCGTGTCAAGCCCAAGACACTCGACCACCTCATGGAAATTGCCAACAGTTGGGCAGACGGCGAATATTGCATCCAGCGAGCGCAATCAGATGAAGAGGACGACTACGGCCGAAGGCGAGAACGCCGCAGCAAGAGGAGATCGCGTGTCTACGAAGACCACGACGGACCCGACATGGTCGCGGCTGGCTACGCCGACCGCCGCAACGACAACAGCCGCAACATCGGAGGATATCGCGGAGGAAATTTCCGCGACAGCGGACGACCAGCACAGTCGTGGCAACGCCGCGACCGCGACAACGGACCCTCAGCATTTGACAAACTTTCGGGGTCCATGCACCATCCACTTCTACATCGACAAACAAGATGGCAAAAAGAAAGCCAGTCACATGCTCAAGGACCGCCGCGAGTTCTAGAAACTCAGCGAAAGCATGGTGCAGATGAGGCAACAAGCCCCAACCCCTGCGTTCGGAAATGCACCCGCGCCAGGAGAAATAGCACACGGAGCTCCTCCACCGCCACCTATTGGAGGCCCAAACCAACCAGTCGCACCTGCGCAAAACAACGTCGGAGTCGGATACCCCCCACCAAAGGGAGCACTAAATATGATCCAGAAGGGACGCCTCACAAACAGGGTGCAGAAGAAAATCACCCGACAAATCAACTTGGCCGTGGCAACTCCGCCTGCAATCCCTGAGTATCTCAGCGGATCGGAGTCCTGCATCACATTCACTCGCGCGGACCACCCTTGCCAGATCCCTCGCCCAGGCCATGCTGCCCTGGTGCTGGAGGCGCAGATCGGAGGCTTCGAGATGAGCCGCATCTTCATGGACGGCGGTAGCGGCATGAATCTAATGTTCGCAAGCACTCTAGCAGCTATGCGGATCCCGCAATACAGCCTGGAACAATCAGACACAGCGTTCCACAGCATTGTCCCAGGAAAGGGCATATTCCCCCTGGGCAAAATAGGGCTCGACGTTATCTTCGGGAAGCCGGACAACTTCCGGCAGGAGCGCCTAGAATTTGAAGTGGTGGACTGGCCGTCACAATACCACGCCATCCTGGGGAGTGTAGCATTCGCAAGGTTCCTGACCGTCCCGCACTACGCATACCTACTACTCAAGATGGCAGGACCAAGGGGCGTCATCACAGTCCACGGGAGCTTCACCCGATCGGACCAATGTGACAGGGATTTCAACAAAATCTCCCAGTCTTTCGGCATGCAAGACGAGCTTGTAAGGCTCCGTGAAGTAACGGACAATGGGGTACCCCCAGTCACAAGGCAGAACGCACCTGACATGTCCTTCGACTCCACCGTCAACACCAAGAAAGTACAGGTCCATCCGACGGATGCCTCCAAGACGGCCTTGATCTCCAATGACCTCAGCACCGCATAGGAAGGCTCGCTCGTCGAATTCCTCCGTGGCTGGAAATCTTACTTTGGTGTCCTGCGGACATGCCGAGTTCAGGAATTCGCCGAGCACGCACTCAATGTCTTTCCGGACACCAAGCCGATCAAGCAGTCCATCCGAAGGCGCCGAGCCACGAGCGAAGCTATCGGCAAGGAAATCAATAGACTACTCGCTGCAGACTTCATCGGAAATCAAAAGCGAGTGGCTTGCAAACACGGTGATGGTCGAAGAAGGACACGGACATCCTGCGGATGTGCGTGGACTTCACGTCACTAAATAAGCATTGCCCAAAGGACCACTTCCTCTTCCACGGATCGACCGGATCATCGATTCGCTGCGGTTGCGAAACTCTCCTTCCTCGACGCCTACTCAGGCTATAACCAGATTCGGCTCAAGGTCGAAGATCAGGAGAAAACGGCGTTTATCACACCGTTCGGAGTATTCTGTTACAACACAATGCCCTTCGGGCTAAAGAACGTGGGTGCCACGTACCAGCGATGCATGCAGGCCTGCCTCAAGGACCAGATCGGTCGCAATGTCCAAGTCTATGTCGACGACATAGTAATAAAAACTAAGGAGGCAAGGACACTTATCGACGATCTCCGTGAGATGTTCGAAAACCTTGATCGCTACAGGATCAAGATCAATCCCGAAAAGTGCGCCTTCGGCGTCCTATCAGGCAGCTGCTCGGATACTTCATCTCTCAACGAGGGATCGAGACGAACCCGAAGAAAATCAGAGCCATCATGACGATGGAGAAGCCGAAAAACCTCAAGGGCGTCCAGCAGCTCGCAGGACGAGTAGCGGCACTAAGTAGGTTCATCATCCGCATGGGCGAGAAGGCCCTACCATTCTACCAGCTTCTGCGCAAGGCAGACAAGTTCGAGTGGACACCAGAAGCCAACGACGCATTCGAAAGCCTCAAGCGGCTCCTCTCCACCTCGCCCGTTTTGGTCACGCCAAAGGAGCGTGAGCCCCTGCTGCTGTACATAGCAGCCACACACCAGGTGGTCAGCACCGTACTCATGGTCGAACGACCCGAAGAAGGCAAGACCCACGGGGTCCAGCGCCCAATTTACTACCTCAACGAGGTACTAACACCAACAAAGCAGAGGTACCCTCACTACCAAAAGCTAGCCTACGGCGTGTTCATGACGGCTCGACGTTGAGCCATTACTTCCAGGAGCACCAAGTGATGGTGGTCAACGAGGCACCCCTGAACAGCATCCTGAATAATCCAGAGGCCACAGGACGGGTGGCCCTGTGGGGCATCGAATTGTCACCCTTGGACATCGTCTACGAGAAGCGACACGCAATTAAATCTCAAGTCCTTCTGGACTTCCTGGTACATTGGATGGAGCTGCAGCTGCCAGACACCCCAGACATGTCGCAGTCATGGACAATGCATTCGACGGCTCCAAGCGCGAAGCCGGAGCAGGGGCAGGGGTTATACTGACCTCCCCGCAAGGCGACAAGATGAAGTATGTTCTTCGGATGAAATTCAGAGCCTCCAACAACGAGTCCGAATACGAAGCCCTCATCCATGGCATGAGGATGGCAAAGATATGCGGCGCAACGCGCCTGGTCATCTACGGTGACTCCAACCTCGTCGTCCAGCAGACGATTAATGAGTGCGACGCACACGCCGAAAACATGATCGCATACCGCGCGCTCTACAACACACTCGAAGGCGAATTCGACGGCTGCGAACTTCGGCACGTTGGAAGGGAGAGCAACGAGGAAGCCGATAGACTCGCCAACATCGGCTCCACTTGCGCAAAAGTGCCACCAGGAGTTTTCCTCGAACAGATCTGCGTACCATCCATCAAGCGGAAGTTCCCCAAGGGATCACCCGAAGAAGCAGAACACTCGGGAGCTACGCTACCCGAAGGACACGAAGGACCCGAAAAGCTGGACACAGAGGTAGCCATGGTCAACCTAATGCAGGTCATGGCAGTCGAAGAAGCTTGGACGCGACCATACCTCCAGTTCTTGATAACCGGAGAATTGCCTGACAGCCCAACAGACGCCCAACGCATATCTCGCCGGTCAAAAGCCTTCACCATCATCAACGTCGAGCTGTACAAGCGCAGCATCACGGGTGTACTTCAACGGTGCGTCACCATCGACGACGGCAAGGCCATACTCCAAGACATCCATGAAGGCATCTGCGGCCACGCAGCGGCCGCTCCTTGTCGCTAAAGCTCTGAGCAGGATTCTCTTCGCTTGACCATGAGCAACATAAAGGACATCGTCCGAAGATGCAATGGATGCCAATGGTTCGCCGACAAACCGCACGCACTTGGGTCCGAGCTCGACCCATACCTATAGCTTGGCCTTTCGCTCAATGGGGCCTCGACATGATCGGCAAAGCGCCAAAATCCTCGAAAGGGGACACGCGTCTTCCTCCTGGTTGCGATCGACAAATTCACCAAGTGGATCGAGGCCATGCGGTCACCAACCGAAAGGCAAAACTGCCGTCAAGTTCTTGAGTCCATTGTCTGAGTTCGGCGTACCACACAGCATCATCACCGACAACGGATCGAATTTCATCTCCGAAGAATTCCAGGACTTCTGCGAAGGCCTTGGGATCAACATCACGTATGCCTCAGTGGCACACCCGCAAACGAACGGGCAAGTGGAAATGGCCAACAGCCTAATCGGTGCCGGCATCAAGAAGCGCCTCATGAGCTCACTCGAACAAAAAGCTGGAAACTGGACGAAAGAGCTACCATCCGTCCTGTGGAGCTTACGGACTACGCCAAACAGCTCCACCGGCTACACACCGTTCTTCATGGTACACGGAGCCGAGGCCGTGCTACCACCAATCGCCACCAGGCCCCAGTCGTCTCTTACAGACGAATCCACGATTGCACTTGAAGACGCTGTCGACACACTCGTGAAGCACGGGATATAGCAGCTCGATCGGCGGTGTACCAAAGAGTCTCATAACTACCACAGCCGTCGCCCAAGATCCTTCGTCGAAGGAGACCTCGTCTTGCGACTCAAGCAAAAGCGACCGAATAAATTCGAGTCACCATGGGAAGGACCCTACGTCATCACCGAATTCATCCCAGGTGGCGCCTATCGCCTCAAGCACGTGGAGTGCAGTCGCATACTCCAACCCATGGAATATCTACTTTCTGACGATTCTATCCGTAGCAACCCACCCCCTTTTACTTTCAATAAGGCTTCCAGCCAAAGCTATTCAGCCGAACAATGTACCTCCTCCATTACGCTATAAATAAAGCTAAGTGTCTCACCCCAAAACTTCGGTCCACTATTTTCTGCAACTGTACTACATGCTACAAACGCACTGGGGGGCTCCCCCCACCTCACGATTTCATCGACTGAGGACCAAACGTGTACACCTGAGTAGCTGACAACGTCAGGCAAACGAAAAGGACACGTACTCAATCAAAGCACTGCGTGCTCACAAACAAACAAACCTTTACAACAAAGGGCACAACATGCCCAACCGAAATATACAAATTTTATATCTCTCTCTTTTTACAGGTACTACCTATGTTGAAGAATAATCTGGACACGCTGCTCAAACAAATCTACAATCTGTTTGGCATACTGCCTTACAGCCGCGTAATGCGGACTCATGTCCCACTCGCCACCATCAGGGCGAAGAGGTGGCCCAGTAGCCACAGCAGCCAAATCCACATCAGGCCGGTGCAGCCTCACAAGAGACAAAGCAGCCTTCACTCCTGCGACAAGCTGCTGCCGCACCAACTCCTTGACATTGCTTACGCTCCGAAACTTCGATAGAAGACCCGCAAGGCTTGTCGGTACGACATCTAAAGGGAACATGACGTGCAACACCGAGGCAAGCGATGTCTGCACTTGGCGGAGCGCCCGCGAAACTTGATGAACACGATCCTGCACCGTCGCCAGAGCTATGGCGCGATCACGATCCATCCAGAAGAAGCCGCCGGCCTCCATGTCCTGTTGAGTCAAGCAATTGACCCGAACAGCGACACGCTCCTTTTCCTCCCTCGGAGCAAGATTCGCACCTGCAACAATCGCACAAAATAAGAGTAAAGCCAGCAGGATCATCCGAAGAACCGAGCTACAGCTCGAACCAAAGAACAACTTACATTGCAGCTGCTCGGACAGCCGAACCAGCTCCGCCATCAAGTACTCCTCTCTGGCCGCACCACGATCCGCTTTGGACTTCCAAACGTCGGCATGACCGCGTAACCCGATCAACTCCCTCTCCAGACTACGCACACGATCCCGAAGGAAAGTGAGCTGCGAGGAATCATCCAAGGATGGTCGCAATGGCATTGCGGATGGGGCGTCAACAGGATCAGCACCCGAAGGAACCTAGAGCAGCAACAAAAGAAAGGAACACAGACATTCAGCCAATGATAAGCCACAACTCAGAGGAATTCATTAAATATATAAGGCCACTACGTGGCACAAGGATGCTGTTCTTCAAGATATTTACAACAAAAGTAGACTACAAACTACCCTACGTCTACTACGCCTAAGATGCGGGACCACAGTCGCCTCGGGCAGGCGCCTAGCTTTGGCCCGCCACGCTGCGCATGATGCATACTCGGACAACAAATCAATGAGCTTGGGCCCATATCGCAATGGCGAATAGGCAGCAAAGGCTACCTCGGATCCATCCGCGGCCGTCGGCATCCGAGAGGTGATCGGGCAGATCCAGCTCGCTCCGGCCACCAAGGCCATTGCCAGCCCGGCCAGACGCGCCGATGCCCTTACGCTTGCGCTTATGCGCGCTGCCGGTGAGCCTCCGCGAGCATCCACATCATCAAGGGCTGCGCCGCCGGGACAAACTCCTTGTAAAGCGACCAGGACCTCTTCGCCTTGGCAAGGAGTTGGCAGCGGTGCTGCGGTCTTCGACCGCCACAGTGGCATCATCTAGAGCACTACCATGCTCCAGAGCACCGCGGTCTAACTCGATGCCTGCGGCATCTGAGACAAAAAGTAAGAAGAAAAACATGAAGAAAAGCAGCATAGAAGAAGACCCGAAGAAAAAGAAACAAGTACAAAACTAGCACTCACCCGAAATAGCCTTGGTAGCAGCCATGAGCTTCGTCGCCACCTCCCTTTCACGAGCAGCCGCAACGGTGGCCAGCTGCTCCTCACGATCTGCGGCCTCCTGCTGCAGACGCTCATTCGCTTCGGCTGCCTTAGTTAGCTCTAGCTCGAGGCGTTCTTTCGCGCCAATGGCGGCTTCGGCCTTCTGCTCCGATTGACCAAGGCTCTTTTTGAGAGCGTCGACCTCATGGAGGGAATCGTTATGCTCCTCTGCATTTAAGACAAGCAAGTGTCAAAGAACAGGAACATGATAAATAATAGAGGCATTCAAAGACAGATGGATACCTTGAAGCTGCCGAAGATTCGCCTCCAGCGCCAGGCGCTCTTGCACTAGCCGCTTGGCCTCCTGCACAAAAGGCTGCAGAAAAAGAAATAGCAGTAAGAAAAGGGCTTGGGAGCTACGCCCAACACAAAGAAGCAAAAACAAAATTCGCACACGAAGACACTCGGGGGATCCCCCCGTGATATGAAGCAGAAAACTTACATGCTCTGATGGTGACTCCGAAGAACCGCCTGCGAAATTCTGAGGCGCAACCACCTGCACCTCCTGCAACGGAGGATCCGGAGCCGCGCCACCCGAAGTCGCCACCTTCTGAGGAGGAGGAGACGCAATTTTCGACTCCCCCATCATCTCCCGCGCACCACCACTGGAGGAATAATGGGAGGAATGCCTGCACACGAAACAATCAGCACAAGCACAACAATCATGAAGGAAAAAGGACAATAGTACAACAAGAAACTTACGAGCCCAGTGAGCTCAGGTCAAAGACAGGAGGAGTCCTTCGGGCTCTCTTCTCCTCCTTCTTTTCTTCCTTCTTCTCCTCCTTTTTCTCTTCCTTCTTCCGCTTCGCTGGCGGGTGCGGCGCTACAGCCCGCACAGGAATGGCAGGAATTGGAGAAGTAGAACCTCCATGACCGCCACTATGACGCTCAAGGCCCAGAGGGTTTCTGGGAGTCGGAGGAGTCGAGGCATCCGAAGACTCGCTGGAGCTCCATGACCGTTTTCGCGTATGGTACTCACTCAACTCGTCGGCATCCTCCGCCGAAGATCGCGCCGACGGCAACTCGGACACGGAATCAACCACTTCA
Organism: Avena longiglumis; assembly: GCA_030063025.1. Taxonomy (NCBI): domain Eukaryota; kingdom Viridiplantae; phylum Streptophyta; class Magnoliopsida; order Poales; family Poaceae; genus Avena; species Avena longiglumis. The sequence goes on from CP125979.1 coordinate 72,600,142, forward strand.
TTATCCGGGGCATTCGGATACCTTTCGGGCAACGGCGGTACCATGGCCGGCACTTTGAAGCTCTGCAAGATCAGAAGGAACTTTATTAGCAAACAAATGAAACAAAAACACATCCGACCAAGAGCACTACGTGCACAAATCTACACCTGCGGTACGGCCAACGTCGAAGAAAATGGAGGAGTTAGTGACTTCCCCGGGATTTCTTCTCCAGCTTTGAACTTCAGCAGCGCGCGAAGGGCCCTGTCAAGATCCCCCTCGGACATTTTCTCAGCCGAAACCCTCGTCGGATCACGGCGCCCAGAATAAAGAAACATCGGGTGCGCCCTCGCTTGGAGAGGCTGCACCCGACTCTCAAGAAAAGTCCGGATGATGTCCACGCCGTTCACCTCCTTCTCTGGAATCAGCTGGAGATCCTCCACCCGACAGTAAAGGGCCTCTATCTCCGCCACCTCACCGTCCAAGATTTGGTTTTTCCAAGACCTTTTTCGCTCAATCATTTGAGAGGGGTCAAACGGAACAAGACCAAAATCTTGCCCGGGCACTACGGAGTAGCGGATATAAAACCATCGCCTCCGCCAGTACTGGACAGATTCAGATATGGAAAAGGAAAAGAAGATCAGATTGGGACTAAGGGAGATGATGAAACCCCCAATGGGATACACACCATCCAAACCAGATTGCCTTTTCACGGAATAGAGCTTCCGGAAGAGGCCAAAGTGCGGCTCAATGCCAAGCCAGCACTCGCAAAAAGTGATAAAACACGCAATGTGGAGAAGAGAATTGAGAGACAGATGATGAAGTTGAATCCCATAGAAGAAGAGTAGTCCACGGAGGAAGTCATGGACCGGAAGAAAACCACGCATAAAAGCGAGAAACATAACCCGATACCCAGATGGGGGACGGGGGATTACCTCATTGCCGGGGAGTTTGATAGGCTCCCTATCTTGCGAGATCAGGCCCCGCTCGCGAAGCTTGCGGAGATCGCTCTCCAGCGTCTCTAATCGCCGCCAGCCACCATCGGTGAAGCGAGTAGCGGTGGTGCCCTTTTTTCCTCCGGCGGCGCTGGTCCCAACCGCAGACGAAGATTTCTTTGATTTCCCCATTGCGCTACGGCGGCGCCGGCGGTGAAAACGTAGAAAGAACGACGGAAATGTGGAAGGAAATCCCAGCGCGAAGCAAGAATCGCTCGAGCACAAGGAGGCAGTGAACACAAGAACTGGTGCGGTGAAACAAACCACGGACTCGGGGGCTACTCCCATAGGGAGGGTGGATTTAAGCATCCGAATTTTTTTGAGTCTTACGGACTTAACCACTGAACAATGATTGAACTAAAATCTCTGCTCGAGTCTACGACTCGCACAGACACTCGGGGGCTACTCCCATAGGGAGCGCTGGTCACGCACCCTATGAATTCTTCGACTGCGATCTTTCGGATCAGCACGCAAAAAACTTTTTGGCATCTCTGCCCCAACAAGCACTGAGTGAGTGACAATCTCCTTGGCCACCCGAAACACCTCCGTAGTGACAAATGTTCGGATCTTTGCGTCATGACGCAAAGATAAGACCTGCAGATATCATCTGACGGCCTGGCAACGTACATGACTGCGCTCTGCTAGTACAAATCCATGCCAACAGGCGTGATGAAAAATCCAGACGGACGCATTGGGTACATTAATTAAAATCACTGGAATTCCACTCATGTAAGTCCTCCGCGGCCTGAGTCGAATTATGACAGCATATGTTCTAGGTCCGAGTTGAGGGACTCGAACTTGAAGAAGATCGTGTTGTTTCGTCCTAAGACAGTTAACTGACCCCGATCCGTTGGGTGAGTCAGGCACACGCGTCAACAATCCCTACACACATATACTATTAATTCATAGTTGCACCCGAAAGATGGAAGAGTCCTCAGCCGAATCTATGATTCGACTGATCACTCGGGGGCTACTAACATGGTTATACCCTACGGGTACATGACTTCAACATACCTGGTTCAGCCCAAGGAAGGCCCACGGCAGATATACGCTGGCCCATGAAGATTTTCGGATGGCCGAGGCCCATGACGCCTTCGGATCCTTGGAGAACAATACTAGCATAGATAGGAAATTCAAAGGGGTAAAACCCTAGAACCTGTAACCGACTAGGACTATGCCCGGGACCTGCCTAAGTCTATATAAAGGCCAGGAGGGCACGTCCTAGATCACTCGACTCGTACTTTCACACACACCTCCACGCCAGATAAAATCTGCGCACCCTGTAACCTTCGGTTCCGCCGTAATCAAGAACATACAAGCAGGAGTAGGGTTTTCCCTCCGGGGGCCTGAACCTGGGTAAATCTCGTGTCCCCTGGTTGCTTGTCTGTTAACCGTGCCACGATCTCCAGCATCCCCATCTTCTCCAAAACCCAAGTCCATAACAATGTGCATTGACGAGATTAAACCTCGTCACCTAGGGTAAGTTTTCTCGGTCTAGGGTTTAAAGACTATGGACGAAGGTCTTGATTTAGCGGTTTAGGGTCTAGTTCTATGGGAAGCATCCCGGTCTAGGGGCCTATGGTATGTTTCTCGTTCTAAGGAGTATGGACTATTGTCAAATTATAGGGATTATGGTCTAATAGGGGTCTAGGGTATATGTTCATGGTCTAGGGGTTTATGGATTATGGTCTAGGTCCATGGATTATGGTCTAGTCTATAGACCTATGTCTCGGTTCATTGTCTTAGGTTTATGGACTATGGTGTAGGCCTAGATTTAGGGCATAGTATGGTGGGGTTTGGGGTTCATCATCACACTTAGAGAAAGTATAATAGGGTACAGTGAGCTAACTATAAGAAATAAAATATTATAGTTTAGATGAGGCGGAGGAGAGAGAAGAGGAGAGAGAATATAGCGAGCTGTAAGTTAATAGCCAGCTCTATCACGTACTCCTAGGCACTTTATAAAAGTGACATGTGGATCATGTATTAATTAAGTATTATATTTTTTAGCTAACTATTGTACATATAGAGTTGGCTATAGATGACATGTCACTTTCTTATAGACAACATACTATATCATTGAACTTGCTCTTAGAAAGATGCATGTAGGTGGACTTTTGGCAAATGTAGGTGGAATTTATGTTGTCACAATAGCTTGAGCATGGGTTTGGCCAAGTAAATCATAGCTAATACTACGAGAATCTGCAACTTAGGCAACCCAAACAATGGTGGGAAGTTGTATAGATAAACGTGTTGTTGGAGATGACCATGTACGACGGCTCCAGCAAATGCAATGGTGATATTGATACGCCTCCAATCGTAATTTATCCGATCGAGTGATTAAGGTGTTTATTTCAAGTATTTTTTTAATTTCAATGCATGTATATTTCAATTAACAAAATCCAACATGCATTATCGCATGTGTCTTTTTGTCGCCATCGCACTCGACCGCCGAGGTGTATGGTAGCTATGCACTAGGGCTACAAGCTCGATGAGGCCCATGACACCACCCATGTCATGCTAGTCGAAGGCGTGGGGGCGTCGAGTGCATGTCCTTGATTTTAGCTCTCTTGTGTTGCAACTATACCTAGGCAGGCATTTTCCAAGCCAAGTCGGGCCGAAAAAATCCTGACGCTCAAAACCTAGACCTAAGCCTAGCTCTACCATCGGTCCTAAAATTGAGATCCAACCTAGGCCCGAGTAGGGCAAAAACACCGGGCCATCGAGCTGTCCCATCCTAAAATGCCATTCTACACGCCCGAGCCTGACCTTAGTGTAGTGTCCACGGGGAAATTCTAGGCCTTGGCCCAGGCCCACAGGCCATTTTTTGGGCCAAGCCCACTGTGCCGGGTTTCCCATGCCCAGATTTGGTAGCAAAAACGCATGGATCGATCGGCCCAAGTGCATGTACCAATGCATTGCCTTTGATACGTGCTATATATATATATATATATATATATATATATATATATATATATATATATATATATATATATATATATATATATATATACACGTATACATATACTACACATGTGCTAATATAAGGTTCATGTATATACTTGGCTAACTGACTTAGCTCAGCTAGGTAGCGTGTTACTTGTAGTAGTAGAACTAGAAGTCTAGTAGACTTGGGTGCGTCGTGGAGTTGCTACACAGCACAAGAGAACATTGAAGGGTAGGAACTTTCGAAACTTTGGATACCTCAACTTAGCATAAGCACATGATATGTTGAAAAAATGTATGCACCACATTGATAACTCAAGACTTTGGATACCTATAGTTGTTTCACACGCGTCAAAACAAAGGAAATAAAATTGATATGATGATAAGTAGTTTGGTTACATTATTGTTACTCTCGGATGAAAAAAAACTACAAATTACACTCAACAACGGATATATAGAAATACAATATAAACGAAAAGCCGTGCTAATAAATCATCGACCTATGTTGTCTACTTGTTGCGTTTAACTACGCTGACATAAGGCAGCTCCACGGATCCCATGTACATCTTGCCATTTGGCCTCTCGATTATCTCGGTGGGTCTGACGCTCTTGGGTCCCTTCATCTCCTCGAGTATGTTTCCGTAGGCATCGACCCTGACGGCGAGGCGATGGCTATCGCGGCCAAAAGGCAGCTCATTCTTCTCACGGTGTAGCGCGACCCAGTAACCTCCCCTTCCGTCGGGCCTGACGTTATCGGGGTAGCCCGGTAGGTCAGCGAGAGGCTCGGTTCTCCCAGCGTCAGGGCCTTTGATCCAGTGCCTTAGTAGCTTGCACGGGCCGGTGGATGCAACGACGAGGTGGCTACGGTCGGTGCTGAGGGAGACCCCATTGGGGTAGGTGATGTCGTGCTGTAGAACGGTGGCATGAGATGTCCTTGGGTCGTACGTCATGAGGCGGCCCGTAGAGTCTCCGGTTCTGGTAACCATCTCGTGTTGGGCCCTGTTGTAGTTCATGGAGCTGTCGGTGAAATAGACCTGGCCGGTAGCTTGGTCTACGTCGACTCCGTTGGTGAAGCGGAGAGGTATGCCGTCGACGCTGTTGACGAGCACGGTGGCCTCCCCTCCGCCGGGGCCGACACGCATGAGACCCTTGTACGCGTCGGCGATGTATAGGTCTCCGGTCTTGTGGTTGAAGCGAAGGCCGAGCGGACGGCCGCAACGGCTCTCGGTGGCGGTCTCGGGGCGAAGCTTGGTGGCGGTGCATGTCTTGGCGTCGTAGCCGGGGCCGTAGGTGTAGGTGGTCCAGCCGAGCTTCTCCCCGTTCCACTTGAGTACGCGGCCGTCGGAGACGCCGCTGTAAGGGCCCTCGCCTCGGGCGTCGAAGGCGACGCTCTCTGGCCCACGGACGGTTCCGCGCGGCAGCGGCAGGTGCTGGCTCCGGGTGGCCTCGAAGCTGGCGGCCATGGCTATGGCGCCTGGCAGGAAGAGCATGGCCATGATGACCACCGCGACGGTGGCCTTTGTGAGACGGCTCATGCCACAGCCCATGTTTGCTTGCTTCTTGCTTCTTGCTTCTTGGATCGAGATCGACTCCTCACTTAATTGGCGTTGTTTAATTTGGCTAGCTAGCTCGATCGTATCCTTGCTGCTGTAAGCAGTTTTCGTGGAGATCGAGTAGACACGGGTGGGTGCCTGCTCTATATAGTACTCAGTACGTACCGGTGTACCGGTGGAGGGAGAGCGCCATCTAGTGTTCCGAGTCGGTACACGATTCACGTTCACAACGGCGGCCAGAGACCGAGTCGGCTTTGACCCAAAAAACCGAGGTCCGATCCGAGTTGGAACTGAAACGATCGTGTGTACGCCTTTTCTCTCCACGTACGTACGCCTCCTCTTCCCTTTTCCTTTTCATTAGATTATTATTTTTCTCTCGCGCGCAGGCATGCAGGAGCTAGCGGTATAACAAGCCTAATACGAACGGGTGACAAAATGCACAAGTGAGAGCAAGGGAGAGAGTTTTGTTTCAGATAGCTGCAGGGCTAAAATTGGACCTGCCCTTTATTATATAGCCCAATCCAAGGAGCCTAACCTGCTGGAATCAATGACCCGTCCACTCGTGTCACTTTGCCAACACCACACTTGCTAGGCTACGTGGAACATTCTTTTTTGCCAGCAAAAATACACATATTTGTATATCCTAATACTAACACATATAATGTACTTGGTATATTTTCACACATATAACACATTATAGTAATGTTAAATTATGTTTTTCACCCGGCCCCCTAGTGATTGGGACAACACTTAATCAATATACGCTAGTGGATGGACATGTAGTACTATCGATCATCGATGTCATCATTGAGCATGCACATAAGGATCAGAACAAATTAATTACCCAACGCATCGAGTCCACGATTTTCTCTTCCCCTGCCGATTTCCGATCGAATCAATCTTCCCACAACTCTCTCTCATTGATCGCGCCCCTCTCCTCACTCTGTCTTTGTTCCCCTTCCCCCTGAGCACCGCTCTCTCTGGACGCCTGGCCACCGAGCCCCATCCTCACGGATCACCGGCCACACCTGCACCGCCTCCTTCTCCCAGGCCAATTCCCTGTTTTTCCACCTAGTATATCTCACCTTATTTTTGCGGATGATATATAGTATCCTTTTTTTCCAAGCCAATCCTTGAAAAGCCATAGTGGTTCATGAGGCCATAAACATGTATGAGAGGTGCACGGGTCTACTGGTAAGTGCAGGGAAATGTTCAATTCTGTTTAGTAACATTTGCTCTAATTCAAACCGGGAGGAAGTAAAACAGATGTTGGGTGTTCAACACCTTGGCTTCCCTAGTCAAGAGGGGAGAATGAAGAAAGGAAAGTTCCAACCTACTAAAGATATCTTTGCGAAAAAGTTAAGTGTGTGTGGGATGAAAACCATATGTGTAACTACCTCGGTGAACTACGCTCCTAGATACAAGCCTGGATGAGTGGTAGTGGTTGAAATAGTACGGTGGGGCCCCAAAAGCCACTCACTGGTAGTCCTTTCAGACGTCCCAACCACTACCCTCTCAACGGGACCTGTACGGGCGGCGTAGTCGGCAGGCGAAGGGATCAACTACGTACACAAGTGGGTATGTACGCAAGCCACCATACAAGAGTACATCAGAGCCATACCATCTAGAAAGAAAGGAAATATAGCAACGCCATACGGCAAGATTCAAATGACCTAGATAGATCTATATTTTAGGATAACTCCTCATACAACACACATCAGAGTATCATGCGGAAGCGGCAAACAAAATCCGAGTACGGATAAGAAGCAAACCGGCATAAGATGCCATAGAAATAAGCACATCCCAACTACAGGTCTCACGGATCCCCGTTCCCGGAATCTCTACACCGAACGATCGTTGCCCACATCTTCGGCTTCTTCCACCCAAAGATCCGTCACGAGAAGGTACCTGTTCATCTGAATCAAGAATTTATCGTGTGAGACCCTAAGGGTACTCAGCAAGTCTTAATGCCGCTAAAGGGGACACAACCTGGGGTGACGCAATTGCAGCGAAAGATAAACCCTAGCAATTCTACAGATAAACGCTATCCATCCGCCTAACCAATGATAGACGGATGTCCGTGAATTAAGAACAACAGTTATAATGGTAATCTCATCCGATCCATCCTCCTCCCTGCTTACCAACAAGGAAGCGGACGAACAACCCCCTTCCGTGGGCAATTTTATTAACCATTCCATGAGTGTTGCACTATTTACTAGTCAAGTTACTTAGTCAGATTAAGGCGGTACTTTAGTTATGCTTGTCTATGATCGAGAAACTGTGCTCCAAGTCGTCCATATCCGCGGACACGGCTTTCAGAAAGTTTTACCCGGCCGGGGTGCACCAATAGCAACACACGCTCGATCAACCTCGGAAAAACCAAATCAAAACCCAACGAGGCTTTCACGACTGAACAATCACAAGATTCAGAAATATTTCAGGGGGCCACCCCTTAAGTAGATTCCGCAACGGAGATAGCTGACTCCGAGACGGACTCAAGGTTTGCGACAATGGCTGTAAACGACTGGGAACCCGAAAGTGTGGCTGGGCTTGTCGATACCGCGAAAACATTACGCTTACCTAAACAGTACAGTGTGCTCCTCGCACAAACGTAAATAAGCAGTAGCATGGCATAAGTACAGGATAGTAAATAAAACCTCAAACTAGTTTGTGGCCCCTAGAAATAAGACGGAATCAAGCTCTGGCCCAGGGGGGTCCCATATACCTCCCGGATGTGGATAGTGTAGGGGTTCGTAGCATGGAAAACAAAAATTTTCTATCGCATACAAACAAACAAGCCAAGATCTATCTACTAGATTGTAGCAACGAGTCGATAGAGGAACTCACCCTCGAAGATTCCAAAGCGGTTAACGAGAGCAGATTCTCGTGGGTGATGTAGTCGTACACTTCCGATCTCAAGATCGTGTAGACGATCCTTCCGGCGCCACGTTCCGGCAGCGCTCCCGCAGTCGGTCACACGTTCGGTACTCGACGAAGACCTTCCTCTCCCTTGTTCCAGCAGGCAGCGGAGGTTGTAGCACTCTCCTCGCGATTCCGGCAGCACAACGGCGTGGTACCGGAAGTAGAGGGGAAATCCCGCAGGGCTTCGCCTTAAGCCGGTGCGAGTATGGTGGAGCTTATGAGAGAGGCTATTTAGTGGTCTAGTAATTAGACACACCAATTAGAAGGCTCTAAACCAATTAGAAGGCTCTAAACCGCTGGCTAAAGCAATTAGAAGCTCTAAACCAAAACGGCTCTAAACCGGAGATCTAGAGTAGAAAGTTATGTGTCTATGGGAGGAGCCCTGCCTCCTTATATGGGAGGGGTCCTTGGCGCCAGGGAGGAGGGAGTCCTCCCAACTCGGACCAGGGCTTGGCCCGGCTGGAGGAGTCCAACTCCTCCTCCAGTTGGTTCCAACTCCTCTTGCTTGTTTCCCACGTTTCTTGTTTTGGCGCTTGACTTTCAAACCGGACATTTGACTTTTCTGTTTTAGGATTCAATTTAATCCTTTATCCGGGACAGCAAGAACACTTAGTACATGATGCAATCATTCAATGAGCAATGACACATTCATGTACCCTTCCCCGAGTCTGGGACAATCCGAACCTTCTAGAACATTCCGATGAAAACACGGAATCATTCCCGAACTCAAACGGGACTTTCCTTATATGAATCTTATTCTCCGACCATTCCGGATCACCTCGTGATATCCCGGATCCCATCCGAGACTCGAACAACATTCGGTCTCTTTCTCATAATACCATAACTACTCAAACAACGTCGAATCCTTATGTGTCTCCCTACGGTTCGTGAATTATGCGACATGATCGAGACACTTCTCCGAACAATAACCAATAGAGGAATCTGAAATTCATATGGCTCCCACATATTTCTACGATTACTTTGCGATCGAATGAACCACTTACATACGATACCAATTTCCCTTTGTCTCACGATATGTTACTTATCCGAGGTTATGATCGCGGTATCTCTGCATACCTAGTTCAACCTCACATCGATAAGTACTCTTTTCTCGTTCCGTGATATGTGATCCCTTGTGACCAAGTCACATGCTTGCAAGCTAATTGGATGACATTCCACCGAGAGGGCCCAGAGTATATCTATCCGTCATGTGGATGGACAAATCCCACTCTTGATCCATGTGTTTCAACCAATACTTTCCGAACACTCAATGCCACTTTTATAGCCACCCGCCATTGTGGTGTTTGATGTCATCAAAGCATCCATCCGTAAAGGTGATATGCATGATCTCATGGTCGAAGGAATTAGGTTACTATGTATCAGAAAGCATATAACAATTGAACTATTGAAATGACTTGATCTTTATGCTACGCTTATCTATAGGAGTATGTCCATCACATCATTCTCCTAATGATATGATCCTGTTGTTAATAACATCTCTATGTTCATGATCAGGAAACCATGATCATATATTAACCAACAAGCTAGTTTAACAAGAGGCTATACTAGGGACTCTTATTTTAGTTTACAAATCACACAAGTATTAATGTTTCCGGTTAATACAATTATAGCATGGTATGTAAACATTTATCATAAGTGTGAAGATATGATAATAACTCACTTTATTATTGCCTCTTGGGCATATCTCCAACAGTCTCCCACTTGCACTAGAGTCAATAATCTAGTTTCAAACCTTTGTGTATATAACACCTATGGCTTTCCGGTGTTGTATGTACACTTTTGCTAGTGGTCAATTGATCTCCGGATCTGACACTTCCAGGTCCGTGTGTAATTGCATGTCTTTGCGTCTCTACGCATCACTCATTCTCTAATGAGATGGCTTTGTATAAATTTGGTCTTTCGGTGTGACCTTTAGCTCTTTGGGGTTAAAACATGTTGATAATATTGTCGCACAATATATCTTCATAGTATTATCCCACTGTGAACTACACCTAGTTTGATAACAAACTACTTGACACAAATGCCCTCTTTGTCGCTAAAATAGCAGTTATATACTTGGCCTTTTGTTGTAGTATCATCACAATGTCTTAACTTTGGAACTCATCCAAATCCATTATGGAACTCACTTTCCATTATATTGTGCCACCCTTAGTTTAGATTGAGATAAACTTAATTTGTACTTTGTGACAAAACTAGTATCAATGTAGTACTTTTACAATGAACTAACCATCTATTTGTCACTTCTACAAACAATATATTCTTAGTTCTTCCAAAAGATCATAAGAATATCCTTACTATTGTCCAATGATCATCTTCCGAATCATTCTGGTATATGCTCATAATATTTAGAGCATAGGACATATCTGGATTTGTACATATCACAGTATGATTGATATAAATACTCTTTGTGATTTCATACATCAAGTATCAATCTATACTTGATTATTTGTTTCACTTTACCAAATGTCAATACACTTGAACATATCATCAACATTGAATTTATTCAATCCTTTCTGTGCGACAAGAACCTCTCTTGTAGTTTCTATATTGAACTCATTCAATATCTTGTCTATGTACTTCTGGCACAACCATATTAGCGTCTATTGATGCCAAATATTTAGGTTTTGCCTAAGTCTTTCATCGGGATGAAATTCTTAATATGTGTTAATAAAAGATACATTATTTCCAATCAACAATATGTCTTCCACATAATGTATTAGAAACATGTCTTAGCGCTCCCACTTAATTTCTTGCAAATGCAAGCATCTTCATTGTCTCTAATGAACTTTTAAACTCCTTTAATAATTTCATCATAGTGAAGATTCCAACTCCGCGATGCTCACTTTAACCATTGAAGTTTGCATATGCTTTTAGCATCCTTTTGAACTAACAAAACCCTATGGACCATGTTATGCACATGTCCTAGGTAACGATTCTATTAGAAGAACTTGTTTTGTTTATTCAACTATCATATAACAAATTATATGTAGTGGTTGCTACATTAATCCGTCTAGACTAAATATCGCTATGAAAGATCAGATCTTGTCATAGTTAACCTTTGAACATTGTTGTGAACTCTTTCCCAACATGTCGACTATTTCATAGATGTGAAACATCCATGTCTATTTCTTTATAGATCCAGACACAACTATAAGGTCTTACACCTTTCTCGAGGGTCCTTTCAAGTTCAAAACTTGATTTTCGTGTATGGAACTATCACGGATTTTATGGCTTCAAGCCATTTTACGAGTCGGGCCCATCATCGCTTCTTTGCATGTAATCGGTTCATTATTCTCAAATAATGATTCAACCTCAAATCTTGGTATTTGATTGTTTACCCGATCTACTTGTTTCAATAGGAACTTAGATCTCCGTGTCCACAACCTTTGAGGCACGTGAGCCATGAGCATTATTATCGCCTCCTGAACACTTTTCAAGCGCAACTCTGCACATATAGCTAAGGGTCTTTTAACCTTATCAAAGTTCTATTGTCCTCCCACTTAACTTTTCACGAAAAAATTCCTTCTCCAAGAAACTTGAGGTTCTAAGCGACAAACACTTTTGTCTCCTGTTTTATGGAGGAATACTTAACATTTATACAAAGACAGTTCATCCGACTTTGGTTGCACACATCTTTCTTATGCATAGCATACCAATGTTTTAAGAAAGGACTACTTGGGTTTTATCCCAAACCATAACCTTATATGGTGTCATTTCAACGGATTATGATGGAGCTCTTTTCAGTGGAAAAACGGTAATCTCTAAAGCTTTTAATCTTTAAAATATAATGGCAGTTTTATAAATTACACCTTCGATCTTACCATGTCAAACAAGGTCTAATTACATATCTCGAACGCTCCATACTCTTATGGTGTTTCGGGAAAATGCAAATCCACGGAACGATTCCTTTAATCTTAGGTATTATGCTAAACTTGTAACTCAAATATCTTCCTTTATGATCTTATCATAAACTATTTATATTCTTGTTACAATGATTTTGCACTTCATCTTGAAAGTCCTTGAACTTTTCAAATGTTTCACACTTCATCCTTATTAAGTAAATATTCATATATTCACTTAAATTTTCGGAGAAAGCATACGAAGTTGAAATCCATCGCTCTTGACTACACATAATATGTACAAATTCCAATAAGCTAGTCTTTCGTTCCCTTTTGGCCTATGAACGAAGTTTTAATTATCTCTAGGAAAGTTTCACAAGCGTCATTTGATCAAAATCAAAAGACTCCAAAATTCCATACATATGGAGTTTCTTCATGTTTTCTTTCCAATATAATTTAAACGGCGATGTCACTTCCTAAGTGATCTTTCAATCAATTTGTCTTTCGACATTTTTAGCATTAGCTTTATGGATGTGATTTTTCCAACGAGATTTGTGAATCATCCATCTTTTATGGATTACGGCAATTATTTGAACAACCCTTTTGTTCTCATAACACCTGATAAAACAAATCTTGAAGGCAAGCTTTGATGTTTAACGAGCAACATAATAACACTTTATTTGTTTTCGATGAACATCATCATATATTCTTTTGCTAATTACTTAGGCCACTATAGTTCATGAATTCTGTTGTTTTGTATGACGATTCATACCAACAAATTCAGTATCAAATACTTAAGAACCACACTGTTTAATAAGCAAAGAATATAGCCATAACATGTATATCATCTATATACTTAAACTGAACAATTCTAGTCTTTTCTTTTCTCGCCATATATTTATGAGATTCTCTTCAAGATTTCCTTTTCGCTTGAAAGAATCTATCAACATCAACAAGTGGAGACATACATATGACACATATTCCAAAGCGTGTATAGTTAAATACCAATGTCTTTGGACTTGCACTTTGAAGTAGATCACCATCATCAAATGTTTGGTGTTCTTTCAAATTCCTTTCTCTAGTAATCTCTTGGTGTAGTAAACATTTTACCTACATCAAATATTCACCCTTATCATGGAATCGTCCATGATCAAACTACCTTTAGCTTATAACGATGAATTACGAGTATAATGTTGCTATCCAAAACCTTTTGGAGGATTAGGACAACAAGTGTCTAACCTTTCGCAAATTCTCATCAAATATGAGAACATGACTTTAGCCATATTATACTCTATCATGTTGCAACCAAAACTTCGTTTCAGATATCACAATATCTTCCACACATCATGGTTTCTGAAACAACTCTTTCAGATCCTAGATAACCTTGATATTAAGACAATCCTTTGAATATCAAGAATCATGGAGACAAACATGATACTTATATACTAACATTGGAATTGTTACTCTTGTTTTAATACCAATTATTAAACTTCATCGAGTAACCGGAACTTACTGAAAGTTTGCAATAGGACTTTTAAACTTTAGATTAACACTTCAAAACAATACGATACCATCAGAAAGTAACTAACCAGAATTCTATAGCTCTATCATCTCAATTATAACTAAGCGCAAGGTGGTAAACGGATGCCAATGATTACAACAACTATGCAAATTCACTTTGATTTAGTTTATGATAAATTGAGTTCTAATTAATAATTAAATTAATCTAGGTGAACTCCCACTCAAAACAATATCCCTCACATTGTTTTAGTGATCACACGAACCAAATCCACCACATCAAAACCGATCATCACGAGAGTTGATATAGCTTCAATGGCGAACAATCAACATGTTCATCATATCTACTATATGACTCATGCTCTACCTTTCGGTAATCCGTGTTCCTGAGGCCATGTCTCACATGCTAGGCTCACAAGATCAAACCTTAGTTTCGCATGAGCAAATCGCTTGCTCACGTTGTATACACTTGCAGAATCTAGCACACGCGATCATCACGTGGTGTTTCGAAACAACAAGCTTTAGCAACGGTGCTAACTAAGAGTGAACACTTTAAGACTTGAAATTCATGTGCATGAGGGATCATCTTATAATGCTACCGCCTACTAAGCAATACAAGATGCATAAAGGATTAACATCACATGCAATTCATAATATGTGATATGATATGGTTTTCTTCTTTGTGCTTCCGATCTCCATCTTCCAAAGACGAACATGATCTCCATCATCACCGGCATTGCATCAAGGTCAATGACGCTACTCCATGGTTGTCGTCCACCGGCTTCAACTATTACAACTACTTTGAATAGACACGCGGGTCTTAACAGAATTTAAAGACAACCATATGGCTCCTGCCGGTTGTCGACTTACAATAAGGAACATTGCATACATCATATATAATCACAATCATGGCCATATCACATCACAGCACACCCCTGCAAAACAAAGTTAGACGCCTCTACTTTCTTTGCATATTTTACGTGGTTTGGGGCTTTCAATAAGTGTCGTTCTAACTTACGAACAAGAACCACAACATTGATACTAGCATTGTTGATCACCCGTTGTAAATTGGATCTTAACTATGCTAGGAGAAACATGCACCCGCAAAGCCACTTATGCAATACAAGTTACATGTTAAGCGTGGAGCAAGTCTCATGAACGATGTCATGTAAGGTTAGCCCGGGCCGCTTCATCCCAACATACCGCAAGATACAAAGTACACAAAAAGCAATCGACAATAAAAGCATCAACGCCCACAATGACCATTGTGTTCTACTCAGCAACAGATCTACATATAGACACGGCTCGATACATTGTAGGGGTTCAGAGCATGGAAAACAAAAATTTTCTATCGCATACAAACAAACAAGCCAAGATCTATCTACTAGATTGTAGCAACGAGTCGATAGAGGAACTCACCCTCAAGATTCCAAAGCGGTTAACGAGAGCAGATTCTCGTGGGTGATGTAGTCGATTCTTCCGATCTCAAGATCGTGTAGACGATCCTTCCGGCGCCACGCTCGGCAGCTCCCGCAATCGGTCACACGCTCGGTTTCGACGAAGACCTTCCTCTCCCTTGTTCCAAAGCAGCGGAGGTTGTAGCACTCCTCGCGATTCCGGCAAAGACAACGGCGGTACCGAAGTAGAGGGAATCCCGCAGGCTTCGCCTTAAGCAAGTAGTATGGTGGAGCTTATGAGAGAGGCTATTTAGTGGTCTAGTAATTAGACACACCAATTAGAAGGCTCTAAACCAATTAGAAGGCTCTAAACCGGCGCAAAGCAATTAGAAGCTCTAAACCAAAACGGCTCTAAACCGGAGATCTAGAGTAGAAAGTTATGTGTCTATGGAGGAGCCCTGCCTCCTTATATGGGAGGGGGTCCTTGGCCAGGGAGGGAGGAGTCCTCCCAACTCGGACCAGGGCTTGGCCCGAGGAGTCCAACCTCCTCCAAAGTTGGTTCCAACTCCTCTTGCTTGTTTCCCACAGTTTCTTGTTTTGGCGCTTGACTTTCAAACTGGACATTTGACTTTTCTGTTTTAGGATTCAATTTAATCCTTTATCTGGGACAGCAAGAACACTTAGTACATGATGCAATCATTCAATGAGCAATGACACATTCATGTACCCTTCCCCCCCGGAGTGCCGGACAATCCGGAACCTTCTAGAACATTCCCGATGAAAACACCGGAATCATTCCCGAACTCCGAAACGGGACTTTCCTTATATGAATCTTATTCTCCAGACCATTCCGGATCACCTCGTGATATCCCGGATCCCATCCGAGACCAACAACATTCGCCTCTTTCTCATAATACCATAACTACTCAAACAACGTCGAATCCTTAAGTGTGTCTCCCTACGGTTCGTGAATTATGCGGACATGATCGAGACACTTCTCGAACAATAACCAATAGAGGAATCGGAAATTCATATGGCTCCCACATATTTCTACGATTACTTTGATCGAATGAACCACTTACATACGATACCAATTTCCCTTTGTCTCACGATATGTTACTTATCCGAGGTTATGATCGTCGGATCTCGCATACCTAGTTCAACCTCGCATCGATAAGTACTCTTTCTCGCTCCCGTGATATGTGATCCCTTGTGACCAAGTCACATGCTTGCAAGCTAATTGGATGACATTCCACCGAGAGGGCCCGAGTATATCTATCCGTCATGTGGATGGACAAATCCCACTTGATCCATGTGTTTCAACCAATACTTTCCGAACACTCAATGCCACTTTTATAGCCACCCGCACGGTGTGGTGTTTGATGTCATCAAAGCATCCATCCGTAAAGGTGATATGCATGATCTCATGGTCGAAGGAATTAGGTTACTATGTATCAGAAAGCATATAGCAATTGAACTATTGAAATGACTTGATCTTTATGCTACGCTTATCTATAGGAGTATGTCCATCACATCATTCTCCTAATGATATGATCCTGTTGTTAATAACATCTCTATGTTCATGATCAGGAAACCATGATCATATATTAACCAACAAGCTAGTTTAACAAGAGGCTATACTAGGGACTCTTATTTTAGTTTACAAATCACACAAGTATTAATGTTTCCGGTTAATACAATTATAGCATGGTATGTAAACATTTATCATAAGTGTGAAGATATGATAATAACTCACTTTATTATTGCCTCTTGGGCATATCTCCAACAGATAGCGCGATAAATCAAGGAACAAGAATCAAGTACTCGGGGTCTTACGGGACACAAGTGAGCAGGAAAAACCAAATAGCAGATGTTGCTCACCGGTGCCACTTTCTTTAGTTATCCCAGAACTACTCAGGTTAAGTTGTTTAGGTACCTCATTTTCCAGCAGACACTCACATACCCTACACATGCTGTTCTACGACTCGCATGGCTCAAACAACTCCTATAGTAATGGCTCATGGGATGGAGGAACAAGCTTGGTGGGGTTTAAAAGTAAAGGCTATGCATACTTGGGATTCAATTTAATGCAATCGCGACTCAATGATGCAAGAATAAGATAGAGGCAATAGGTACTGTATGTATGCAAGCATGTGGAAGTGCTTGCCTGTTATCTCGCCAGCGAGGGACGAATCTGGGTAGTGCTCCTGGTTCTCTTGATATAACCCCTGCTCAGTGTCTATCCGAGAAAAACCAAACAAACAAGGCCAACATGAATATAGTGCACAAGCATATGAACAAGATGCGTCAAGCAAACAATCATGCCACGATGAATGATGCACAATTTACATGGCAAGAAGGTAGCATGGCATGGTGAGGTGTGGAGAACAAGAAATAACATTTTTATTGGGTTTTAGTCACATTTTATTGTCAAATTAGTTGCTGTACATTATATATTTACATGATGCATGCTTCAATTCAAGTCATGGATAGCATAAACAGAAAGGTCTCGTCGGTGATCATTTTAGACATATCATTTGCTAAATTTGGAATTATAAATCAAAAGTTATTAATTATTTAAATTCCAGTGGCATTTGTGGTAATTTAGATAAACTTGGAATTTTAAATGTGCAAAAAGCAAGTTGAAGGGCATATTTGGAATCCTCTCATTTTTCTGATATCCAAACATATATCATTTGTCAAATGGCTTTACAAATAAAAGTTATTTGAATCTGATTTGAAATTTGAATTTTGAATTAGTTTTAATAGTTTTATAATTAAACAGACTCTGCACAACGTTTTACACCCAGACTCACTTAACCCCTGTCACGCATATCGTGGGGCATCGACCCACGCCAGCGACTGAGAGGGATGGGGGACCGCGGGTTGAGAACGAAAACTACGGGAGCCTTTTTATAAAATTTCCAACGACACCGACAGGTGGGCCAAAACGTACTGCGGGTTAAGCGTAAAATCTAGCAGGGGTTACGCGCAAAAAGGCCGCCGTACTGTTGATCTTCTCTGCCTGACGAACTGAACCAACCATGCGCGACAGAGGAAAAGGGCGGCGCGAGGCACCGATCTCGCGACCAGCGGGCGGCGCTACCACTGGCCGGGCCTTGGTTTGATGACAGAAGGAGGGGCGGCTAGAAGACGCCTCCAGCAGACAGATGCGGCAGCGCCGCCGGTGCACGCGGAGTGCTCGGTGAAACGTTCGTCCCCGGCAGGAAGCGAGGTAGGGCCAGGGCATGTCTAGCGGGGTAAGGGGCTCACCGCGAAATGTTGGTGACGGCGAGGCTCGGGTGCAAAGCGATCGATGGAGCGGCTCGCGAACGGAGAAGCTAGGGTTTCGACGGCGGCGGCGTCTGCGGCTGCCGTCTCCTCCTCGCGTCTGGGTCCAGGGTCGTCGCAGCGGCTCCGAGGGGCTTCCTCGACACCTTGCAGCAACACGCCTCCGGCTAGAACGACGGAGGCAGGTGGTAGACCGGCGGTGTGTGGCGAGGGGGAGTTGGGGTGGTGGAGAAGGAGGGCAGAGGAGGGGAGCGGGGCAGGGTCCCTGGGGCGGATCTGGGGACGCGCTGTGAGGCCAGGGGAGGATAAGAAGAGAGAGGGGGCAGGTGGTTGCGTGGGGGAGGGGAAGCTGGCAGGGTGCCACCTTTTCTGCTCACGTGCTCGGCACGGTCAGGCCAGGCAAGGCAGGGCGGCGTGGCACTAGAGGGGGCCGGATGGGGTGGCGAGGCTGGTGGCAGATGGCCCTGGGGTTGTGGGCAGGTGAGGCAGAGAGGGGGAGAAAAGAGGGGAGAGGGGCCGGCTCGGCTAGGGCTAGGTTTGGGGTTCCTTGGGCGTGTGGGGGTAGCTAGGTGGGTGCTGGGGTGGGGCCTGCATGGAAGAGAGAAGGGGCGAGCTAGGGTGGGGTTTAGGTGATCATGCAAGGAAGCTAGAAGGGGAGGGGTAGAAAGGTTTTGTTTAGAGAAAAGGGTAGTTTAGGGTTTAGTTTAGGATAGATGTAGATTATGGTTTTGGTTTTGGGTAGAAAGGGGAGATAGCATGGGGTGGTTTTAGAGTTGCTAAGAGGGGTAAGAATGAGGTGGGGTAACTTGATCATGCCTCACAAAGCACACAAGATCAAGAAAAGAGAAAAGAGGGAAGATAGGGAGAGATGATCATGATGATGGAGTGGTTTCTTTGGTCCATGCATGATCCAACAAAGAACAAGCAAGATCAAAGGAAAAGGTAGGGAGAAGGGTGGGGTTTGTGTTGTGCATGCCACATAAGCACATGTGTGTGCATGGGGCATGGGGGTTTAGCTAAGAGGAGAAGATAGGTAGATGATATGATGAAGAACACTACAAGCCAACAAAAGATTTAAACAAAGGAAGATGATCCAACTAGAATTCAAATAAACCCAAATACTAGGAAAGGTGGCACTTGCATGGCCCATGCAAAAATAATTAATGCCAAACTAATCCTTGTGAAAACAATAACATTAACAAGGCATTATTCATATGCATTCCCAAAAGGTGGGCAAGGCCAAGCAAAGATTAAGGGTGGGTTCCAACCAACTAATCATGAGCCAGAGATAAATCAATAAAATGCCAAGCTCAGAATAGTTGGATGGTGGAATATAAGGTGGTGAAAGAAAAGGTGGTGGAGTCAATAAGAGAGATGCCCTCAACTCAACTTGGGCATATAATAATATATCAAGAGCCAAATATAATATCAAGAGGCAAATACAATTAATCATGCACATGAGATAAGAACCAAACAAGAAAGGGTTTTATATGATGCTCAAGTGCAAGGTGGTATGATGGTATGAGCATGATATGATGATGATGCAACAATTATATGTTGGAAGTGGCCCTTTTTATTATTATAACATGTAGCATTACAGGGGTTAGACAACTGGGATGCTACAACTCTCCCCCACTAAACAGGAATCTCGCCCCGAGATTCTAGGAAGAAGAAGAAGAAGAAACAAAGAGAGAAGGATGGTTGGCACGGAGTTCATCTTCACGCTCCCATGTTGCTTCATCAACAGAATGGTGTGACCACTGCACCTTGCAAAACTTGATGGACTTGTTGCGCGTCCTTCGTTCTGCGGTCTCAAGGATTTTGGTGGGGTGTTCTTGATAAGACAGATCTTCTTGGAGGTCGATTAGCTCATGATCCACGGTCTTGCCGGGGTCTTTGAAGCACTTCTTGAGCTGAGAGATGTGGAAAACATCATGGACTTTGAGTTTTTCCGGAAGCTCCAGTGCATAGGCAACTTCTCCTCTTCTACCACGTATCTTGAAAGGACCGATGTATCTAGGAGCCAACTTTCCTTTGATACCGAAGCGGTGTGTTCCTCTCATGGGAGTGACACGAAGGTAGACGAGATCACCAGGGGCATATACCATATCCGTGTGCTTCCTGTCATAGTTGCTCTTCTGACGACTTTGAACAATCTTCAGGTTATCCAGAATGATATGCACCTTCTCCTCTGCTTGGGTTACAATGTCAGGGCCAAACCAGATTCTTTCTCCTGCACCTGACCAACCAATCGGAGTTCTGCACTTGCGACCATAGAGAGCCTCGAATGGTGCCATCTTCAGACTCTTCTGGAAGCTGTTGTTGTAGGAAAATTCAGCATATGGAAGACATTCCTCCCACTTCATGCCAAACGAGATGACGCAAGTTCAAGCATATCCTCCGAATCGATTGATCCTCCACTTGTCCTTGCGATCGAGGGTGGTAGCAATCTTTGAAGTTCAACTTTGTTCCCAAAGCTTTTTGGAAACTCTCCCAGAACTTTGAGGTGAAGATGCTCCCACGGTCTGAACTGATTTCAAGTGGAACCCCATACAAAGAGACAATCCTGTTGATATAGAGCTCAGCCAGCTGAATTCCAGAAATTGTTTCTTTGACTGGGAAGAAGTGTGCCACTTAGAAAGCCTGTCGATGACAACAAAGATTGCATTGTTGCCCTTCTGCGACCTTGGAAAACCAGTGATGAAGTCCATCTCTACTTTCTCCCATTTCCATTCCGGAGGTTTCAATGGCTGTAGAAGACCAAATGGTTTCTGATGGACAGCCTTCACTCTGCGGCAGACATCACATTCTGAGACATACTTGGCGCAATACCGTTTCAACCCCGGCCACCAGTATTGTGTTTTCAAGTCCATGCACATCTTTGTGCTGCCAGGATGGATAGAAAGAACCGAATCATGTGCCTCCTTGAGAACTTGGTCTCTCAGACCCGGGTAGTTTGGAACAAACATCCGGTGTTCAAAGAAGAGCGTTCCTTGATCATCCACGTGAAAGGATTCATACTTCGGAAGGCCAAGCTTAGAGATGAGCTTTCTGGTGTGCGGATCACCAAGCTGACGAGAACGAATCTGTTTTTCCAAGAGAGGAGTAGCCAGAAGATTCAGGAGATGCCCCTGTTCCACAATTTCCAGGTTGAGCTGACGGAATTCCTCGCACAAGAGAGGCTGCTGCTCTTCTACCATGAGGTTGTTGACATAAGCTTTACGGCTAAGCGCATCTGCCATGACGTTTGCTTTGCCTGGAGTGTAGTTGATGGTCACATCAAAGTCATTGATTGCTTCAATCCATCTCCTTTGCCAAAGATTGAGATCAGGCTGAGTGAAGATGTACTTCAAACTCTTGTGGTCCGAGAAGATCTCACAACGGTTACCAAGCAAGTAGTGCCTCCATAGCTTCAAGGCAAAGACAACTGCTGCTAGCTCGAGGTCATGTGTGGGATAGTTGATCTCATGCGTCTTCAACTGACGAGAGGCATAAGCAACCACCTGTCTCTCTTGCATAAGGACCGCACCCAATCCTTGCAAAGAGGCGTCGCAGAATATCTGGAAAGGCTTAGATGTATCCGGAGGAACCAAGACTGGTGTGGAAGTGAGCTTCTCTTTGAGTGTCTCAAAACTTTCTTGACAAGCAGGAGTCCACAGGTACTTCTTGCCTTTCTTGAGGAGATCGGTAAGAGGCTTTGCTATCTTTGAGAAGTTACGCACAAAGCGACGGCAATAGCTAGCCAAGCCGAGAAAACTCCGCACTTCCTTGACATTAGCGGAGGAAGCCATTCAACTATTGTCTTCACGGTTTCGGGTTGATGCAATGCCCTTGGCGAGAGATAACATGACCTGTGTATGTTACTTGGCAGCCAAAACTCACACTTTGAGAACTTTGCATACAAGCGGTTCTCACGAAGCTTGTTCAGACACACCGCAGTGTTCCTCATGCTCCTCCTTAGACTTGGAATAGACGAATGTCATCCAGATATACCACAACAAACTTGTCCGGTACTCCATGAAAACGGAGTTCATCACCTCGAGAAGGTAGCGGTGCGTTGGTGAGACCGAAAGACATGACCGTGTACTCATAGGCCATAGCGGGTGGTGAAAGCTGTTTTGGGCACATCTTCCTTGCGAATCTTGATTTGGTGATAACCACTTCTCAAGTCCAGCTTAGAGAACACCACAGCTCCTGCTAGCTGATCAAAAAGATCATTTATCCGTGGGAGAGGATATTTGTTCTTGATGGTTTTAGCATTGAGCCGGTAGTCAACACATAGCCTATCGGTTACATCACGCTTCTTCACAAAGATTGTTGGGCTACCCCAAGAAGAAGTGCTATGTTGAATGAAACCCAACTTCTCTTGTTCATCAAGTTGTCGTTTGAGTTCAGCCAACTCAGAAGGACCCATTTTATATGGCCGCTTGGAGATAGGAGCCGTTCCAGGTTCAAGCTCAATCACGAATTCAACCTCGCGATCCGGAGGCATACCCGGCAACTCTTCAGGAAAGACATCTGGGAACTCACAGACCACTGGTACACTCTGAATAGCTTCCATAGCATCATTATTCAGAGCCGCCAAGGAATAGAGCTGGACAGCAGGAGTCAGACTTGGAGAAAAGACTACATGGCCTTCAGGAATCTTCAGAGACACTGAGCGTTCAGCACAATCAATGACAATGCATTCTTTGTCAACCAATCCATGCCCAAAATGACATCAATGTCAGAGTTGCCCAGAACAATCAAAGAAGCCAAGAATGAAGAACCACCAATCTCAACTTTATTGCCATGACTGATCTTAGATGCTACCATATTTGCTCCAGGAGAAAGAACCATTAGCCGCTTGGGAAGAGGATCTGACGCTAACCCATTCTCACTTGCAAACTTCATCGAAACAAACGAATGCGATGCACCAGAATCAAAGAGAACTCGTGCAGGAACTGAGTTAACTGAAAGCATACCCATGACAACTCCAGGTGCGAGCTCAGCTTGAGAGGCGTTGACGCAGTTGGCGCGAACAACCGCAGACCCGGGCTTGGTGTTGATGTTGAGAGCCCGAGGCGGTGGTGCACGAACCGAAGGAGAGCTTGTTGCAGATCTTGGCGGGGGTGGAGGGAGAGCTTTGTTCTTCATTGGGCAGTTCCAGTTGGGATGACCATGATCTCCACATGTGTAACAAGCACCGTGTGGACGTGGAGCAGAGTAGCCAGGGACTCCGCCAGGCGCTCCAGGGTAAGGGTTGTTATAGCCCCTGGTAGCCGCAGTGGTGAAGTTTGGTGGCCTTGGCGCGAAACTTGCAGGTCTTGGTGGAGCCGGGAGCGACGGTGGGGTGTTAGGAACCCAGACACGCCGCTTAGAAGGAGCTGCCATAACTGCAGAGCTTGATGCATCCCTGTTGTGTTTCTTGGACTCCTCAAACATTTGCCTGCTTGCCTCCTCTTGCAGTGCTGTGTGCTGTAGTTCTAGGAAGGTTGCCGGTCTTGCATGCGTGATTGCATACTTGATCGACGCATTGAGCCCTTGCCTGAACCTTTTCTGCTTCTTCTTGTCATCGGATACCTCATCACCACCATAACGGGACAGATTCATGAAGTTCCTGATATAGGTGTTGACGTTATCATCTCCCTGCTTCAGGTTGAGGAAAGCCTCCTTCATCCTTTCCATCACAATCTCTGAGAGAAACTGCTCCTTGAAAGCTGCAGTGAACCTCTCCCAAGTAGGCTGGAACCCAGTGCAGCTTGCCTTCAAGTAGTTCTCCCACCAAAGAGCTGCATCTCCCTTGAGAAGGTGAGTAGCACACTTGACCCACTCCTGTTCTGGAACATCAGCAGTCTCTAGCAACCTTGAGATCTCACGCAGCCAATCATCCGCGTCCAGAGGTCGGTCAGAAACATCAAACTGACGAGGGTTGAATTTGAGGAAGCTCTTGATGTCACCACGCTTGGGAGGTGGAGGAAGTGGAGCAAACTCGTTCCTTCTGACGCTCTCCTCAAAGCGCTGCTGGTTCTCTTGCATGGCTGCCAAAGCATTAGCAATGTTTGACAACATGAGCCCGATTCGGAGGTATGTCCTCCTCAGACCGGCGTGGGGGAGCCATCCTGTCATTGATATAAAACTCAAGTCAGTACTATAATGGAAAATGATAATAATCCAAAATAGTACCAAGATGGAATTAACCAAGTTTAAAGGATACAATTTACTGAGATGATATTAAAATATCAACAAAGTACATAGCACCTAAAGATATTAAGCATATCGCACACGACTGAAAAGGAGTGTGGTACACAAATATATCAAAGAAAATTTTTCCACAAATTTCGGCATTAAAATACCAATAGATGCGCATAATTACTTAACGAATCAAGATTAGTGACTCTACCGATCCAATATACAAAAGCGAATGATACAAGTAGTGGTATGGTCGCGACTCCATCCCGCACTCAAATCATTACTCCGCACATGAACAAGTGGAACACATATCCTAACCCCTTCTTCTCACGACGAAACCTAAAGATTGGTAGCTACGGAAACGAACACCCCAAACAAGATAGCGTCGGATACAAAGAGGAAGATAGATTGCGTCGGTTTGCAAAAGCCTGTCGGTATGGAATGTACCAACAGTTGATAACCAAAGTCAGAGAAGATAACAACTTGGATGCAACAGTAGACAAGGGATTACACACACACATACACACACAACCTATGGTACTACGAAACCCGTAACACGTGAATCCTAGTTTGAACTTTGAGAAGAGGATTGAAAACGTTGCACTTCCTTACCAGAAAAGGGTGGGTGGGAGGGTAAGAAGAAAAGTGGAAGCAGTCCTACTCTCGCGTTTTGTTTTTCCCTAATATACATAACTACCAAAATATTTGCTAGACTGACAACGACCGTTTGGCTGAAACCCTGAAGGTCGGGATGGCTGATACCAATTATAACTACCTCGGTGAACTACGCTCCTAGATACAAGCCTGGATGAGTGGTAGTGGTTGAAATAGTACGGTGGGGCCCCAAAAGCCACTCACTGGTAGTCCTTTCAGACGTCCCAACCACTACCCTCTCAACGGGACCTCAGGCGGCGTGGTCGGCAAAGCGAAGGATCAACTACGTACACAAGTGGGTATGTACGCAAGCCACCATACAAGAGTACATCAAAGCCATACCATCTAGAAAGAAAGGAAATATAGCAACGCCATACGGCAATATTCAAATGACCTAGATAGATCTATATTTTAGGATAACTCCTCATACAACACACATCAGAGTATCATGCGGAAGCGGCAAACAAAATCCAGTACGGATAAGAAGCAAACCGCATAAGATGCCATAGAAATAAGCACATCCCAACTACAGGTCTCACGGATCCCGTTCCGGAATCTCTACACGAACGATCGTTGCCCACATCTTGGCTTCTTCCACCCAAGATGTCTCCCGAGAAGGTACCTTCATCTGAATCAAGAATTTATCGTTTGAGACCCTAAGGGTACTCAACAAGTCTTAATGCCGCTAAAGGGGACACAACCTGGGGTGACGCAATTGCAGCGAAAGATAAACCCTAGCAATTCTACAGATAAACGCTATCCATCCGCCTAACCAATGATAGACGGATGTCCGTGAATTAAGAACAACAGTTATAATGGTAATCTCATCCGATCCATCCTCCTCCTCTTACCAACAAGGAAGCGGAACAACCCCTTCCGTGGGCAATTTTATTAACCATTCCATGAGTGTTGCACTATTTACTAGTCAAGTTACTTAGTCGATTAAGGCGGTACTTTAGTTATGCTTGTCTATGATCGAGAAACTGCTCCAAGTCGTCCATATCCGCGACACGGCTTTCGAAAGTTTTACCGGCGGGTGCACCAATAGCAACACACGCCGATCAACCTCGGAAAAACCAAATCAAAACCCAACGAGGCTTTCACGATCGAACAATCACAAGATTCAGAAATATTTCAGGCCACCCTTAAGTAGATTCCATAGCGGAGATAGTGACTCAGACGGACTCAAGGTTTGCGACAATGGTCAGAACGATCGGGAACCCGAAAGTGTGGCTGGGCTTGTCGATACCGCAAAACATTACGCTTACCTAAATAAAGACAAAGGTGCTCCTCGCACAAACGTAAGCGATAGCATGGCATAAGTACAGGATAGTAAATAAAACCTCAAACTAGTTTGTGGCCCCTAGAAATAAGACGGAATCAAGCTCGGCCGGGGGTCCCATATACCTCCGGATGTGGATAGCGCGATAAATCAAGGAACAGGAATCAAGTACTCGGGGTCTTACGGACACAAGTGAGCAGGAAAAACCAAATAGCAGATGTTGCTCACGTGCCACTTTCTTTAGTTATCCCAACTACTCGGGTTAAGTTGTTTAGGTACCTCATTTTCCATGAGACACTCACATACCCTACACATGTTGTTCTCACTCGCATGGCTCAAACAACTCCTATAGTAATGGCTCATGGGATGGAGGAACAAGCTTGGTGGGGTTTAAAAGTAAAGGCTATGCATACTTGGGATTCAATTTAATGCAATCGCGACTCAATGATGCAAGAATAAGATAGAGGCAATAGGTACTGTATGTATGCAAGCATGTGGAAGTGCTTGCCTGTTATCTCAGTTGAAGCGAGGGAGAACTGGTAGTGCTCCTGGTTCTCTTGATATAACCCCTGCTCAGTGTCTATCCGAGAAAAACCAAACAAACAAGGCCAACATGAATATAGTGCACAAGCATATGAACAAGATGTGTCAAGCAAACAATCATGCCACGATGAATGATGCACAATTTACATGGCAAGAAGGTAGCATGGCATGGTGAGGTGTGGAGAACAAGAAATAACATTTTTATTGGGTTTTAGTCACATTTTATTGTCAAATTAGTTGCTGTACATTATATATTTACATGATGCATGCTTCAATTCAAGTCATGGATAGCATAAACAGAAAGGTCTCGTCGAGCTGATCATTTTAGACATATCATTTGCTAAATTTGGAATTATAAATCAAAAGTTATTAATTATTTAAATTCCAGTGGCATTTGTGGTAATTTAGATAAACTTGGAATTTTAAATGTGCAAAAAGCAAGTTGAAGGGCATATTTGGAATCCTCTCATTTTCTGATATCCAAACATATATCATTTGTCAAATGGCTTTACAAATAAAAAGTTATTTGAATCGATTTGAAATTTGAATTTTGAATTAGTTTTAATAGTTTTATAATTAAATGCAGACAACGCTTTTTACACCTGCACTCACTTAACCCCTATCACGTACATCGTGGGGCCAGACCGACCCACGCCAGCCCGATCGAGAGGGATGGGGACCGGGTTGAGAACGAAAACTACGAGCCTTTTATAAAATTTCCAAATGACAAGCGTGGGCCAAAACGCATCATGGGTTAAGCGTAAAATATAGCAGGGGTTACGCGCAAAAGGCCCGTCAGATTGTTGATCTTCTGTCGATTTAACTGAACCAACCATGCGCGACAGAGGAAAAAGGGGGGCGCGCCAGGGCTCGATCTCGCGACCGCGGACGCGCCAGCGAGGGCGGCTACCACTGGGCTGGGCCTTGGTTTGATGACAGGAAGGAGGGAGGCGGCTAGAAGACGCTCCCGCGCGCAGATGCGGTCTGGCAGGCGCTCGCTCGCCGGTGCACGCGGAGTGCTCGGTGAAACGTTCGTCGCCGGCAGGAAGCGAGGTAGGGCCAGGGCATGTCTAGCGGGGTAAGGGGCTCACCGCGCATGGTGTGTGGCGAGAGGCTCGGGGTGCAGCGATCGATGGAGCGCTCGCGAACGGAGAAGCTAGGGTTTTCGGGCGGCGACGTGGCTGCTGGGCCGCTCTCCTCCTCGTCTGTGGTCGAGTCGTCGCGGCTCAGGGGCTTCCTCGACACTCAGCAACACGCCTCCGGCTAGAACGACGGGCGGGTGGTAGACCGGCGGTGTGGCGGGGAGTTGGGGTGGTGGAGAAGGAGGGCGAGAGGAGGGAGCGGGGTCCCCGGGCGGATCTGGGGGCACTGTGAGGCCAGGGAGGATAAGAAGAGAGAGGCGGTGGTTGCGTGGGGAGGGAAGGCGGCGGTGCCACCTTTTCTGCTCACGTGCTCGGCACGGTCAGGCCAGGCAAGGCAGGGCGGCGTGGCACTAGAGGGGGGCTGGCAGATGGGGTAGGCGAGGCCAGGGGCTGGCAGATGGCCCTGGGGTTGTGGGCAGGTGAGGCAGAGAGGGGGAGAAAAGAGGGGAGAGGGGCCGGCTCGGCTAGGGCTAGGTTTGGGGTTCCTTGGGCGTGTGGGGGTAGCTAGGTGGGTGCTGGGGTGGGGCCTGCATGGAAGAGAGAAGGGGCGAGCTAGGGTGGGGTTTAGGTGATCATGCAAGGAAGCTAGAAGGGGAGGGGTAGAAAGGTTTTGTTTAGATAAAAGGGTAGTTTAGGGTTTAGTTTAGGATAGATGTAGATTAGGGTTTTGGTTTTGGGTAGAAAGGGGAGATAGCATGGGGTGGTTTTAGAGTTGCTAAGAGGGGTAAGAATGAGGTGGGGTAACTTGATCATGCCTCACAAAGCACACAAGATCAAGAAAAGAGAAAAGAGGGAAGATAGGGAGAGATGATCATGATGATGGAGTGGTTTCTTTGGTCCATGCATGATCCAACAAAGAACAAGCAAGATCAAAGGAAAAGGTAGGGAGAAGGGTGGGGTTTGTGTTGTGCATGCCACATAAGCACATGTGTGTGCATGGGGCATGGGGGTTTAGCTAAGAGGAGAAGATAGGTAGATGATATGATGAAGAACACTACAAGCCAACAAAAGATTTAAACAAAGGAAGATGATCCAACTAGAATTCAAATAAACCCAAATACTAGGAAAGGTGGCACTTGCATGGCCCATGCAAAAATAATTAATGCCAAACTAATCCTTGTGAAAACAATAACATTAACAAGGCATTATTCATATGCATTCCCAAAAGGTGGGCAAGGCCAAGCAAAGATTATAGGTTCCAACCAACTAATCATGAGCCAGAGATAAATCAACAAAATGCCAAGCTCAGAATAGTTGGATGGTGGAATATAAGGTGGTGAAAGAAAAGGTGGTGGAGTCAATAAGAGAGATGCCCTCAACTCAACTTGGGCATATAACAATATATCAAGAGCCAAATACAATATCAAGAGGCAAATACAATTAATGATGCACATGAGATAAGAACCAAACAAGAAAGGGTTTTATATGATGCTCAAGTGCAAGGTGGTATGATGGTATGAGCATGATATGATGATGATGCAACAATTATATGTTGGAAGTGGCCCTTTTTATTATTATAACATGTAGCATTAGGGGTTAGACAACTGGGATGCTACAATATGTCTATGGAGGCTAAGGACACGCTTATTAAATCTGTTGCTCAGCCCTTACAAACAACATTATGAGCATTTTCAAGCCTGTCAGTTCCATGAAGACTATATGAAAACCATCGAAAGTTTTGGCGGGAGAAGATGAAGATAACAAGAAACTTCACTATCGCTTTGGGACAATCTTGTGCATGGTATGGCCTCACTTATCTAGGTCCATTCTTGTGCTTTGTGACCATGAGCTAATTATATGAAATTTCCACAATTTTTTCTTTGGGATGATTATTTTTGAGCAAATAAAATGTTGTATAGTGCAAATAGCGCTTTACTTCTCTGCTCTTTGCTCTTGCGTTTGTTAAAGAATATGAGTGACATGCTAGTCCATTCCACGCCTTATTTATCTTGATTTCTCCTTGATACATGCTACACTCTCATTGTAACTTGTACATAATATTTGGTCCTCAATATTGTTGGTACCTAGGATGTTCTTCTGTAACATTAGCTTGCTCTTGTCGGTTATGTCTTGACGCCGGTACTATTGAATTATCACGTGTGAGACGATGTAGCCTTTGAGCACTAAATTTTTACTCGCCTACTTGCCCATGTGTTGTAGTTGAACTATCGCTTTTAAGATGACTTGTATTTGAGATATGCTTTTCAAGCGGATATCTCATTATACTTATATATCATCTGGTCTATAACATGACTTGTATGTTTCGCTAATTGTTATTTAATTCATGCCATCCTTTTCACCACTGTGGTAGTCATAGACTTCTTTATCTTAACTAATTATTAATTCATCATGTTTTTTGATGATAGGCAATGCTAGCCTATACAAGAATTTATTAACAATAAAATATTAAGTCTTTAGGGGCTTGTCTCTTTTTCTTTTTTCTAAATAGGGGTAAATCCTGGCCTCTGCATCAGTTGATGCACACAACCTTTTTATTGCAAAGTTTCCAAATTCCCAAGTAAAAAGTGCAGAAAATACCATATTTCTTAACTTTGTTTGATGTATAATACCATTTCTTTTGCTATAGTAACATCGATGGTTTTCCACTGTAGATTAGTTTCGAGACATGTGAGGGTATTTGTTGTCGAAGAGCTTCTCTTCTCGACTGGTGGGATTCGAGGCTGCCAATGTGTATGGTGACTTCACCATGTCGCAACCATGGTAACGGTGATGCTCAGCCTCAGTTACAGCCTCTCTAGTGAGCTACATTTTTACCTATTTGATCTCTAGCTCCCAAGTAACACAAATCTCGCATAGGTCCTTGATTCAGCCAAAACGTTGGCGTGTTTGCAGCAGCAAATATCTGCTGTATTGTTTGCTTAGCTGCTGGTTTATTAAATTTAGATCCGTAAATTCCTTAGTGTATATTAGGAAAAGCTCCATCATTTATCCCGCCACACTAATGGTAACTCTACCGATCCAATATACAAAAGCGAATGATACAAGTAGTGGTATGGTCGCGACTCCATCCCGCACTCAAATCATTACTCCGCACATGAACAAGTGGAACACATATCCTAACCCCTTCTTCTCACGACGAAACCTAAAGATTGGTAGCTACGGAAACGAACACCCCAAACAAGATAGCGTCGGATACAAAGAGGAAGATAGATTGCGTCGGTTTGCAAAAGCCTGTCGGTATGGAATGTACCAACAGTTGATAACCAAAGGCAGAGAAGATAACAACTTGGATGCAACAGGTAGACAAGGGATTACACACACACACATACACACACAACCTATGGTACTACGGAAACCCAGAACACGTGAATCCTAGTTTGAACTTTGAGAAGAGGATTGAAAACGTTGCACTTCCTTACCAGAAAAGGGTGGGTGGGAGGTTAAGAAGAAAAATGGAAGCAGTCCTACTCTCGCGTTTTGTTTTTCCCTAATATACATAACTACCAAAATATTTGCTAGACTGACAACGACCGTTTGGCTGAAACCCTGAAGGTCGGGATGGCTCTGATACCAATTGTAACTACCTCGGTGAACTACGCTCCTAGATACAAGCCTGGATGAGTGGTAGTGGTTGAAATAGTACGGTGGGGCCCCAAAGCCACTCCTGGTAGTCCTTTCAGACGTCCCAACCACTACCCTCTCAACGGGACTGTGAGGCGGGCGTGGTCGGCGAAGGGATCAACTACGTACACAAGTGGGTATGTACGCAAGCCACCATACAAGAGTACATCAAAGCCATACCATCTAGAAAGAAAGGAAATATAGCAACGCCATACGGCAAGATTCAAATGACCTAGATAGATCTATATTTTAGGATAACTCCTCATACAACACACATCAGAGTATCATGCGGAAGCGGCAAACAAAATCCGAGTACGGATAAGAAGCAAACCGGCATAAGATGCCATAGAAATAAGCACATCCCAACTACAGGTCTCACGGATCCCCGTTCCCGGAATCTCTACACCGAACGATCGTTGCCCACATCTTCGGCTTCTTCCACCCAGTATCCGTCCTGAGAAGGTACCTGTTCATCTGAATCAAGAATTTATCGTGTGAGACCCTAAGGGTACTCAGCAAGTCTTAATGCCGCTAAAGGGGACACAACCTGGGGTGACGCAATTGCAGCGAAAGATAAACCCTAGCAATTCTCTGAGATAACGCTATCCATCCGCCTAACCAATGATAGCGGATGTCCGTGAATTAAGAACAACAGTTATAATGGTAATCTCATCCGATCCATCCTCCTCCTCGCTACCAACAAGGAAGCGGACGAACAACCCCTTCCGTGGAAATTTTATTAACCATTCCATGAGTGTTGCACTATTTACTAGTCAAGTTACTTAGTCAAATTAAGGCGGTACTTTAGTTATGCTTGTCCATGATCGAGAAACCGTGCTCCAAGTCGTCCATATCCGCGGACACGGCTTTCAGAAAGTTTTACCCGGCCGGGGTGCACCAATAGCAACACACGCTCGATCAACCTCGGAAAAACCAAATCAAAACCAACGAGGCTTTCACGTTGAACAATCACAAGATTCAGAAATATTTCGGGGCCACCCTTAAGTAGATTCCATAGCGGAGATAGCTGACTCGAGACGGACTCAAGGTTTGCGACAATGGTCAGAACGACTGGGAACCCGAAAGTGTGGCTGGGCTTGTCGATACCGCGAAAACATTACGCTTACCTAAACAGTACAGTGTGCTCCTCGCACAAACGTAAATAAGCAGTAGCATGGCATAAGTACAGGATAGTAAATAAAACCTCAAACTAGTTTGTGGCCCCTAGAAATAAGACGGAATCAAGCTCTGGCCCAGGGGGGTCCCATATACCTCCCGGATGTGGATAGCGCGATAAATCAAGGAACAGGAATCAAGTACTCGGGGTCTTACGGGACACAAGTGAGCAGGAAAAACCAAATAGCAGATGTTGCTCACCGGTGCCACTTTCTTTAGTTATCCCAGAACTACTCAGGTTAAGTTGTTTAGGTACCTCATTATCCAACAGACACTCACATACCCTACACATGCTGTTCTACGACTCGCATGGCTCAAACAACTCCTATAGTAATGGCTCATGGGATGGAGGAACAAGCTTGGTGGGGTTTAAAAGTAAAGGCTATGCATACTTGGGATTCAATTTAATGCAATCGCGACTCAATGATGCAAGAATAAGATAGAGGCAATAGGTACTGTATGTATGCAAGCATGTGGAAGTGCTTGCCTGTTATCTCAGTTGAAGCGAGGGACGAATCTGGGTAGTGCTCCTGGTTCTCTTGATATAACCCCTGCTCAGTGTCTATCCGAGAAAAACCAAACAAACAAGGCCAACATGAATATAGTGCACAAGCATATGAACAAGATGCGTCAAGCAAACAATCATGCCATGATGAATGATGCACAATTTACATGGCAAGAAGGTAGCATGGCATGGTGAGGTGTGGAGAACAAGAAATAACATTTTTATTGGGTTTTAGTCACATTTTATTGTCAAATTAGTTGCTGTACATTATATATTTACATGATGCATGCTTCAATTCAAGTCATGGATAGCATAAACAGAAAGGTCTCGTCGAGCTGATCATTTTAGACATATCATTTGCTAAATTTGGAATTATAAATCAAAAGTTATTAATTATTTAAATTCCAGTGGCATTTGTGGTAATTTAGATAAACTTGGAATTTTAAATGTGCAAAAAGCAAGTTGAAGGGCATATTTGGAATCCTCTCATTTTTCTGATATCCAAACATATATCATTTGTCAAATCTGGCTTTACAAATAAAAAGTTATTTGAATCTGATTTGAAATTTGAATTTTGAATTAGTTTTAATAGTTTTATAATTAAACAGACTCTGCACAACGTTTTACACCCAGACTCACTTAACCCCTGTCACAGACACGTGGGGCCAGACAGGCACTGACCCACGCGCCAGCGACTGAGAGGGATGGGGGACCGCGGGTTGAGAACGAAAACTACGGGAGCCTTTTTATAAAATTTCCAGCGACACCGACAGGTGGGCCAAAACGTACTGCGGGTTAAGCGTAAAATCTAGCAGGGGGTTACGCGCAAAAAGGCCGCCGTACTGTTGATCTTCTCTGCCTGACGAACTGAACCAACCATGCGCGACAGAGGAAAAAGGGGGGCGCGCCAGGGCTCGATCTCGCGATCATGACGCAGCGCTACAGCGGGCTGGGCTGGGCCTTGGTTTGATGATGAGGAGGGAGGCGGCTAGAAGACGCTCCCGCGCGCAGATGCGGTCTGGCAGGCGCTCGCTCGCCGGTGCACGCGGAGTGCTCGGTGAAACGTTCGTCGCCGGCAGGAAGCGAGGTAGGGCCAGGGCATGTCTAGCGGGGTAAGGGGCTCACCGCGGGGCTGTTGGTGACGGCGGCGAGGCTCGGGGTGCAGGCGATCGATGGAGCGGCTCGCGAACGGAGAAGCTAGGGTTTCGACGGGGCGGCGACGTGCAGGGCTGCTGGGGCCGTCTCCTCCTCGCGTCTGGGTCCAGGGTCGTCGCAGCGGCTCCGGGGGGCTTCCTCGACACCTTGCAGCAACACGCCTCCGGCTAGAACGACGGAGGCAGGTGGTAGACCGGCGGTGTGTGGCGAGGGGGAGTTGGGGTGGTGGAGAAGGAGGGCAGAGGAGGGGAGCGGGGCAGGGTCCCTGGGGCGGATCTGGGGACGCGCTGTGAGGCCAGGGGAGGATAAGAAGAGAGAGGGGGCAGGTGGTTGCGTGGGGGAGGGGAAGCTGGCAGGGTGCCACCTTTTCTGCTCACGTGCTCGGCACGGTCAGGCCAGGCAAGGCAGGGCGGCGTGGCACTAGAGGGGGGGCTGGCAGATGGGGTAGGCGAGGCCAGGGGCTGGCAGATGGCCCTGGGGTTGTGGGCAGGTGAGGCAGAGAGGGGGAGAAAAGAGGGGAGAGGGGCCGGCTCGGCTAGGGCTAGGTTTGGGGTTCCTTGGGCGTGTGGGGGTAGCTAGGTGGGTGCTGGGGTGGGGCCTGCATGGAAGAGAGAAGGGGCGAGCTAGGGTGGGGTTTAGGTGATCATGCAAGGAAGCTAGAAGGGGAGGGGTAGAAAGGTTTTGTTTAGATAAAAGGGTAGTTTAGGGTTTAGTTTAGGATAGATGTAGATTAGGGTTTTGGTTTTGGGTAGAAAGGGGAGATAGCATGGGGTGGTTTTAGAGTTGCTAAGAGGGGTAAGAATGAGGTGGGGTAACTTGATCATGCCTCACAAAGCACACAAGATCAAGAAAAGAGAAAAGAGGGAAGATAGGGAGAGATGATCATGATGATGGAGTGGTTTCTTTGGTCCATGCATGATCCAACAAAGAACAAGCAAGATCAAAGGAAAAGGTAGGGAGAAGGGTGGGGTTTGTGTTGTGCATGCCACATAAGCACATGTGTGTGCATGGGGCATGGGGGTTTAGCTAAGAGGAGAAGATAGGTAGATGATATGATGAAGAACACTACAAGCCAACAAAAGATTTAAACAAAGGAAGATGATCCAACTAGAATTCAAATAAACCCAAATACTAGGAAAGGTGGCACTTGCATGGCCCATGCAAAAATAATTAATGCCAAACTAATCCTTGTGAAAACAATAACATTAACAAGGCATTATTCATATGCATTCCCAAAAGGTGGGCAAGGCCAAGCAAAGATTAAGGGTGGGTTCCAACCAACTAATCATGAGCCAGAGATAAATCAACAAAATGCCAAGCTCAGAATAGTTGGATGGTGGAATATAAGGTGGTGAAAGAAAAGGTGGTGGAGTCAATAAGAGAGATGCCCTCAACTCAACTTGGGCATATAACAATATATCAAGAGCCAAATACAATATCAAGAGGCAAATACAATTAATGATGCACATGAGATAAGAACCAAACAAGAAAGGGTTTTATATGATGCTCAAGTGCAAGGTGGTATGATGGTATGAGCATGATATGATGATGATGCAACAATTATATGTTGGAAGTGGCCCTTTTTATTATTATAACATGTAGCATTACAGGGGTTAGACAACTGGGATGCTACAATATGTCTATGGAGGCTAAGGACACGCTTATTAAATCTGTTGCTCAGGCCCTTACAAACAACATTATGAGCATTTTCAAGCCGCCTGTCAGGTTCCATGAAGACTATATGAAAACCATCAGAAAGTTTTGGCGGGGAGAAGATGAAGATAACAAGAAACTTCACTATACTGCTTTGGGACAATCTTGTGCATGGTATGGCCTCACTTATCTAGGTCCATTCTTGTGCTTTGTGACCATGAGCTAATTATATGAAATTTCCACAATTTTTTTGCTGGGATGATTATTTTTGAGCAAATAAAATGTTGTATAGTGCAAATAGCGCTTTACTTCTCTGCTCTTTGCTCTTGCGTTTGTTAAAGAATATGAGTGACATGCTAGTCCATTCCACGCCTTATTTATCTTGATTTCTCCTTGATACATGCTACACTCTCATTGTAACTTGTACATAATATTTCAGGTCCTCAATATTGTTGGTACCTAGGATGTTCTTCTGTAACATTAGCTTGCTCTTGTCGGTTATGTGCTGACGCTCGGGTACTATTGAATTATCACGTGTGAGACGTATGTAGCCTTTGAGCACTAAATTTTTACTCGCCTACTTGCCCATGTGTTGTAGTTGAACTATCGTTTTTAAGATGACTTGTATTTGAGATATGCTTTTCAAGCAGATATCTGTTATACTTATATATCATACTGGTCTATAACATGACTTGTATGTTTCTGCTAATTGTTATTTAATTCATGCCATCCTTTTCACCACTGTGGTAGTCATAGACTTCTTTATCTTAACTAATTATTAATTCATCATGTTTTTTGATGATAGGCAATGCTAGCCTATACAAGAATTTATTAACAATAAAATATTAAGTCTTTAGGGGCTTGTCTCTTTTTCTTTTTTCTAAATGGGGGTAAATCCTGGCCTCTGCATCAGTTGATGCACACAACCTTTTTATTGCAAAGTTTCCAAATTCCCAAGTAAAAAGTGCAGAAAATACCATATTTCTTAACTTTGTTTGATGTATAATACCATTTCTTTTGCTATAGTAACATCGATGGTTTTCCACTGTAGATTAGTTTCGAGACATGTGAGGGTATTTGTTGTCGAAGAGCTTCTCTTCTCGACTGGTGGGATTCGAGGCTGCCAATGTGTATGGTGACTTCACCATGTCGCAACCATGGTAACGGTGATGCTCAGCCTCAGTTACAGCCTCTCTAGTGAGCTACATTTTTACCTATTTGATCTCTAGCTCCCAAGTAACACAAATCTCGCATAGGTCCTTGATTCAGCCAAAACGTTGGCGTGTTTGCAGCAGCAAATATCTGCTGTATTGTTTGCTTAGCTGCTGGTTTATTAAATTTAGATCCGTAAATTCCTTAGTGTATATTAGGAAAAGCTCCATCATTTATCCCGCCACACTAATGGTAACTCTTGCTCAGCGAGTAGTAACTAGGAAATATGATCATGTAGCAATATATTTTTCTTGTTTACAAATTTACTCAGATGTTCTCCCTTTCAAGAGGCCTAAGGAAGGGGGATCCTCTTTCCCGCTATCTGTAGGAGCTAAAGTCACTTAAAATATGTCGATTAGCACCTAGTATATCTCACCTTATTTTTGCGGATGATAGTCTCCTGTTTTTCCAAGCCAATCCTTGAAAATCCATGATGGTTCAAGAGGCCATAAACATGTACTAAAGGTGCACGGGTCAACTGGTAAGTGTAGGGAAATGTTCAATTCTATTTAGTAACATTTTCTCTATTCAAACCGGGAGGAAGTAAAACAGATATTGGGTGTTCAACATAGTACTTTTGAATAGAAGTAACTTGGCTTCCCTACTCAAGAGGGGAGAATGAAGAAAGGAAAGTTCCAACCTACTAACGAGATCTTTGTGAAAAAGTTAAGTGTGTGGGATGAAAACCATATGTCTATGGCAGCTAAGGAGACGCTTATTAAATCTGTTGCTTAGGCCCTTACAAACTACATTATGAGCATTTTCAAGCTGCCTGCCGGGTTCCATGAAGACTACATGAAAACCATCAGAAAGTTTTGGCGGGGAGAAGATGAACATAACAAGAAAGTTCACTATATTGCTTTGGGACAATCTTACAATGCCAAGGATACAAAGAGGGGTGGGTTTGAGAGATACTAAACATTTAAACCAGGCCCTATTAGCTAAACAGGCCTGGAGAATTCTTCAAAATTCAGATAGCATGTGTTCTAGGCTTGTTAAAAGCTAGGTACTCCCTCATGGAAGATTCTTGGATACTATGTTTTGTGTAGATGCTTCCCCTACATGGAGAGGTATTGGACATGGGCTGGAGCTTCGAGATAAGGAATAATATGGAGGGTTGGTGATGGATCTAGTATTGACTTTCAAAGATCAAATTGGATTCCAAGAAGAACACCTATGGCTATCAACACTCTAAAGAAAAGGACAAGGAATAGAAGAGTCAAATACCTCTTCATTCAAGACACTAGGCAGTTGAATGTTGAGAAGCTGAGAGAGTTTTTTCATGACTATGATGTTGTGGATATTGTCAAGATAGAACCTATGAAATAGGACCCTGATGTACCGGGTTGGAACTTTGAAAACACATGTATCTTCTCTATTAAAAGTGCATATAAACTTGCTTTTAACACACAAAGGTGTCTACATCTTAACAGTGGCAACAGTGTGACGGGAGATGACTCTAGGAAGATTTGGAACCTCATTTGGAGATGTAAGGTGTCAAACAAGGCACACATCTTTACTTGGACATGTGCATCGGATAACCTTGTAAATAAAAAGAATAAATGGCGAAGAACACTAGAAGTTAATAACACCTGCAACTTATGTGGACTAGATGAAGAAAGCATCTTTCATGCCACTGTTTCGTGTACAAGAACAAGCTCTATGACGAAAGATGAGAGAAGTGTGGTGCTTGCCGGATGAGGCACAATTCTGATACATAGGTCCTGATTGGCTACTCATGCTTCTTTCCAATGCAAAAAAGGATTCACAACCACTAATTCTGGTCCTGCTCTGGTGAGCATATCACATTAGGAACAACATTGTCCACGAGGGTGGGAAGTGCACTATTGAGGATTCTGCTATTTCCTCCAAAATTATATGTACACCCTCACGAAAGATTTTTTTAGTATCAATAACAAAGCGAGTTCATCCCAGGTGGGTCAGAAGAAGCAGGAGTGGGTGTGATGCCCACAAGTATAGGGGGTCGTTGAAATCTTTGATGAGAAGTATTATCCAAATTTATAGTTCGACACAAGGGGAGCACAAGAATACCAATAAGACTTTAGGAATTGATACGTCACTCTCTACCACACCCATGTATAAATATTTTCAAGAAACAAGTGGTGAATGCAATAGTTGAAATTAAACAGTAAAGCAAAACACTAAACAATAGTAACAGTTTCCTAGTTTTCACCGGAAGTAGTGAACATGTAACTTTAAGTGGATAAAAGCGTAGGCATGAGGTGATACCAGTGTGTTGCATGAATAAGATTGATAATACAATATTAATATAAATAACATGTGTTCATCTCTAATTCCATTGTGTGTAGGTGTGTATTCCAAATATAATTATGCGTATTAACCAAGAGAATTTGCACAACATCTATTGTGCTACCTGCCCATTTCACCGGGGCCAACTTGGAAATATAGGTAATCAAGGCATACCCTTTCTAATAGCCCGGAACAATGCATTAACAATCCATGAACACAAATAATCGTCAAACTATCACATATCCCCCTAGTTTCCCTAACTATCACTTCACGGTTCCCAGGATCAACATAACAACAGGTAATACACCTTGTAGATAAATATCAAACTCATATATATGATGGGGCAATAGAAGTCTAATAGCGAAATCATGTCACTCGGGCCCTAGTAACAAGCATTAAACATAACAAAAGTGCATCCACACTCACATAAGAACATCCTCAAGATAAACCCCTCAAATCTCGACATATATGCATGATTACATGATCAATCTCATCCAATCAGCATCCAACTCACATGTATACAAAGTAATACCCACTCATGGTGATGGAGAGTGAGCACATGGTTGATGGAGATGACATTGGCGATGATGGTGGTAAAGACGATGTCGAAATCCCCCTCTTCGGCGTGGAGATCAAGATCAATTTGACCAAGAAAACAAATATTGTGATGGCGGTGGCGCTCTATTTCACAAGACACCCTCCTCCTGGCAGGGTATGTTTTCGAGGTATATAAGAGGGTACACCAAAAGAGGAGCCGAGGCGGTGCTCGAGGGCCAAACGACCATAGGTTGTGTGGGCCCCACCATGGGCCACACCACCTAGGTTGTTCGGTCATCATGGCCCTCTCGTGATCTTTTAGGTCTAGTAGTCCTTGTTTCAATAAAAAATGGCGTGGTATTTTCCTCTGGTTTTATTTTCCTGCGGAAAAAGACAAAAATAATACTTTTGCTGAAAACAGCTTTAAATTCAGCAGTTTGATCCTAGTTCTAGGAGATTTAGAAGCAGTCCACCGAGAAAAGTACTTGGAAAAGTAGATACATTTGGAATGTATCAAGGTGCCAATGAAGAACATTGTTAACTCGCTTTGCAACCCTCTGCTCAAGGTAAAAGTAAACTAAAGTTTCGTGCCTCTTTCATCTAGGAAACAAACATGCTTCCATGGGTGGAGTCATTAGAGATGTTACGGGACACGTGATCTGGGCAATGGTGGAAAGGATGACCAATTGTGAGAATACTAAAGAAGCTTAAGACAAGGCAAGGCTTATATGCCTCCAAATCTATGCTGACATAAATATTCTGCCTTCTGAGAATAAAATAGACCCCATTGTTGTTTACTCATCGGTGAAGGCTAAAAACTGAATCTGTCTAGACTATGCTACCTCTATAGGGATATTCAAGAGGTTAAGAGAATGTATAGGCTGTTTTACCATGTCTCTAGTTAAAAGGGATTGTAATAGTGTTGCTCATGAGGTTGCCAAATGTAATAGATTAGAGGGAACTGAAGTTATTTGGTTCAGGTTTATTCCTGTCCAGATCATGCCCTTCATTAGACACGACCGTAACAACTTCTCATATATATGAAATCCCTTTTAACGTAAAAAAAGAGCTTATCACATATAGTATTTATCTGCTTTCTCATTGATCCAAATTCCTCCCTACTCCAACTTTGCAGGGCTCGTTGTACTTTGCCTTGTGCTTGTTGGGTCCCTAATCTGAAGTTTCCTTGAAACAAGCTTATTTTCCCGCTTTATAAATGAAGCCACGTATGACCTCAAACCGATACAAGGTGAAGAGGAAACCCTCTTTACATAGTAGATCCAAAATAATCAACAAAGAACAAGAAAAACAAGATTTGCCACCGAAGCCATAGAACCAAGTGGGAAAGGATCTCCACGACAACGCCCCAAGAGGGCAACGACGGTCCATGCCGCTATCAATGAGACCAACGGTCCATGGTTTTCACCCGGAGCCCTAATGACTCAAGCATCACCACTGGTGGCGTTGAAGCGTGGAGTTTTTGCTCAGAAAAACCTTTCGCGCAAACCCACTAGCTAATCGCCCTCGGTCCCCTAGCATGGCCTTCAAAACACGATATGTGGGACATCAATTCGAAGCGACCCCATCACCAGGGCCTCCGCTGACTGCTCCTCGCCACCCAAGTAACCAAAGAACATGACCATCACCACCACACCTTGCTTGCCCAAGCACCCGCGTGGTCCACCTTCTGAGGACGTTGCCCCGACATCCACGAGCTCGAGCCCATGGTTCGACCAACATCACAATGCAAGTCGCTAGACTGGACAGGGTAGGCTAGCAACATATCTTGTAGCCATTGGGCAATGCTGCTCCAAGTTGAGGGGATCCGCCTTCCATCATCGAGGTGCCCGCCGTCTCGATGCAACGGTAGGGTCAACCAAGCACAATCATGCTGAGACCAGGCGCAGTCATGCCCAGTTATCCCCACCACCGCGATGCTGCACCAAAGATTTTGTAGGGAACTTTCGGAAAAGATTAGCGTGTACCAGCATACCCGCTCTAGAAGTTCTCGTTGGAGTCGTCTTCCGCATACCCATATGTTGGAATTATGCCCTAGAGGCAATAATAAAGATGTTATTATTATAATTCTTGTTCATGATAATGTTTATATTCCATGCTAGAATTGTATTAAGCGGAAACTTTAATACTTGTGTGGTTTGTGAACAACACCGTGTCCCTAGTACGCCTCTATGGACTAGCTCATTGATTAATGATGGTTAAGGTTTTCTAACCATAGACATGAGTTGTCAATTGATAATGAGATCATATCATTGGGAGAATGATATGATGGACAGACCCAAACTAAGCGAAGCAATTAGATCGTGTCATCGTGTTCATCTTTGCGAAGCTTTTCTTATGTCAAATATTGTATTCCTTAGACCATGAGATAATACAACTCCCTGGTATCGGAAGAAAGCTTTGAGGTCATAAAACGTCATCCTATGAGAGGGTGATCATAAAGGTGTCTCTCAGGTGATCGGAAAGTACCTGTTGGGTTGTATGTATCGAGATGGGATTTGTCCCTCCCAAGTCGGAGAGATATACTTCGGGCCCACTCGGTAATCGATATCAACACCGCTTGCAAGCATGTGATTAAGGAGTTAATCACAAAGTGATATTGGATTACGGAACGAGTAAAGTACTTGCTGTGAACGAGATTGAACTAGGTATGACGGTACCGACGATCAAATCTCGGGCAAGTAAAATATCGCGAGACGAAGGGAATATATATATGGGATTGATTGAATCCTGGCATCGTGGTTCATCCGATATGATCATTGATGAATGTGTGGGAGTCAATATGGGTTTCCAGACCCCGCTATTGATTATTGATAGAAGATCATGTCTACATGTTCTCGAACCCGAAGGGTCACACACTTAACGTGTCTCGACGCTAGGATAGATTGGATTATTGGTTTATGAGTTTTTGTTCGGAGTCTCGGATGGGATCCGGGATATCACGAGAGGTTCCGGAATGGTCCGGAGAATAAGATTCATATAAGGCAGTGCAGTTTTTGGAGTTCGGAATTGTTTCGGGTTAATCGGTATTATACCGGAAGCTTCTAGAACCTTCCAGAGGGGACCAACGTGTCCCCACCTGCCGGGAGGGGGCATGGGCCTATGAGGGAGTGCCCTGGCCGCATTGGGCCAGGGGCACAAGGCCCCATAGGGCCCAGCCGTCCAAACAAGGGGAAACCCTAGTTTGGAGCTTCCAGAAGGGGGGGATTAATTGCCCCCCACTCCTCCCTCCTTGGCCACCGGCCTAGGGTTTGGGGGAGGGGTTAGGGCAGGCGCCCACCCCTCTATATATAGAGGGCTGGGGCGCACCACCCCCCGACACCTTCCCCTCAAGCCTAGTCGCCCTGCTGCCCTCCTCTCTCTCTCCCTCCCGACTGCGTGTAGGCGAAACCCTGCTGCAGAAACTCTCCACCACTTGCACCGCGTCGTCGCATTGTAGATCCAATCCATCTCTCCACCATACTTGCTGGACCAAGGAAGGAGGAGACGTCGAGGTGCTGCACGTGTGCATCTCACGGAGTCATCGCCACTTGCGGTGCTAGATCGGATCGGATCGCGAGGAGGAGAAGCGAGTACGACTATATCACCCACGTTCCGACGAACGTTCCGCTGTGCGAATCTTCAAGGGTATGAAGATCTAATCCAATCTCTCTCGTTGTTTGCATCTCCTAGATTAGATCTTGGCTTCCCTCTGTTCGCATCCGTAGAAAATTTTGATTTACTATGTCGCGAAGCCCTTCACCATATCTAGGAGAAATCAATGCAATGACCTTGCGAGACCTGCCGTCAACACCACCATGACACCAGACAAGTCCACCACTCTGCGTGAGTCCACCAAGACATGCCCATCGCTGAGACCCAACTGCACTCATCGACGCGGTAGATGAAACACCGCTCTACCAGCAAACCCTTCCAAGCAGTAAGTGCTCAAAAGCGATGATGTCAAGAGGGATAATGCAACTGCAAGAACAATGCCTTCGATAAGGGAATGACGCCAAGAGACGTCACCATCGTCCACCTCAGTTTTCGCTGGCGGTCACACAATTCCAAGCCGACACTAAATGGGCTGAGATGCAGCCAGACCAACGAACGTGTGTACTGGAAGATATGACCACCAGGACCGATCGTCCTAAACATCCCCGTTGCCATACAGATCCCGCACGCTAAAATCCACCTTTGCCGATCATGTCGCCACCGTCACACGCCGTAGGGCTGCGCTGCCGTGATGTGCGGCCATCATCATGTCCAGGTACGGGTGGGGTCCGGGGTGAAGTTCAACCAGGCCATGTACAGCTTTGTCTGGAAACTTGCGAGTTTGGTAGGTTCTCATGGACGGCGATCTCTCAAGATCATGGTCACCGATATTTTCTAGTCTATGTCGACGACTTCTAGCCCGCTGCTTCTACAAGTGCCTGAGTTTTTTTAAGTTTTTTTTTACATGAGATTTGCCATTGCGGAGGCCCAGAGGCGGTATCGAGCTTTGCTCATAGGGCGTTCCCGAGGGATGCAGAAGGAAGATGGTGCTGAACTTTTTAAGAACTTATGTTTTGTGTCTTTTTGTAAGGATGTT
The DNA here is from genome assembly GCA_030063025.1 of Avena longiglumis. Classification (NCBI taxonomy): domain Eukaryota; kingdom Viridiplantae; phylum Streptophyta; class Magnoliopsida; order Poales; family Poaceae; genus Avena; species Avena longiglumis. Next base: position 72,645,071 of record CP125979.1, read on the forward strand.
TTATAAGGGCTGGTTTTAGATAATATTTGGTTTTATGCCTTTTCCGCCAAAAACAAATCCATTACATTGCCTAAATAATGTACACGTATACCCTGCTATATATATTGCGATTCATTCCCTACGGTTCCTGCCGCCAATCAAAGCCTTGCAAAGCCAGGTAAATTAGGTAGGAAATGATCTCGGATGCATGCAAGAGGAAACTAATTAATTCAATGATGGACAGAGAAGAAGGAAAGCGAGCACTTAATAACGAAGCTAAGCTATCAATGAATAAGCGATTTCGAACCGAGATACGGGGGTGATCCGCTGCCGTGTCATGTCTCCTATAGAGGAAGCTTCGTGCCTGCTATTGTTTCCATTTTTTTTCGCAGCCCCAGCCCCCAGGTCGGTGCACCCTATGCCCTATATAAGGACTACGTTGCTATAGGTTGATTCATCCAACATACGGCGACCTTGGTGAAAGCAGATAGATTAAGCTAGCCCCATTAAGAGACGTAGTACCAGATCTCGGAGGAAGTCGATTAATGGAGCCGCCGCCGGTTATTCTGGCGATGGCCATGCCCAGCCACCGCCGGTGCGTCAAGCAGATCCGAAGCGCACTCTGCTACATGCCCGGTAATAAGTAGTACTCAACTATCAATCTATCATCCATATCCACGCATGAATTAATCTACTATGGTTTATGGATCTGACATACGTAAGCACATGATATATTTGGATCTTTCTCTCTCTCAGGCGTATATGGGGTTTCGGTGTTGCGGCGCAAGGGAATGGTGTTTGTGTACGGCAGCATGCACATGGACGCCTGGATGCTCAAGCGCCGTCTCACGGACTACATGGGGAGGACCGTCACCGTCGTCAGCGACGGCGGCCGCCCGCACAGGTTGCACCACCAACAGATCATGCACTACGGGCCGCCGCCACCGCTGGCCGCTTACCCCTACCAGCACGCGCCGCCGGTCGCCTACCCCTACCAGCACGCGCCTCCGCCGCCGCCCTACTACAGGCAGCGACAGTACCGCGTTTGGCCCAGCGTGTTCGACGACACCATTCCCGGCAACGCCTGCACCATCATGTGACTGATGTGGATCGACTTCCATCTGCGCACGCTTCGCGAATCGTCCGAGAGTGTTATGTTAGGTGATATATATTCTGTTAGACCGAGTAAGGAGTATCTACATACCCTGGTCGTGTGTTTGAATGCTCTACGTAGGGACAAATCTTTATAGTAAGATTAATATATATATATGTGTTTGGGTTTGCTTAATTCTCTCTAGTTATGATTAATTTGTTGAGAATGTCATTGTGTACGCCCATTTTTCATGTGTAGACAGATACAAACAGTAGGTCTCCCCACCATGATTCAGATTTACTACTAAACATACACATTATGAGTTCTATTTCATGGGACCGTCTTGTTAACACAACACACATGAACTAGCTGAACTCCAAGACTTACTCGATCGAGATGCCTATTCCGAGTCCACCACATGCAGCCCGACTTGCAAACAGAGCATGATGACGGCCATCCACCATGCACACCGTCTATCTTTATGGCGGCGGGCGGCGTCGTCTAGGATTCAGCGGAAGCGGCCAAAATTGAGGGGGAAACGATGTGGCCTGCTCGACGGCGGCAGGACTAGTAGACCTGATCTCTGCTAGCAGGACGGCTATAGAATTCTGTGTTGCGGTCAGGTGTAGGTTACTCTGGCTGATCGTCATGGGGTCCCAAACACCGAGACTGTTGGGGTCGTTATTATTGTCAACAAGGAGAACATGACCATGGCGACAATCCAATGCATAGTATTCCTATATGCCCCCAATTGTTGGAAGTACGCACACCAAATTTTGTGGTGGGGACAAAGAGTGGCAAGGTTGTTCTTGCCCTAGGATGGAGATGCATGAAACTCACAGCAGAGACCACGAAAGCGAGCGCCGAAGAGGGACGTCATCGTTCTAGATGGCATCCCGAGGGACACGGCCTGGCGCCTAGTTGGTATACTAACCGCGCTGCAGCATCGGGAAGGAAAGACTGCTTGTCCCGCCGCGGCCCGCAGATTCGTGCACCACCTGCTGCACCATGATCTCGCCTCCTTCGCGCCGTGCCCTGCTCCATCCCCAGCTTGGTGATCGTCGCCGCTGTGCTGCCGGAGGAGGGGTTACCGAATTGTGTGGTGTGGCTGTGGTGGAGGTTTTGGAGGTGGGGTGTTACCCGTGCGCCTGTCGGCCGACATTGCTGCTCACCTTGCTCTAATACCAATTAGGTCCATAATCTCAGTGTGGTGAGGAAGCTCATGTATTTTTACCATGTACTATTTACTACGATAAATATACCTTGTATTGATTGTCAAAAATAAAAACTACAACTCAATATTTACAATACCTCTTATAACATAGAGTCTATTAATTTGTATCGGAGGGAGTAACTTCCTTCCTAAGGATAATATAATCTGTAGAAGAAACTCCCTCTCATATTTCTAAAAAACAAAAGAACATATCCAATAATGCATGATATCTAACACTAATGCTACAAACTAATAATAATATTGATAGCTCTACACTAGTACTAGTAGGGAAAACCCTACCGCCGGCTAACCAAAATGGCTTACCGCCGGCTAACCAAAATGGCCTACTGCCGGCGAGTGCGGGTTCGTCGGCTGTAAGGACACATCACCGGTGCATAACAAATTTGCCCGGGGTATTATCTGTTATCGCCGGCGAATATTCGCCGGGGGTAATTCCCTTGCCACCGGCGCCCATCCCTTTTCGCCAGGGATATTATATACCATAGCAAAAAAATAAAAAAATAGACAGAATACACAGTATATGGAAGAATACACAGTATATAGGAGAATAGCAGCAAAATACATATTAACACAGTAAACAGTAGCAGTATACACCAAATGTTCAATATAGCTATAGCTAGGACATTGGTTCCTAGTATTATCTAGAGTTCACTCATATCTTCACCCTCGTCGGAAGAGTCAGGGAATACTGAGTAAAATCTTAAGACGGAACAATTAGTCATGACTTTCATTGAACATATATATATTTACATTCTCCATATAAATTTCAGAGAACATACCGTATCATTCAAAAAGAAAATACTTGTGCGAGTCACTTTAAATGGCTAACACAAAAGTTCACATAGAGCGATATGGTAATCTTTCTGTCCTTGCAATGCCAAAATAAGTAAACATAGTAATAAAGTAAGTAGCACAAACATAATTATAAAATAAGTACGTAGCACAAACATAGTTATAAAGTAAGTATTGTGGCATCCCGCAAAACCACTACTAGAAAATCGCGTTGAATTTGTGCATTGCATCGTCATCATCATGCATTGTTTGACTGCATTATTTGAAAAGCCTAGTTTTGAATGGTACAAAAACCCCTCTCTATTATAAAAGGCAAAACCCCGAAGGTATCGGATATTTATTTTCTCTAAAAACTAATTGCAAAAGTGGTTCTGTTTTAATTAGAACAGGACCAAACAAACACAAATAATAAAACAGCCCCCCCCTAAATCCTAGACTCACCCAATCTATTCCTACCCACCAACCGCAGGCCGCCACATAACCCTCTCACCCATTCTCTACCCACCTGCCACCTCACCGATCCATCAGCCCACCTCTCCCCTTTTTCTCACCCTAGCCAACCTACCCACTCTTCTAAACCTCTCCCTCCGCTGGGCCCTCACCGCCCTGGCCCCACCTGCAGTCCACACCCCCCAGCTCTCTCACCCACCGCGCCTACCCCCCTTTTCCTTTTCTCACCTTTTTCCCCCTACCCCTCTCCCTACCCTCTCTCTGACCACTGGACCCAATACGCCAGAGATCCCTCTACCATTGCTGGTCCCTTTGGGACCCACCCCACCTGCCGCGTGCCCCTCCCTCCCTCCCTTCTCTCCTGTCCCCGTCGTCCCCAGCCCTCCCGTCCCCCGCTCTCCCGCCACCCCGCCTGTCTCCTTCCTCGCTCTCCTCACGACGCAGCCCGCTCCAGCCACCCCGCCTCCCTCTCCTCCCACGCCTCCTCCTCCTCTCTCCTCTTCTTCCTGTCCGCAACCACCCCCGCCCGCCGTCCCTGCCTCTGGCCCTCCTCCGCCCGCCCCGCTAGGCAAGCCGCCTCATGGGCCGCTGCCTCGCTGAGCTGCCGCACTCGCAGCGCCCCCACGCCTTCCCCACCTCGCCGTGCGCCGCCTGCGAGCCGCACCCGCCTCAACCTCTCTCCCCGCTGCCGCTGCCAGCTGAGCCGCCTCGCCGGACCGCCCCTCCAAAGACGCTGTAACCCCGGTCAACCGCCCGCCTCCCGTCGCTCCAGCGCCGCTGAGCCAAGAACTCCACCGCCGCCCGTGGCTCGCCTCCTCCTGCGAGCAAGCCGCGTCTCCGCCAGCGAGCCGGGCCCCGTTCCCCAACCGCAGCAGAGCCCACCAGGCCGTCGCCCAGCGCGCCTTGGCTCCCTTCGCTGCTGCCAGCGCCGAGGCTTCGCCTCCGAGCCCCCGCGAACCGGGCCCGCATCGTCTCGGTCGGCGAGGCCCCTCCGTCAACAGTCCGGGGACAAACCCCGAAGACCGATCCCGGGGCCCGATCCGAAGACCACACGGGCGACAAGTTCACCTTCCCGGAGTCGGACCCGAAGACGCCGTGACCCGGACGCCGAAACCACCGACAAGCTCTCTAACCCGGATACCCCAAGTGCTTCTTCCCGGAACCGAGGATCAAGCCGTTCCCGGACCCGACAACCGCCAAGATCTACCGATGTCCAAGGACCCGATGACCACCGAGATCGCCACCGGTTCGATATGCACGCCACCGCGGACGAACAAGTACTTCGTCATGGTACGACAAGAACCCCGGACACCGATGCCAAGATCATCGGCATGAGATCGAGACCCCGGACCCGAAGACCACATGCGACAAGATCTTCGCCCCGAATGCGGAATCAAGTACCCGAACGCCAAGACCTCCGCCGGAAAGGACAAGACCAACGACGTGACCCGAAGACCGCGAATGCTACAAGAACGGCACAGACCAGGGCGGACCCGATGCGTCCCGACACCGAACCAAGACCTGCTTCCCGGTTTGCCGAGGTCACCGACACAGGACAACAAGACCTACCCCCGACCCGAGACCTGCTCCTAAGTCCGAGAACGACCTCGTCGATCCCGTCGAACCCTGGACCCCAGATCCGTCGAACCCTGAGACCGACCCCGAACCCCGGAACCCAAGATCGTCGAGCCCCCTCTGATGTGTGACCCCTTTTCCTCGAACCCTATTTTATAACATAACAACTTGTTGCATATTTAATTGTCATCTCGCATGCATCTTGTGTGGTTTGGGGGCCTTTTGCCGATTCACCTAATAATTAAATATGGGGCCCATATGCGGACAAATCTAGCCTTATATTGGCCTCATTTAAACTTGTGTAGCGAACCCGTATTACTTCTTACCTTGTTAAACAACATTTAATTTGCGGGGGTCCTAAATAACTTGAACCATCTAATTAATTGTCGGGACCCCGGTTCCGCTTAATATGACCTAATTGCATCGCACCTTTGCCATGTCATTCACCATGCATGAATCATGCCGATATTTTTCCTTAGTATTAAATAGTGTATCCGATGTTTCTTCTAGTGTTTTGCTTCTTCGCGGATAAGGCCGTTGAGTTGATGTGAGCTTCGCCCCGATCTTCGGTTGAACCCTTCGACAATGTTTTCAGGCGAGCATCTCCCCCTTTTCTACCTATCTTACTTTTATAGTATTTACTTCCCTCCTGTTGATCTATTGCTATCTGTGTTGCGATGCTTTAGTTTTCCGTACCTGTGATATACCGTGCAGCCCTATATTGCCTTGGACACATCCTATTACCTGTTGATTGGTAGATAGTTGGACTTTCGCGTCGTAGTCGCTTGCTCAAGTGCTGTTGCGTGTCGTCCACTGCCACAGTTGCTGATGTATTGCCGCATGTTGAGGTTGGAGATGATTCTAGTTTTACTTATCGCACACTTTAATTCCTGTTTAACAACTAAAATTGAAATAAGCAGAGGCATCGGTGGGTGATAGATAATATTTGGTTTCCGAACGCCCACTTGTGTCCTGTAAGACCCCGAGTACTTGATACCTGTTCCTTGATTTATCGCGCTATCCACATCCGGGAGGTATATGGGACCCCCCTGAGCCAGAGCTTGATTCAGTCATATTTCTAGGGGCCACAAACTAGTTTGAGGTTTTATTTACGATCCTGTACTTATGCCATGCGACTTTCTGTATTTAAATTGTGCGAGGAGCACACTGTACTGTTTAGGTAAGCGGAGTGATTACGCGGTATCGACAAGCCCAGCCACACTTTCGGGTTCCCAGTCGCTTACAGCCATTGACGCAAACCTTGAGGCCGCCTCGGAGCTTGCTTACTCCGTTGCGGGATCTACTCAAAGGGGTGGCCCCCTGAAATATTTCTGAATCCTGTGATTGTTCAGTCGTGAAAGCCTCGTTGGGTTTTGATTTGGTTTTTCCGAGGTTGATCGAGCGTGTGTTGCTATTGGTGCACCCCGGCCGGGTAAAACTTTCTGAAAGCCGTGTCCGCGGATATGGACGACTTGGAGCACAGTATCTCGATCATAGACAAGCATAACTAAAGTTTACTGCTATAAATTTGACTTATAATGACTAGTAATCAGCTCCACTATAACGGAATGACTAAATAATACTGCCCACAATTGCTTGTTTTGTGTGCCGCTTGCGACCATTGTACCTGACTAGTAAATACTGCAACTACAACGAAATGGCTGAATAAAAGTACCAACAACTGCTGGGTTTCGGGATTACATCATGCTATCTGTATCTGATTAGTAATTGCTGCAACTACAACGGAATGATTAACTAAAAAGGGCCCACTGCTTATTTTATCAGGACGATTACTTATACCTGACTAGTAATTGCTGCAACGATAACCAATAAGTAAAACTGCCAACTGTGTGAGTTCCTCGGTTGACTTCCTCGTTTGGTCTCGAGGGGGAAACACCAGGATGGGTTTGTTTGGTGATAGCTTCAGGTTGGATCCGGTTAGGTCATTCTCACCCCTCTCTGATAACCGCCAGTTGTATCGAGTCTCTATAGTTTGTTTAGTGCATGCCGCCGCTGCCGCTTCAGTCCACCATACCTATGTAGGCGAGGACCGCCGAATTCTAGCCTCGCCGTGTACTGGCCTCAGTACTGACGCTCTTTCTTTGTTTTCTGCTTTGCCCTTTGTCGGCACCCCTTTTGTTAAGCAGGTTTTGAGATCGACGCCGTTAGCAGGGTTACCCTTCCGGCTTGGCCTGGGCAGGGTTATGGACACCATTGGTTATTCTTCAGGGCTCTTAGCCCCATTTGCATCTTGTCCGTAGCTGGACGCTCTATCGTTTTCAAGGTGATTTGGCTCTTTGTATATTATATCTGTATTCTTGACTCTTGGAGTCGCTGTTATATATATCTGTTCTGTGGGTCCCATCGAGGACTGTTGTGTAATGTTATTACTTCGTTTTCCACCCGCACGAAAGTGCCTGGTGGGCACCTTTGAATCGTTTCTATGCGGGTTGGCGAATTTTGCTCAAACTTGCATAGGTCCGATTCAGAGGGTGTTACAGAGTGGTATCAGAGCCCAGCAGTTACGATACCCCACAAGTCCAGCCTCTAGGATAACCTAGCTAACGGCCGAAGTAGAGTGTCAAAACTATTTTGCAAAAACGGTTGGATAGTTCTGAATAGGTCTGATTTTTACTCCCTACCCCTCTGCTGATCCCCTCTTATCTCGACGTGTTTTGAATCTGCTCTCTTATCTTTTCTTCGAGTCCAGGATTTTCTCGTGGTTGGGTTTCCGTCGTACCTTTAGGGTTTCGCTTCCTCCTTTGGTAACGGTGTTCTACTATCCGGTGTTCAAGCTGCCTGATGAATCCGTCTACGGTGTTATCATTCTTTGTTCCTTGTTCGTGCCTTCCGGTGTTTTCCGACGCGACGAAGTCTTCTACATCAGATCTGATGAGAATGTCCATCCCTCCTTTGTTTCCGAACCTCGCTTGTCGAGATCTTCAGTCTGATTCCGAGAATGGATGTACTCTTTCTACGGATTGTGCGGAGTAATAGTTTGGGTGCGTGATGGATTGGCCCCCATGCCGACTACCCCTTCTATTCGCTTTTGTACATTGAAGTGGACGAGAATGCATCGGTTCCCCTTTCCGGAAGTTAGAGGTGGCCTTATCGTTTGATACCTCTATCTTCGTCCTTTGTTTCTCCGGAGTGTTCTCTCGACGATCAGGAACAACGACCCTTTGTTGGTGGTGTCGCCGTTTCAAGATGAAGAAGGAACCATCGTTGGTGGTGTCGCGAGGATCTACACGTAGCGAGAAGACGCAGATCGCCGACCTTCCTTCCGGTACCATGAGGCGGATCTCGAGGGCGAGATCCATTGTTAGTGGTGTCGAATTGTGGCATCCCGCAAAACCACTACTAGAAAATCGCGTTGAATTTGTGCATTGCATCGTCATCATCATGCATTGTTTGACTGCATTATTTGAAAAGCCTAGTTTTGAATGGTACAAAAACCCCTCTCTATTATAAAAGGCAAAACCCCGAAGGTATCGGATATTTATTTTCTCTAAAAACTAATTGCAAAAGTGGTTCTGTTTTAATTAGAACAGGACCAAACAAACACAAATAATAAAACAGCCCCCCCCTAAATCCTAGACTCACCCAATCTATTCCTACCCACCAACCGCAGGGCGCCACATAACCCTCTCACCCATTCTCTACCCACCTGCCACCTCACCGATCCATCAGTCCACCTCTCCTCTTTTTCTCACCCTAGCCAACCTACCCACTCTTCTAAACCTCTCCCTCCGCTGGGCCCTCACCGCCCTGGCCCCACCTGCAGTCCACACCCCCCAGCTCTCTCACCCACCGCGCCTACCCCCCCTTTTCCTTTTCTCACCTTTTTCCCCCTACCCCTCTCCCTACCCTCTCTCTGCCACCCTGGGCCCGCGCCGCCTTCTGCCAGCAGAGATCCCTCTACCCGCTGCGGGTCCCGCCTGGGACCCACCCCCACCTGCCGCGTGCCCCTCTCCTGTAACACCCTCCGAATCGGACCTATGCAGGTTTAGGCAAAATTCACCAAACCCGCATAGAAACGATTCAAAGGTGCCCACCAGGCACTTTCGTGCGGGTGGAAAACGAAGTAATAACATTACACAACAGTCCTCGATGGGACCCATGAGATATATAACGCGACTCAAAGAGTCAAGAATACAAATATAATATACAAAGATCCAAATCACCTTGAAAAGCGATATAGCGTCCAGCTACGGACAAGATGCAATCGGGGCTAAGAGCCCGAGAATAACCAATGGCGTCCATAACCCTGCCAAGGCCGGAAGGTAACCCTGCTAACGGCGTCGATCTCAAAACCTGCTTAACAAAAGGGGTGCCGACAAAGGGCAAAACAGAAAAACAAAGAAGGAGCGTCAGTACTGAGGCCAGTACACGGCGAGGCTAGAATTCGGCGGTCCTCGCCTACAAAGGTATGGTGGATCAAGCGGCAAAGATGCACTAAACAACCTATAGAGACTCGATACAACTGGCGGTTATCAGAGAGGGGTGAGAATGACCTAACCGGATCCAACCTGAAGCTAACACCAAACAAACCCATCCTGGTGTTTCCCCCTCGAGACCAAACGAGGAGGTCAACCGAGGAACTCACACCGTTGGCAGTTTTATTTAATTAGTTATAGTTGCGGTACTTTACTAGTCAGGTTTAGATAATCGTCCTGGTAAAGTAAGCAGTGGGCACTTTTAGTTAACCATTCCGTGATAGTTGCAACAATTACTAATCAAATACAGATAGCATGATATAATCCCAAAACCCAGCAGTTGTTGTTACTTTTACTCAGCCAAGTCGTTGTAGTTGCAATACTTACTAGTCAAATACAATTGTCGCAAGCGACAACCAAACAAGCAATTGTGGGCAGTATTAATTAGCCATTCCGTTGTAGTGGAGCTGATTACTAGTCATTATAAGTCAAATTTATAGCAGTAAACTTTAGTTATGCTTGTCTATGATCGAGATACTGTGCTCCAAGTCGTCCATAACCGCGGACACGGCTTTCAGAAAGATTTAACCCGGCCGGGGTGCACAAATAGCAACACACACACGATCAACCTCGGAAAAACCAAATCAAAACCCAACGAGGTCTCACGACAGAGCAATCACAAGATTCAGAAATATTTCAGGGGGCCACCCCTTAAGTAGAATCGAACGGAGTAAGCAAGCTCGAGACGGCCTCAAGGTCTGCGCTGGGTGGAGCGATCGGGAACCCCAAACGGGCTTGTCGACACCGTAAAACACTCCGCCCAAAATAAGACAAAGTGTGCGTACTGCACAATCGTAAATAAAGCGGTAAACATGGCATAAGTACAGGATCGTAAATAAAACCTCAAACTAGTTTGTGGCCCCAAGAAATAAGACGGAATCAAGCTCTGGCTAGGGGGGGCCCATACTCCCCATATGTGGATAGCGCGATAAATCAAGGAACAGGTATCAAGTACTCGGGGTCTCACGGGACACAAGTGGGCGTTCGGAAACCAAATATTATCTATCACCCACCGATGCCTCTGCTTATTTAATTTTAGTTGTTAAACAGAAATTAAAGTGACGATAAGTAAAGCTAGAATCATCTCCAACATCAACATGCGGCAATACATCAGCATCTGTGGCATATGACGACACACAACAGCACTTGAGCAAGCAACTACGACGCGCAAGTCCAGCTATCTACCAAACAACAGGTGATAGGGTGTGGCCATGGCAATATAGGGCTGCACGGTATTTCACAGGTACGGAAACTAAAGCATCGCAACACAGATAGCAATAGATCAACAGGAGGGAAGTAAATACTAGAAAAGTAAGATAGGTAGAAAGGGGGAGATGCTCGCCTGAAAACATTGCCGAAGGGTCAACCGAAGATCGAAGCTCACATCAACTCAACGGCCTTATCCGCGAAGAAGCAAAACACTAGAAGAACACCGGATGCAATATTTAATAAAACGGCAGAAGATCGGCATGATGCATGTATGATGGATGACATGGCAAGGTGCGATGCAATTAGGTCAGATTAAGCGGAACCGGGGTCCCGACAGTTGATTATATTGTGCAAGTTATTTAGAACCCCCGCAATTTAAATGGTGTTTAACCAAGGCAAGATAAGATACCGGTTCGCTACACAAGTTTAAATGAGGCCGACATGAGACTAGATTTGCCCGCATATGGGCCCCATATTTAATTATAAGGTGAATCGGCATAAGGCCCCCAAACCAATGAGATGCATGCGAGATGACAAATAAATGTGCAACAAGTTGTTATTATGTTATAACATAAGGTTTCGGGAAGGGTTCACACATTAGAGGGAGGGCTCGACGATCTTGTTAGGGTTCGACGAACTTGGGGTTCCGGGGTTCGGGGTCGGTCTCAGGGTCCAGGGTTCGACGGCCTCGGCGGAATCGTTCTCGAACTCCGGGGGTTAGGGTCTTGGCGTTCCGGGAAGCCGGACTTGGTTCAGTGTCGGGGCGTGTCGAATTCTTCCGGGCCGATGCCGTTCTTGTCGTCGCGACGGTCTTGTCGGGTCCGCGCCATCGAGGCGGTCTTGGCATCCGGGGGCGTCTGTCATGGCGTCTGTGAGGGAGTACTTGTCGCATCCGTGTCGGCGAACTTGGCGTGCGGGTTCGGTCTTCGCATCCGGGTCGAAGGTCTTGTCGCATGTGTGGCCGCCGGGTCCGCGAAGTAGTTCTCGTCGTTCTGGAATTCCTTGGTTCCGTGGTCTTCGGGGATCTTGGACGGTCATGGCGATTCCGGGTAGGAGAACTTGTCGGTTCTGGCTTCGATTTCCATGATGGAGATCTTGGGGTTCCTTGTAGATGACCTTCGGATCCTTGAGGGCGATCTGTCGTCGATGGAGAACTTGAAGCTAGGGTCAGGTCAACGGAAGTTCTTGACACCGGGAACGGTTCCTGTTAGTGGTCTTTCCGTTCAGCATCGTCGCCTTCTGGGGCGTTGTTGTTCTTCGTGTGACCCTATACCATATCCTCCCGGATGTCACCAGGACTCCTCAAAAGAACACCAGGTGCTAGCAGCCAACAGACAGCCTTGACGCGGAAAGGGAACGGGCAGGGACATGCGGCGGAGCACCAGCCAGAGGAGAGAGGCCTGCGCGAAGCTTGCAGAGAGCGGGAGGTACTAGGGATGCGACGCAGCGGTGGAGGACGAGGCCGGAAGGAGGCGCGGTTGCGGGCGACGGAGGCGCGGCCGACGCGACTTGGCAGAGGGGAGGACTGGGCGGTGAGGGCGGCCGCGATCGGGCGGTGGGTGGCCGGAGCGGGCCCGAGGGAGGCGGAGGCGAGCCAAGCGGAGGCCGTCGGAGGAGGAACCGGCAGCCACGAGGGGTGACAGGTTGGGAAGAGCCCGGCGGCGGGCGGGCGGAGCTGGGGCGGGCGCGCGACGAGAGCGAGCGAGGAGGCGGAGGAGCGGGTCCCGCGGCGGAGGAGGCAGCGGTGCGGGGAGACGCGGGCGCGCCGCGTCGGGGAAGAGGAGTGGACGCCGGCGCGAGGCGGAGCGGAGGGAGGCGAGGCAGGGGGCGGCGCTCGCGAGGCCGCGCGGTGGCCGGAGGTGGGGCGCCTGCGAGGCGGCGAGGGGGCTCGGCCGAGCGGGGAAGAGGCCGGAGAGGAGAGAGCCGGCGCCGGAGAGGGGGAGGAGTGGCAGGAGGAGGAAGGGGCGGCTCCGACGAGCTCGGGTGGCGGGGCGGTCGCAGGAGAGAACGAGGGGGATGGGAGGTGGTTGCCAGAGAGAGGGAGAGGGAGGCAGGAGGGAGACGCAGGGTGGGGAACGGGCAGGTGGTGGGCCAGGGCGGTTGGGGCGGGATCCCGAGGAGGCTTGCGCGCGTGGGTCGCGTGTGAGGGGGGCCAGGGGCGCGCGTGTGTGTGTTTTGGTGTGTGGGCAGGGAAGGAGAGAGAGAGGGAGGGTGAGGGGTGAGGGGTGACATGGCGCCTTGTGGTTGGTTGGGAGGAGAGGAGAGGGTGAGGTGGCGTGATCCGATTGGGTGGGGTGATGTGGAGGGATAAGGTGGGTAGAATTCTGGGTAGGTTTAGGATTAGATGGGGCATGTAGGTGGACCGTTTATTATTTCTGGGGCGGTCGTTCGGTCGGTTCGGACCGTTCGACTGCCCCACCAAAAATAATTAAATATTTTATTTAATTGAATTGGGCCGTTTGAAACCCGATAGCAACAAAACAAAATAGTCCGGAGATCCGGGGTTCGGCGTTTTAATAAAAGATGGGGCGTTTGGAAAACAAATCGGGGTTTGCAAAATAGTTTTTGACAAACAACATGCGACGATGACGATGCAATGCACAAATTCAACGCGATTTTCTAGTAGTGGTTTTTGCGGGATGCCACAATTCGACACCACTAACAAGGGATCTCGCCCTCGAGATCCGCCTCATGGTACCAGAAAGAAGGTCGGCGTTCTCCGTCTTCACGCTTTGTGTAGACCCTCGCGACACCACTAACGAGGGTTCCTCCTCCATCTTGAAATCGGCGACACCACCAACAAAGGGTCGTTGTTCCTGATCGTCGAGAGAGCACTCCGGAATCAAAAGGTCGAAGGTAGAGGTATCACAAATAAAGCCACCCCCAACTTCCGATGGAAAAGGGGAACCGATGCATTCTCATCCACTTCAATGTACAAAAGCGAATAGAAAGGGTAGTCGGCATGGGGGCCAATCCATCACGCACCCAAACTATTACTCCGCACAATCAGTGGAAAAGAGTGCAACCATTCTTGGAATCAGACTGAAGATCTCGACAAGCGAGATTCGGAAACAAAGGAGGGATGGACATTCTCATCAGATCTAATGTAGAAGACTTCGTCGTGTCGGAAAACACCGGAAGGCACAAACAGGAACAAAGAATGATAACACCGTAGACGGATTCATCAGGCAGCTTGAACACCGGACGGTAGAACACCGTTATCAAAGAAGGAAGCGAAACCCTGAAGGTACGACGGAAACCCAACCACGAGAATTCCTGGACTCGAAGAAAGAGGAGAGAGCGGATTCAAAACACGTAGGGGTAAGAGGAGAATAGCAGAGGGGTAAGGAATAAAATCAGACCTAATCAGAACTATCCAACCGATTCTTGCAAAATAGTTTTGACACTCTACTTCGGCCGTTAGCTAGGTTATCCTACAATTTGGACTTGTATCGCATACCGCTGAGCTCGATACCACTCAGAACACCCTCCGATCGGACCTATGCAGTTTAGGCAAAATTCACCAAACCCGCATAGAAACGATTCAAAGGTGCACCAGCACTTTCGCGGGTGGAAAACGAAGTACATTACACAACAGTCCTCGATGGGACCTGTAACCGATATATATAACGGCGACTCAAAGAGTCAAGAATACAAATATAATATACAAAGATCCAAATCACCTTGAAAACGATATAGCGTCCAGCTACGGACAAGATGCAACTGGGGCTAAGAGCCCTGGAGAATAACCAATGGCGTCCATAACCCTGCCCAGGCCAAGCCGGAAGGTAACCACTAACAAGGCCGATCTCAAAACCGCTTAACAAAAGGGGTGCCGAAAGGCAAAACAGAAACAGAGAAGGAGCGTCGATCGAGGCGATACACGAGGCTAGAATTCGGCGGTCCTCGCCTACAAAGGTATGGTGGACTGAAGCGGCAGCGGCAGCATGCACTAAACAACCTATAGAGACTCGATACAACTGGCGGTTATCAGAGAGGGGTGAGAATGACCTAACCGGATCCAACCTGAAGCTAACACCAAACAAACCCATCCTGGTGTTTCCCCCTCGAGACCAAACGAGGAGGTCAACCGAGGAACTCACACCGTTGGCAGTTTTATTTAATTAGTTATAGTTGCGGTACTTTACTAGTCAGGTTTAGATAATCGCCCGTAAAGTAATGGGCACTTTAGTTAACCATTCCGTGATAGTTGCAACAATTACTAATCAAATATGATAGCATGATATAATCCCAAAACCCAAAGTTGTTGTTACTTTTACTCAGCCAAGTCGCTAGAAGTTGCAATACTTACTAGTCAAATACAATTGTCGCAAGCGACAACCAAACAAGCAATTGTGGGCAGTATTAATTAGCCATTCCGTTGTAGTGGAGCTGATTACTAGTCATTATAAGTCAAATTTATAGCAGTAAACTTTAGTTATGCTTGTCTATGATCGAGATACTGTGCTCCAAGTCGTCCATAACCGCGGACACGGCTTTCAGAAAGATTTAACCCGGCCGGGGTGCACAAATAGCAACACACACACGATCAACCTCGGAAAAACCAAATCAAAACCCAACGAGGTCTCACGACAGAGCAATCACAAGATTCAGAAATATTTCAGGGGGCCACCCCTTAAGTAGAATCCGCAACGGAGTAAGCAAGCTCCGAGACGGCCTCAAGGTCTGCGTCAGTGGCTGTGAGCGACTGGGAACCCCAAACGGGGCTTGTCGACACCGCGTAAACACTCCGCTTAAAATAAAGACAAAGTGCAGTACCTCGCACAATCGTAAATAAAGCGGTAAACATGGCATAAGTACAGGATCGTAAATAAAACCTCAAACTAGTTTGTGGCCCCAAGAAATAAGACGGAATCAAGCTCTGGCTAGGGGGGGCCCATACTCCCCATATGTGGATAGCGCGATAAATCAAGGAACAGGTATCAAGTACTCGGGGTCTCACGGGACACAAGTGGGCGTTCGGAAACCAAATATTATCTATCACCCACCGATGCCTCTGCTTATTTAATTTTAGTTGTTAAACAGAAATTAAAGTGACGATAAGTAAAGCTAGAATCATCTCCAACATCAACATGCGGCAATACATCAGCATCTGTGGCATATGACGACACACAACAGCACTTGAGCAAGCAACTACGACGCGCAAGTCCAGCTATCTACCAAACAACAGGTGATAGGGTGTGGCCATGGCAATATAGGGCTGCACGGTATTTCACAGGTACGGAAACTAAAGCATCGCAACACAGATAGCAATAGATCAACAGGAGGGAAGTAAATACTAGAAAAGTAAGATAGGTAGAAAGGGGGAGATGCTCGCCTGAAAACATTGCCGAAGGGTCAACCGAAGATCGAAGCTCACATCAACTCAACGGCCTTATCCGCGAAGAAGCAAAACACTAGAAGAACACCGGATGCAATATTTAATAAAACGGCAGAAGATCGGCATGATGCATGTATGATGGATGACATGGCAAGGTGCGATGCAATTAGGTCAGATTAAGCGGAACCGGGGTCCCGACAGTTGATTATATTGTGCAAGTTATTTAGAACCCCCGCAATTTAAATGGTGTTTAACCAAGGCAAGATAAGATACCGGTTCGCTACACAAGTTTAAATGAGGCCGATATGAGACTAGATTTGCCCGCATATGGGCCCCATATTTAATTATAAGGTGAATCGGCATAAGGCCCCCAAACCAATGAGATGCATGCGAGATGACAAATAAATGTGCAACAAGTTGTTATTATGTTATAACATAAGGTTTCGGGAAGGGTTCACACATTAGAGGGAGGGCTCGACGATCTTGTTAGGGTTCGACGAACTTGGGGTTCCGGGGTTCGGGGTCGGTCTCAGGGTCCAGGGTTCGACGGCCTCGGCGGAATCGTTCTCGAACTCCGGGGGTTAGGGTCTTGGCGTTCCGCGAAGCCGGACTTGGTTCGTCGGGCGTGTCGAATTCTTCCGCCGATGCCGTTCTTGTCGCTGACGGTCTTGTCGGGTCCGCGCCATCGAGGCGGTCTTGGCATCCGGGCGTCGTCATGGCGTCTGTGAGGGAGTACTTGTCGATCCGTGTCGGCGAACTTGGCGCGGCGGGTTCGGTCTTCGCACCGGTCAAGGTCTTGTCGCATGTGGCCGCCGGGTCCGCGAAGTAGTTCTCGTCGTTCTGGAATTCCTTGGTTCCGTGGTCTTCGGGGATCTTGGACGGTCATGGCGATTCCGGGTAGGAGAACTTGTCGGTTCTGGCTTCGATTTCCATGATGGAGATCTTGGGGTTCCTTGTAGATGACCTTCGGATCCTTGAGGGCGATCTGTCGTCGATGGAGAACTTGAAGCTAGGGTCAGGTCAACGGAAGTTCTTGACACCGGGAACGGTTCCTGTTAGTGGTATTTCCGTTCAGCATCGTCGCCTTCTGGGGCGTTGTTGTTCTTCGTGTGACCCTATACCATATCCTCCCGGATGTCACCAGGACTCCTCAAAAGAACACCAGGTGCTAGCAGCCAACAGACAGCCTTGACGCGGAAAGGGAACGGGCAGGGACATGCGGCGACGGAGCACCAGCCAGCAGGACAGAGAGGCCCGTGCGCGAGCTTGCAGAGCCGGGCGGAGGTACTAGGGGATGCGACGCAGGCGGTGGAGGACGAGGCCGGAAGGAGGGCGCGGTTGCCGGCGACGGAGGCGCGGGCCGACGCGGACTTGGCAGAGGCGGGGAGGACCTGGCGGCAGGCGGCCGGCGATCGGGCGGGCGGGGTGGCCGAGCGGCCCGAGGGAGGCGGAGGCGAGCTGCGAGGCCGTCGGAGGAGGAACCGGCCGACGAGGTGACGCGGGGTTGAAGAGCCCGGCGGCGGGCTCAGCGGCGGAGCTGGGGCGGCGCGGACGAGAGCGAGGAGGCGGAGGAGCGGGTCCCGGCCGAGGAGGCAGCGGTGGCGAGACGGGGCCGACGCGTCGGGAAGAGGAGGGGCGCCGCGAGGCGAGGAGGGAGGAGGCAGGGGCGGAGGCGCGGGCATGGTGGCCGGAGGTGGGCGCTGAGGCGGGAGGGCTCGCGAAGGGAAGAGGCCGAGAGGAGAGCCGGCCGAGAGGGGAGGAGTGAGGAGGAAGGCGGCCCGACGAGCCTCGGTGGCGGCGGTCGCAGGGAGAGAACGAGGGGATGGGAGGTGGTTGCGAGAGAGGGAGAGAGGCGGAGGGAGACGCAGGTGGGGAACGGGCAGTGGTGGGCAGGCGGTTGGGGCGGGATCCCGAGGAGGCTTGCGTGGGTCGCGTGTGAGGGGGCCAGGCGTGTGTGTGTTTTGGTGTGTGGGCAGGGAAGGAGAGAGAGAGGGAGGGTGAGGGGTGAGGGGTGACATGGCGCCTTGTGGTTGGTTGGGAGGAGAGGAGAGGGTGAGGTGGCGTGATCCGATTGGGTGGGGTGATGTGGAGGGATAAGGTGGGTAGAATTCTGGGTAGGTTTAGGATTAGATGGGGCATGTAGGTGGACCGTTTATTATTTCTGGGGCGGTCGTTCGGTCGGTTCGGACCGTTCGACTGCCCCACCAAAAATAATTAAATATTTTATTTAATTGAATTGGGCCGTTTGAAACCCGATAGCAACAAAACAAAATAGTCCGGAGATCCGGGGTTCGGCGTTTTAATAAAAGATGGGCGTTGAAAACAAATCGGGTTTGCAAAATAGTTTTGACAAACAACATGCGATGACGATGCAATGCACAAATTCAACGCGATTTTCTAGTAGTGGTTTTTATGGATGCCACATCTCCTCCCTTCTCTCTGTCCCCTGCTGCCCAGCCTCTCCGTCCCAGCCTCCGCCACCCCTGCCTCCTTCCTCGTGCCTCCCTGACGCAGCCCGGCCTCGCCACCCCGCCCCTCTCCTCCCACGCCCTCCTCCCTCTCCTTCTTCCTGTCCGCAACCACCCCACCTCGCCGTCCGCCCCTGCCCTCCTCGCGCCGCCGCTGCCCGCCGCCGGCAAGCCCGCTGGCCTCGCTGCTCGCCGAGCCGCCGCACCGCAGCGCCCCACGCTTCCCCACCTGCCGGTGCCGCCGCGAGCCGCACTCGCCTCTCTCTCCCGCCGGCCGCTGCCGCCATTGAGCCGCCCGTCGGACCGCCCCTCCAAAGACGCTGTAACCCGGTCAACCGCCTGCCGCTTCCTCGCCGCCGAGCCAAGACCTCCACCGCCCGTGGCTCGCCTCCTCCCTGCGAGCAAGCGTCGCCGCCGGCCGTCAGCCGGGCCCCGCGTTTCCCCAACCGCAGCAGAGCCCACCAGGCCGCCCAGCGCGCGCGCCGCTGCCCTTCGCCGCCGCCAGCCGAAGGCGCTCGCCCGAGCCTCATAACCGGGCCGCATCGTCTCGGTCGGCGAGGCCTCCGTCAACAGTCCGGGACAAACTCAAGACCGATCCGGGCCCGATCCAAGACCACACGGCGACAAGTTCACCTTCCCGAGTCGGACTCAAGACGCTGTGACCCGGACGCCGAAACCACCGACAAGCTCTCTAACCCGGATACCCCAAGTGCTTCTTCCCGAACCGAGGATCAAGTTGCCTCGGACCGACAACCGCCAAGATCTACCGATGTCCAAGGACCCGATGACCACCGAGATCGCCACCGGTTCGATATGCACGCCACCGCGGACGAACAAGTACTTCGTCATGGTACGACAAGAACCCCGGACACCGATGCCAAGATCATCGGCATGAGATCGAGACCCCGGACCCGAAGACCACATGCGACAAGATCTTCGCCCCGAATGCGGAATCAAGTACCCGAACGCCAAGACCTCCGCCGGAAAGGACAAGACCAACGACGTGACCCGAAGACCGCAAATGCTACAAGAACGGCACAGACCAGGGCGGACCCGATGCGTCCCGGCACCGAACCAAGACCTGCTTCCCGGTTTGCCGAGGTCACCGACACAGGACAACAAGACCTACCCCCGACCCGAGACCTGCTCCTAAGTCCGAGAACGACCTCGTCGATCCCGTCGAACCCTGGACCCCAGATCCGTCGAACCCTGAGACCGACCCCGAACCCCGGAACCCAAGATCGTCGAGCCCCCTCTGATGTGTGACCCCTTTTCCTCGAACCCTATTTTATAACATAACAACTTGTTGCATATTTAATTGTCATCTCGCATGCATCTTGTGTGGTTTGGGGGCCTTTTGCCGATTCACCTAATAATTAAATATGGGGCCCATATGCGGACAAATCTAGCCTTATATTGGCCTCATTTAAACTTGTGTAGCGAACCCGTATTACTTCTTACCTTGTTAAACAACATTTAATTTGCGGGGGTCCTAAATAACTTGAACCATCTAATTAATTGTCGGGACCCCGGTTCCGCTTAATATGACCTAATTGCATCGCACCTTTGCCATGTCATTCACCATGCATGCATCATGCCGATATTTTGCCTTAGTATTAAATAGTGTATCCGATGTTTCTTCTAGTGTTTTGCTTCTTCGCGGATAAGGCCGTTGAGTTGATGTGAGCTTCGCCCCGATCTTCGGTTGAACCCTTCGACAATGTTTTCAAAGCAGCATCTCCCTTTTCTACCTATCTTACTTTTATAGTATTTACTTCCTCCTGATCTATTGCTATCTGTTATGCGCTTTAGTTTTCCGCACTGATATACCGTGCAGCCCTATATTGCCTTGGACACATCCTATTACCTGTTGATTGGTAGATAGTTGGACTTTCGCGTCGTAGTCGCTTGCTCAAGTGCTGTTGCGTGTCGTCCATTGCCACAGTTGCTGATGTATTGCCGCATGTTGAGGTTGGAGATGATTCTAGTTTTACTTATCGCACACTTTAATTCCTGTTTAACAACTAAAATTGAAATAAGCAGAGGCATCGGTGGGTGATAGATAATATTTGGTTTCCGAACGCCCACTTGTGTCCCGTAAGACCCCGAGTACTTGATACCTGTTCCTTGATTTATCGTGCTATCCACATCCGGGAGGTATATGGGACCCCCCTGAGCCAGAGCTTGATTCAGTCATATTTCTAGGGGCCACAAACTAGTTTGAGGTTTTATTTACGATCCTGTACTTATGCCATGCTACTTTCTGTATTTAAATTGTGCGAGGAGCACACTGTACTGTTTAGGTAAGCGGAGTGATTACGCGGTATCGACAAGCCCAGCCACACTTTCGGTTCCCGCCGCCATGCCATTGACGCAAACCTTGAGGCCGCCGAGCTTGCTTACTCCGCTATGGATCTACTCAAAGGGTGGCCCCAAATATTTCTGAATCCTGATTGTTCATCGTGAAAGCCTCGTTGGGTTTTGATTTGGTTTTCCGAGGTTGATCGGCGTGTGTTGCTATTGGTGCACCGCCGGTAAAACTTTCTGAAAGCCGTGTCCGCGGATATGGACGACTTGGAGCACAGTATCTCGATCATAGACAAGCATAACTAAAGTTTACTGCTATAAATTTGACTTATAATGACTAGTAATCAGCTCCACTATAACGGAATGACTAAATAATACTGCCCACAATTGCTTGTTTTGTGTGTCGCTTGCGACCATTGTACCTGACTAGTAAATACTGCAACTACAACGAAATGGCTGAATAAAAGTACCAACAACTGCTGGGTTTCGGGATTACATCATGCTATCTGTATCTGATTAGTAATTGCTGCAACTACAACGGAATGATTAACTAAAAAGGGCCCACTGCTTATTTTATCAGGACGATTACTTATACCTGACTAGTAATTGTTGCAACGATAACCAATAAGTAAAACTGCCAACTGTGTGAGTTCCTCGGTTGACTTCCTCGTTTGGTCTCGAGGGGGAAACACCAGGATGGGTTTGTTTGGTGATAGCTTCAGGTTGGATCCGGTTAGGTCATTCTCACCCCTCTCTGATAACCGCCAGTTGTATCGAGTCTCTATAGTTTGTTTAGTGCATGCCGCCGCTGCCGCTTCAGTCCACCATACCTATGTAGGCGAGGACCGCCGAATTCTAGCCTCCGTGTCTTGGCCTCGATCGACGCTCTTTCTTTGTTTTCCTTTGCTTGCCTTTGTCGGCACCCTTTGTTAAGCAGGTTTTGAGATCGACGCCGTTAGCAGGGTTACCCTTCCGGCTTGGGCAGGGTTATGGACACCATTGGTTATTCTTCAGGGCTCTTAGCCCCATTTGCATCTTGTCCGTAGCTGGACGCTCTATCGTTTTCAAGGTGATTTGGCTCTTTGTATATTATATCTGTATTCTTGACTCTTGGAGTCGCTGTTATATATATCTGTTCTGTGGGTCCCATCGAGGACTGTTGTGTAATGTTATTACTTCGTTTTCCACCCGCACGAAAGTGCCTGGTGGGCACCTTTGAATCGTTTCTATGCGGGTTGGCGAATTTTGCTCAAACTTGCATAGGTCCGATTCAGAGGGTGTTACAAGTATGTAGCACAAATAAAACATCACAAAGTCTAACAGGATAAGTAATATATGACAAGTGCTAGTAGCTGACCCACGTCTCTGTCCTAGCTACATCAGGCGTCGTCGTCGGACAAACATAAGGAATAAGCAGGCGACGTGGGTGCGATGGTAAAGTCATCGGGGCTGAACCCGTAGTACGGGCCCTAAGGGCACAGGGTGGAGGAGCCCGCGCCGTCGGACCTAGAGGGACCCGCCTACTGGACGGGTTGCTGGTGCTGAAAGGCCACCAAGATCTCGTACCGCTGCGCCATCACCGTAGGATCCTCGCTGAGTGTTTGGACCAAGGGGTCAAGAAGCTATATCTCGACCAATCGGTGCTCACGCCATCATGGCGACCCTCATACCCACGGTCCTATTCTGAATGGCCCTAGCTCAATCCTCGGGGAAGTTTAGGATCCCTTCGTCCTGAAGTGCTAGACTGCCATACAGTCGTAGGAACGTGCCGCCTCCTCGGGGGACCGCCATGTCCCAAGGTGGCGCCTCCTCCCATCGATGGTGATCTTATAGCCTCTCAAGTGGGGATCCTCGTCGGCTTCTTATACACACCGCGGTACGTCGTCTCCCCCCGCGACATACTACTTAAAAAGACAACAATCATTAGACATATAACAACATGTATCAAATTAGTAAGTAGATCTAACTAACTTTGCTATGTAAATATATACAACATGATGAGTTCACATGAATTGAAAACAATCGGGACTAGCAGGGGTATATGGCGCTACACCAAGGATCAATGCAGGGGTATATGACTTCTCTCATTCGTTTTCCACTAATTATACAAGAAATTATCTTTGACCAACTAGATATTTCTCGGCGTTTTCTTTGAGAAGATGGGACGAGAAGCAAATAACCTTCTGCCAAATGTTTCCATATGTAACAGCAAGTATGCTCCTATGGATACATTAGTTCAAATACATTAGAAGCCTGATCTAGTTCATCTATCTCTCAAAACCTGATCTACACAATGGCCTAGCATACAAAATAATGATATATTGACGAATGCTCCTATGGATACATATATGAATTATACCAGGTATAAGAACATATATAGTGGTTGAATGAAACAGATGTTAAACCAGCCCTCTAACATGGAAAATGCAACTGCGGCCAATTATTTGCATGATAATTTAGAGCTTCTACAATACATAATCAGGTAGGAAAGACCAAGCAAACCCTTCCTAAAGAGACCTAGAGGGAGGTAATGTGCATGTATCAATAGTCTTACTGGCATGGATATCTTCAGAATAATCTTAAATTATGGATCAAGCAACTAGAGACAGTGTAGGATGCTATTCTATTACTGACATTTAGACAGTGTCAACACCTTTAACAATGAGTAGAATGAAATGAGGGTGGTAAAAAGGGACATCATTCCAGAATGTTGTTCAAAAAACCTAAACAAGGTAAATTTCACCAATATCGGTCACACAGATACTGGTAGCAGATAGTGTTAAGTAGAATTATAAGGAAATAACCTAGAATTTACCCAAGGTGGTTATCCAAGCGGAAACAATATCAGGAATGTAGGATGACTAGTACAATATTCATGGATACTGCTAAGTATCCACAAGCCAAATCAACCAGAGCATGATAGAATTAGCAACTATACTACACAATCTGCTGCAAGCTCACAATGAAGACAGAGAGGGGTAGAACCCTAGATTGAGTGAGCATCTGTGAGGGAGAGAAGAATAAGTAGTACTAGGGGAAGGCCAGGGGAAGGACGTGGCGATTACCTAGGGTGGCTTGAGCAGAAGATGGACGGCGAGGTGGCTTCTGGTGGAGGTGGCGAGCGAAAATTTTGTGCGTTGCCCTTCTCCTCCTGCTGTGGGCGGGGCCTCCTCCTCCTTCCTGAAGCTTGGTGGCACGATGGTCCCTGCTGTGGGCGCGGCCTCCTCCTGTAGAGAGGCGAGAGGCGTGCGGGCGAGCGGCATGGGATGGTGCTCCTGCTCCTCCTTCCCTTCGGCGGACGCGGGACGACGATGGAGCGAGGGGGGATGGCACGGACGTGCGGTGCGCGGCGGAGGGGAATTGGGGATCGAGCGAATATGCTAGGGTTGCGAAGGAGAATTGGGGATCGAGGGATTGGGGGATCGAGGGGTGCTGGGTGAGACAGGGTGTAGGGGTTCGTAGCATGGAAAACAAAAAAATTCTACCGCATGAACACACAATCAAGATCTAATCTATGATCAAGCCAAGATCTATCTACTAGATCGGTGCAACAAGTTTATAGAGTACTAACCCTCGAAGATCCAAAGCGGTTAACGAGAGCAGATTCTCGTGGGTGATGTAGTCGTTCACTTGCCGATCTCAAGATCGCGTAGACGATCCTTCCAAGCCGCTGCTCCCGCCTCCCATGATGAGGGTCACACGTACGGTACTCGATGAAGACCTTCCTCTCCCTTGTTCCAGCAGGCAGCGGAGGTTGTAGCTCTCTCCTCGCGATTCCGGCAGCACGACGGCGTGGTGTCGGAAGTAGAGGGGAGATCCCACAGGGCTTCGCCTAAGCCGGATCGAGTATGGTGGAGTAGAGGGAGCCCCGACAATCTAGGGTTTAGAGGGCGAGGTTTAGAGGTAGCTAGCAACTAGAGTTTAGCTAGTCGGTAGCGGTTTAGAGGAGATCTAGATTGGTCGCAACTAGAGAGGGGGGCGGCGGCCAACCTAGGGTTTCTTGGGCGCCTAGGGCAAGGGGATACCTTGGGGTGCGCCCCTAACCCTCCTTATATAGGTGGGGGCGTCCAAGGGTGTTCCCAACCTAGGTGGAAACCCTCCCTAACTCAGAAACCTTCCCTATCTCGGAAACCATGTTGGGATTTGACTTTTTCGAACTGCCTTTTTGACTTTCAAATGAGAGTTTGATTTCTCTTTTCCAAGTGTCCAGCCAAGTGACATAGGACATGATGCAACCATTACATTTTGTCATGACACATCCATGTACCCTTCCCTTTCCGGATCGGTGAACCTTCTAGACCCTTCTAGAACATTCCGATGAAAACACCGGAATCATTCCCGAACTACGAAATTGGACTTTCCTTATATGAATATTATTCTCCGGACCATTCCGGATCTCCTCGTGATATCCCGGATCCCATCCGAGACTCTGAACAACATTCGGTCTCTTTACTCACATTCCATATCTACTAAACAACATCGAATCCTTAAGTGTGTCTCCCTACGGTTCGTGAATTATGCAGACATGATCAAGACTCTTCTTCGATCAATAACCAATAGAGGAATCTAGAAATTCATATGGCTCCCACATATTTCTACGATTACTTCGTGATCGAATGAACCATTTACATACGATACCAATTTCCCTTTGTCTCACGATACTTTACTTATCCGAGGTATGATAGTCGGTATCTGTGCATACCTAGTTCAACCTCCTTACCAATAAGTACTCTTTTCTCGTTCCCGTGATATGTGATGCCTTGTGAGCCAGTCACATGCTTGCAAGCTAATTGGATGATATTCCACCGAGAGGGCCCAGAGTATATCTATCCGTCATATGGATGGACAAATCCCAATCTTTATCCATGTGCCTCAACACATACTTTTCGAACACTCAATGCCACCTTTATAGTCACCCAGTTACGGTGTGGTGTTTGATGTCATCAAAGCATCCTTTCGTTGATGGTGATTAGCATGATCTCATGGTCAAAGGAATTAGGTTACTATGTATCATAAAGCTTATAGCAAGTGAACTATATTAAATGACTTGATCTTTATGCTATGCTTAACTAAAGGAGTATGTCCATCACATCATTCTCGTAATGATATGAACCTGTTGTTAATAACATCTCTATGTTCATGATCAGGAAACCATGATCATATATTAACCAACAAGCTAGTTTAACAAGAGGCTTTACTAGGGACTCTTTTATGTTTACAAATCACACAAGTATTAATGTTTCTGGTTAATAAAATTATAGCATGGTATGTAAACATTTATCATAAGCATGAAGATATGATAATAACCACTTTATTATTGCCTCTTGGGCATATCTCCAACAGTCTCCCACTTGCACTAGAGTCAATAATCTAGTTTCAAACCTTTGTGCATTAAATACCTATGGCTTTCCGGTGTTGTATTTACACGATTGCTAGTGGTCAACTGATCTCCAGATCTGACACTTTTAGATCCGTGTGTAATTGCATGTCTTTGCATCTCTACGCATCACTCATTCTCTAATGAGATGGCTTTGTATAAATTTGGTCCTTTGGTGAGACCTTTAGTTCCTTGGGGTTAAAACATGTTGATAATATTATCGTACAATATATCTTCATAGTACTATCCCGTTGTGAACCACACCTAGTTTGATAACAAACTACTTGACACAAATGCCCTCTTTTGCTGCTATTATAGCAGTCGTATACTTAGCCTTTTGTTGTAGTATCTCTCATAATGTCTTAACTTTGGAACTCATCCAAATCCATTATGGAACTTACTTTCCATCATATCGTGCCACCCTTAGTTTAGATAGAGATAAACTTAATTTGTACTTTGTGACAAAACTAGGATCAATGTAATACTTTTACAATGAACTAACCATCTATTTGTCACTTCTACAAAATAATATATTCTTAGTTCTTCTAAAAGATCATAAGAATATCTTTACTATCGTCCAATAATCATCTTATGAATCATTCTGGTATACGCTCATAACATTTAGAGCATAGGACATATCTGGATTTGTACACATCACAACATGATTGATAAAGTACTCTTTGTGATTTTATATATCAAGTATCAAAAATACTTGAATCTTTATTCAATCCTTCCTGTGCAACAAGAACCTTTCTTATAGTTTATATATTGAACTCATTCAATATCTCATCTATGTACTTCTGGCACAACCATATTAGCGTCTCAATTTATCCATATAGACATTGATGCCAAATATTCGGGTTCTGCCTAAGCCTTTCATCGAGATGAAATTCTTAACCTGTGTCAATAAAAAGATACATCATTTCCAATCAACAATATGTCTTCCACATAATGTATTAGAAACATGTCTTAGCGCTCCCACTTAATTTCTTGCAAATGCAAGCATCTTCATTGTCTCCGATAAAATTAAACTCTTTTAACAGTTTCATCATAGTGAAGATTCCAACTCCGCGATGCTTACTTCAACCATTGAAGTTTGCATATGATTTTAGCATCCTTTGAATTAACAAAACCCTTTGGACCGTGTCATGCACACGTCCTAGGTAACCATTCTATTAGAAGAACTTGTTTTGTTTATTCAACTACCACATAACAAAATTATATGTACTGGTTGCTACATTAATCCGTCTAGACTAAATATCGCTTAATGAAAGATCAGATCTTGTCATAGTCAACTCTTTGAACATTGTCGTGAACTCTTTTCCGATATGTCGATAATTTCATAGATGTGAAACATCCATGTCTATTTCTTTATAGATCCAAATACGACTGTAAGGTCTTGCACCTTTTCAGAGGGTCTTTCAAGTTCAAAGCTTGATATCTCGTATATGGAACTATCACGGATTTTATGTCTTCAAACCATTTGATGGAGTCAGGGCCCATCATCGCTTCTTTCCATATAGTCGGATCATTATTGTCAAATAATGATTTAACTCTCAAATCTTGGTATTTGATTGGTTACCCGACCTACTTGTTTCAATAGGAACTTAGACCTCCGTGACCACAACCTTTGAGGCACGTGAGCCATGGGCATTGTTGCTGCCTCCGAAACACTTTATAGCGCTGCGCAACTTTGCACATATAGCTAAGGTTCTTTTAACCTTATCAAAGTTCTATTGTCCTCCCACTTAACTTTTCACGGAAAATTCCTTTATCAAAGAAACTTGACGTTCTAAGCGACAAACATTTTTGTCTTTGGTGTTATGGAGGAATACTCAATGATTATTCAAAATAACATACAAAGATATGTTCATCCGATTTTGGTTGCAAACATCTTTCTTATGCATAGCATACCAATGTTTAAGAAAGGACAACTTGGGTTTTATCCCAAACCATAACTTTATATGGTGTCATTTCAACAGATTATGATGGAGCTCTTTTCAGTGGAAAAACGCTAGTCTCTAAATCTTTAAAATATAATGGCAGTTTTATCAATTACACCTTTGATCTTACCATGTCAAACAAGGTTTCATTGCATATCTCGATTATTCCATACTCATATGGTGTTTCGGGAAACGCAAATACATGGAACGATTCCTCAAATCTTAGGTGTTATGCTAAACTTTATAACTCAAATATCTTCCTTATGATCCTATCATAAATTCTTTATTTTCTTGTTACATTGATTTTGCACTTCATCTTGAAAGTCTTTAAACTTTTCAAATGTTTCACACTTCATCCTTATTAAGTAAATATTCATATATTCACTCAAATTTTTGGAGAAAGCATATGAAGTTGAAATCTATCGCTCTTGACTACACATAATAGACTTCATACAACAATATGTACAAGTTCCAATAAGCTAGTCATCCGTTCCCTTTGGCCTATGGGCGGAGTTTTAATTATCTCTAGGAAAATATCAAAAGTGTCATTTGATCAAAAATCAAAATACT
Source organism: Avena longiglumis (assembly GCA_030063025.1). Taxonomy (NCBI): domain Eukaryota; kingdom Viridiplantae; phylum Streptophyta; class Magnoliopsida; order Poales; family Poaceae; genus Avena; species Avena longiglumis. Next base: position 72,673,905 of record CP125979.1, read on the forward strand.
CCAAAATTCCATCCACATGGAGTTTCGTCATGTTTTCTTTCCAATATAATTTAAACGGCGATGTCACTTCCTAAGTGATCTTTCTTATCAATTGTCTTTTGACATTTTTAGCAATATTTTTATGGATGTGATTTATCCAATGAGATTTGTAAAATCATCCATCTTTTATGGATTACGGCAATTATTTGAACAACCCTTTTGATCTCATAATACCTGATAAAACAAATCTTGAAGGAAAGCTTTGATGTTAACGAGCAACACAACAACCCTTTATTTGTTCTCGATGAACATCATCACATATTCTTTTGCTAGTTACTTAGGCCATTGTAGTTCATGAATTGTGTTGTTTCGTATGACGATTCACACCAACAAATTCAGTATCCAATACTTAAGAACCACATTGTTTAATAAGCAAAAAATATAGCCATAACATGTATATCCTCTATATATCTATGCTGAACAATTCTAGTCTTTTCTTTTCTGCCATATATTTTTGAGATTCTCTTTCAGTATTTCCTTTTCTGTTCGAAACAATCTATCAACATCAATAGTGGAGCCATACACATGACACATAGTCCAAAGCATGTATAGTTAAATACCAATGTCTTTAGACTTGCACTTTGAAGTAGATCACCATCATCAAATACTTGGTGTTCTTTCAAATTCCATTCTTTAGTAATCTTTTAGTGTAGTAAACATTTTATCAAATATTCACCCTTATCATGGAACTATTCATGATCAAGCTACTTTTAGTTTATAACGGTGAATCGCGAGTATAATGTTGCTCTCCAAAACCTTTTGGAGGATTAGGACGACAAGCGTCTCCAACCTTTTTCAAATTCTCATCAAATATGAGAACATAAACTTTGCCATATTATACTCTCTCATGTTGCAAACAAAACATCATTTCAGATATCGCAATATCTTCCACACATCATGGTTTCTGAAACAACTCTTTCAGATCCTAGATAACCTTGATATTAAAACAATCTTTTGAATATCAAGAATCATGGAGACAAACATGATACTTATATACTAACACTGAAATTTTCACTCTTGATTTAATACCAATTATTAAACTTCACGGAGTAACCGGAACTTACTGAAAGTTTGCAATAGGACTTTTAAACTTTAGATTAACACTTAAAAACAATACGATACCAGTTCGTAAAGTAAATAACCGGAATTCTATAGTTCTATTATCTCAATTATAACTAAGCGCAAGGTGGTAAACGGATGCCAATGACTACAACAACTATGCAAATTTACTTTGATTTAATTTATGATAAATAGTGTTCAACTTTTAATCATATTGCTATTGAACTCCCACTCAAAACAATATCCCTCACATTGTTTTAGTGATCACACGAACCAAATTCACTACACCAAGTCCGATCATCACGTGACATGATATAGTTTCAAAGACGAACAATCATCATGTTCATCATATCATCTATATGACTCATGCTTTACCTTTCGGTATCTGTGTTCCGAGACCATGTCTGTACATGCTAGGCTCGTCAAGATCAAACCTTAGCTTCCACATGACCAAATTTGGCTTGCTCCCATTGTATACACTCGTAGAATCTAACACACCCTATCAACACGTGGTGCTTCGAAACAACGAGCTTTGGCAACGGTGCCTACTAACGACGAACACTATATAACTTGATATTTTTTGAGAGGGATCATCTTATAATGCTACCGTCGCGAACTAAGCAATACAAGATGCATAAAAGGATGAACATCACATGCAATTCAAAATATGTGATATGATATGGCCTTTCTTCTTGTGCTTCCGATCTCCATCTTCAAGCACGAACATGATCTCCATCATCACCGGCATGGCGTCAAGGTCAATGGCGCCGCTCCATGGTTGTCTTCCACCAGCATCAACTATTACAACTACTTTGAATAATAGACACGCAGGTCTAGACGAAATTAAAAGACAACCATATGGCTCCTACCGGTTGCCGACTTACAATAAGGAACATTGCATACATCATATATAATCACAATCATGGCCATATCACATCACAGCACACCCCTGCAAAACAAAGTTAGATACCTCTAATTTTCTTTGCATGTTTTACGTGGTTTGGGTCTTTCAATAAGTGTCGTTCTAACTTACAAACAAGAACCACAACGTTGATGCTTGAACTATCAAGTGCCCGTTGTAAAGTGAATCTTTACTATGATGGGAGAGACAGACACCCGCAAAGCCAGTTATGCAATACAAGTTGCATGTCGAGCATGGAGAAAGTCTCATGAACGATGTCATGTAAGGTTAGCCCAGGCCGCTTCATCCCACCATACCGCAAGATGCAAATTACACAAGAAGCAATTGATAATAAAAGAACCACCGCCCATAATGACCATTGTGTTCTACTCGTGCAACAAATCTACATATAGACACTGACTCTGATACCACTGTTGGGGTTCGTAGCATGGAAAACAAAAAATTTCTACCGCATGAACACACAATCAAGATCTAATCTATGATCAAGCCAAGATCTATCTACTAGATCGGTGCAACAAGTTGATAGAGTACTAACCCTCGAAGATCCAAAGCGGTTAACGAGAGCAGATTCTCGTGGGTGATGTAGTCGTTCACTTGCCGATCTCAAGATCGCGTAGACGATCCTTCTGGCGCCGCGTTCCGGCAGCGCTCCCGCAGTCGGTCACACGCACGGTACTCGATGAAGACCTTCCTCTCCCTTGTTCCAGCAGAAAGCGGATGTTGTAGCTCTCTCCTCGCGATTCTGGCAGCACGACGGCGTGGTGTCGGAAGTAGAGGGGAGATCCCGCAGGGCTTCTCCTAAGCCGGAGCGAGTATGGTGGAGTAGAATGAGCCCCGTCAATCTAGGGTTGTGAGGGCGAGGTTTAGAGGTAGCTAGCAACTAGAGTTTAGCTAGTCGGTAGCGGTTTAGAGGAGATCTACATTGGTCGCAACTAGAGAGGGGGGCGGCGGCCAACCTAGGGTTTCTTGGGCGCCTAGGGCAAGGGGCATACCTTGGGGTGCCCCCTACCCCTCCTTATATAGGTGGGGGGGTCCAAGGGTGTTCCCAACCCAGGTGGAAACCCTCCCTATCTCGGAAACCATGTTGGGATTTGACTTTTTCAAACCGCCTTTTTGACTTTCAAATTAGAGTTTGATTTCTCTCTTCCAAGTGTCCAGCCAAGTGACCTAGGACATGATGCAACCATTACATTTTGTCATGACACATCCATGTACCCTTCCCCTTCCGGATTGGTGAACCTTCTAGACCCTTCTAGAACATTCCGGTGAAAACACCGGAATCATTCCCGAACTCCGAAATTGAACTTTCCTTATATGAATCTTATTCTCCAGACCATTTCAGATCTCCTCGTGATATCCCGGATCCCATCCGAGACTCCGAACAACAATCGGTCTCTTTACTCACATTTCATATCTACTAAACAACATCGAATCCTTAAGTGTGTCTCCCTACGGTTCGTGAATTATGAAGACATGATCGAGACTCTTCTCCGATCAATAACCAATAGAGGAATCTGGAAATTCATATGTCTCCCACATATTTCTACGATTACTTCATGATCGAATGAACCATTTACATACGATACCAATTTCCCTTTGTCTCACGATACTTTACTTATCTGAGGTTTGATCGTCGGTATATCTGCATACCTAGTTCAACCTCGTTACCAATAAGTACTCTTTTCTCATTCTCGTGATATGTGATCTCTTGTGAGCCAGTCACATGCTTGCAAGATAATTGGATGACATTCCACCGAGAGGGCCCAGAGTATATCTATCCGTCATATGGATGGACAAATCCTAATCTTGATCCATGTGCCTCAACACATACTTTCCGAACACTCAATGCCACCTTTATAGCCACCCAGTTATGGTGTGGTGTTTGATGTCATCAAAGCATCCTTCCGGTGATGGTGATTAGCATGATCTCATGGTCAAAGGAATTAGGTTACTATGTATCAGAAAGCTTATAGCAAGTGAACTATATTAAATGACTTGATCTTTATGATATGCTTAACTTAGGAGTATGTCCATCACATCATTCTCCTAATGATATGACCCTGTTGTTAATAACATCTCTATGTTCATGACCAGGAAACCATGATCATATATTAACCAACAAGCTAGTTTAACAAGAGGCTTTACTAGGGACTCTTTTATGTTTACAAATCACACAAGTATTAATGTTTCCGGTTAATACAATTATAGCATGGTATGTAAAAATTTATCATAAGCATGAAGATATGATAATAACCACCTTATTATTGCCTCTTGGGCATATCTCCAACAATTAACGAGAGCAGATTCTCATGGGTGATGTAGTCGTTCACTTGCCGATCTCAATATCGCGTAGACGATCCTTCCAGCGCTGCGTTTCGGCAGCGCTCCCGCAGTCGGTCACACGTATGGTACTCGATGAAGACCTTCCTCTCCCTTGTTCCAGCAGGTAGCGGAGGTAGTAGTTCTCTCCTGGCGATTCCGACAGCACGACGGCGCGGTGTAGGAAGTAGAGGGGAGATCCCGCAGGGCTTCGCCTAAGCCGGAGCGGGTATGGTGGAGTTGAGGGATCCCCTGCGATCTAGGGTTTAGAGGCCGAGGTTTAGAGGTATCTAGAAACTAGGGTTTAGCTAGTTGGTAGCGGTTGTGAGGAGATCTAGATTGGCCGCAACTAGAGAGGGGGGCGGCGACCAACCTAGGGTTTCTTGTGTGTGCAAAGGGGGGAGCCCTACCCATCCTTTTATAGTTGGGAAGGCGCCAAGAGGGAGGGAGTCCTCCCCCAACTCCACTTCATGTGGCCTGCCCAAGGGAGAGGGAGGATTCCTTCCCTATGTAAGAATCCTTCTCTCCCTCCACATGGAAATATTTTCTCGGTTTGACTTTTTCAAACTGCCCTTTTGACTTTCAAATTAGAGTTTGATTTCTCTCTTACAAGTGCCCAGCCAAGTGACCTAGGACGTGATGCAACTATTCCTGGATGCGGCTAGGGAGCCTCCGGGGGCTGGTTAGTCCAAACCAGCCCCTGCCACGTATGGAAACTTTCCCTATCCCATTGACCGTGAAATAAAACACAAACAAATGAAACGCATACCCCCAGCCTGACCATGTGTGTCTAGGCGCGCTGACCCATCCCTGACTCGTACGTGTCAACGACTAGCCTCCCAGATCAAGTGATACCTCCTTCTTCCTTCCCTCTTCCTACTCTCCAAGAAAAGACCTCTTCTTCCCCGCAGATCTCCATAAAAACCGCAATTGCAACTTTCCTAGATGCTAGAAACCAACATAAAACAGATGAGTGACAACCTAGGTGTATCAACCCAATAAGCTCTCCGTAGCTAGAGCCTGGTATTGAGTTTGTAGCACCCTGCGTTCTCAGAAACATCAACATGACATGAACTGTCATGCGTCAACTTATTTACATACTAGAAGTAATTTTGAACATGCTAGAAACAAACACAACACAAATTATGCTTTTTAGAAAGAAAAAGCACCACAAGTACGGGAAATGTTGAGAACAGAAATCTAGAAGGGTTTTAGAACACCATGCACCCAAATAAAGCAACATCACATGAACCTGCAATAAACTTATGCATATGTTGTAACCAAGCCACCGACACATATTCAATAGCAATTTTCTGTGATTTTTAACTTATGCATGTTGACAATACAATTTAAATAACCAAAAGTAGTCAACTCATGCATGTTGATCCAAAAATGGAAAATAAAACTAACTAGACTGTAAAACACAACTTAAACATGTTGGTGGAACAAACTTAATTCATATATATCCAACTTAGATATATTGAAAATACGATTGATCTTAAATATGTGGATAGAATGAGCTTAATTCATTTGGGTAGCCAACTTTGGCATGTTGACACTACAACTTAATTAACCCAAAGTTTCAATTTATGCATATTTCTTTAAAATAAAAATAAAAACTAAGTAGACTATAAAACACAACCTAAACATGCCGATGGAACCAACTTATTTCAATTCAATACCCAACTTAGGCATACTGATAATACAACTTAATTAACCAGAGTACCGAACTTGTGCATATTGCCCCCAAAGAGAAAAAACTAAAAAATAAAACAGAACTTAAGCATGTTAGTAGAACCAAATTCACTAGCCAAGTCAGGCATGTGACAATACAACTTAATTAACACAAAATAGCCAACTTATGCATGTTGCTCCAAAATAGAAAAACAAAACCAACAAGACTATAAAAGACAACTTAAACATGCCACAAGAACCAACTTAGTTCAATTCAGTACCCAATTTAGGCATACTGAAAATGCAACTTAATTAACCCAAGTATCGAACTTGTGCATATTGCTCCCACAGAGAAAAAACTAAAATATAAAAAAGAACTTAAGCATGTTGGTAGAACCAACTTAGTTCAATTCGGTAGTCAAGTCCGGCATGTCGACAATACAACTTAATTAACTCAAAATAGCCAACTTATATATGTTGCTCCAAAATAGAAAAAGAAAACCAACAAAAATATAAAACACAACTTAAACATGCCGGCGCAACCAACTTAGTTCAATTTAGTACCCAACTTAGGCATATTGACGAATCCAACTTAATAAACCCAGAGTGGCCGACTTATGTATGCTTCTCCAGAAAAGAAAGGAAAAACTCTAGACTTAAAAACACAAAGAACACGATAGTGGAACCAAACACAATTAGTTTCGGTATCCAACTTAGGCATGTTGATAATACAACTTAATTAACCCAAGTAGCCAACTTAATTAACACTTCTTAGCATTTGGGTTCTAGAATGTGCCAAGGGGCCAACCATAAACGTACAGTTAGCAACTTTACACAAGTCAGGGAAGCTAGTTGGGTACCGCCGTACCGGTATGGTGTTGTTGTCTCATGTCTCTGCCTAGGAAAAATGCCATGGATACAAATTTCTGCCAGTTGTCATGGCGTCACATCAGTTCTAGCAACTATGGCGGCAACGAATAACACCAACCACTGCACTCTGAAACTCGCACAAAATCGACAGTGCGGGTTAGTCAGCTAACTCTGAAGCTGTTGAGAAAAAAATAGACTAAGCACAAATCAGCTGGAGTAGCTCTTAGACGGAAACACTAGATAAGCTAACTAGTAAGCCGGCAGAAAGAAGAAGCAGTCTAGATTACTCCGAGTACATCGAAAAAACTAGACTAAGTGTAAATCAGCTAGCTCTCATACGAAAACACTAGACAAACTAGCTAGTACGCCAGGAGAAACAAGAAACGGTGCTAGATTAATCCTAGTCCATCGATTCTATCATCTGACCTGGCCTACTACAAATCGACCACCACCTTGGCCTCCTTGCCACCCGCCCCATCACCTTGCTGCCTCTGAGCCGCATGGTCACACGCCGCAGGGCTGAGCGGGAGCTCTACCGCCAGTGCTCATGGCGCTGCCGACGGAAGTGGGATTTCCCGGGGAGCTCATTTGAGGTGGAGGGCTTCCAAGAGACGCCCAGCTGAGGTGTGGGTATCCGATAGCGCCCGGTGGAGGATCTCCCGACGGCGCACGGCCGAGGTAGGGATCCATGCCGGCGCGTGGTGCAAGGGTGGAGGCCTCCCGGCGCTGCGCTGTCGAGTTGGGGATTCGTTTCAGCGCGTGGTGCAGGGGTGGCGGCCTACCGGCAGCGCGCGACGTGGGATGGGGTGATGCCGGTGGTGCCCTGTAAGGGTGGGGATCTCGGCGGCTGCTGGATCGCTCGAGGTGGTGGTGATGGAACTCTCTGTTGACTAGTCGCTGTCGAAGCGGCGCGTGCGACATAGGGTCCAGGTGTGGATGAGTGGATCGGAAACAACTCGCGCAATCCAACGGCCACAAAACGGAGGCTCGAAAAGACAAACCAGCATCCAAGTACTTTTTAGCAATTAGGTATATACATATATATATATGTATATACACTACACATGTGCTAATATAAGGTTCATGTATATACTTGGCTAACTGACTTAGCTCAGCTAGGTAGCGTGTTACTTGTAGTAGTAGAACTAGAAGTCTAGTAGACTTGGGTGCGTCGTGGAGTTGCTAAAGCACAAGAGAACATTGAAGGGTAGGAACTTTCGAAACTTTGGATACCTCAACTTAGCATAGGCACATGATATGTTGAAAAAATGTATGCACCACATTGATAACTCAAGACTTTGGATACCTATAGTGTTGTTTCTCACGCGTCAAAACAAAGGAAATAAAAATGATATGGTGATAAGTAGTTTGGTTACATTATTGTTACTCTCGGATGAAAAAAAACTACAAATTACACTCAACAAGGGATATATAGAAATACAATATAAACGAAAAGCCGTGCTAATAAATCACCGACCTATGTTGTCTACTTGTTGCGTTTAACTACGCTGACATAAGGCAGCTCCACGGATCCCATGTACATCTTGCCATTTGGCCTCTCGATTATCTCGGTGGGTCTGACGCTCTTGGGTCCCTTCATCTCCTCGAGTATGTTTCAGAGGCATCGACCTGACGCGGAGGCGATGGCTATCGCGGCCAAAAGGCAGCTCATTCTTCTCACGGTGTAGCGACCCAAGAACCTCCCTTCCGTCGGGCCCCGACGTTATCGGGTAGCCCGGTAGGTCAGCGAGGCTCGGTTCTCCAGCGTCAGGGCCTTTGATCCAGTGCCTTAGTAGCTTGCACGGGCGGTGGATGCAACGACGAGGTGGCTACGGTCGGTGCTTGAGGAGACCCCATTGGGGTAGGTGATGTCGTCTGTAGAACGGTGGCATGAGATGTCCTTGGTCAGACGTCATGAGGCGGCGTAGAGTCTCCGGTTCGGTAACCATCTCGTGTTGGGCCTGTTGTAGTTCATGGAGCTGTCGGTGAAATAGACCTGGCCGGTAGCTTGGTTCACGCCGACTCCGTTGGTGAAGCGGAGGTATGCCGTCGACGCTGTTGACGAGCACGGTGGCCTCCCTCCGCCGGGCCGACACGCATGAGACCCTTGTACGCCGGGCGGCGTATAGGTCTCCGGTCTTGTGGTTGAAGCGAAGGCGGCGGCCGCGAACGGCTCTCGGTGGCGGTCTCGGGCGAAGCTTGGTGGCGGTGCATGTCTTGGCGTCGTAGCCGTAGGTGTAGGTGGTCCAGCCGAGCTTCTCCCGTTCCACTTGAGTACGCGGCCGTCGGAGACGCCGCTATAAGGGCCCTCGCCTCGGGCGTCGGCGGCTCTCTGGCCCACGGTTTCCGCAGCGGCAGGTGCTGGCTCTGGGTGGCCTCGAAGCTGGCGGCCATGGCTATGGCGCCTGGCAGGAAGAGCATGGCCATGATGACCACCGCGACGGTGGCCTTTGTGAGACGGCTCATGCCACAGCCCATGTTTGCTTGCTTCTTGCTTGTTGGATCGAGATCGACTCCTCACTTAATTGGCGTTATTTAATTTGGCTAGCTAGCTCGATCGTATCCTTGCTGCTGTAAGCAGTTTTCGTGGAGATCGAGTAGACACGGGTGGGTGCCTGCTCTATATAGTACTCAGTACGTACCGGTGTACCGGTGGAGGGAGAGCGCCATCTAGTGTTCCGAGTCGGTAGACGATTCACGTTCACAACGGCGGCCAGAGACCGAGTCGGCTTTGACCCAAAAAACCGAGGTCCGATCCGAGTTGGAACTGAAACGATCGTGTGTACGCCTTTTCTCTCCACGTAAAGATCAGAACAAATTAATTACCCAACGCATCGAGTCCACGATTTTCTCTTCCCCTGCCGATTTCCGATCGAATCAATCTTCCCACAACTCTCTCTCATTGATCGCGCCCCTCTCCTCACTCTGTCTTTGTTCCCCTTCCCCCTGAGCACCGCTCTCTCTGGACGCCTGGCCGCTCACCGGAGCCCCATCCTCACGGATCACCGGCCACACCTGCACCGCCTCCTTCTCCCAGGCCAATTCCCTGTTTTTCCACCTAGTATATCTCACCTTATTTTTGCGGATGATATATAGTATCCTATTTTTCCAAGCCAATCCTTGAAAAGCCATAGTGGTTCATGAGGCCATAAACATGTATGAGAGGTGCACGGGTCAACTGGTAAGTGCAGGGAAATGTTCAATTCTGTTTAGTAACATTTGCTCTAATTCAAACCGGGAGGAAGTAAAACAGATGTTGGGTGTTCAACACCTTGGCTTCCCTACTCAAGAGGGGAGAATGAAGAAAGGAAAGTTCCAACCTACTAAAGATATCTTTGCGAAAAAGTTAAGTGTGTGTGGGATGAAAACCATATGTCTATGGAGGCTAAGGACACGCTTATTAAATCTGTTGCTCAGGTCCTTACAAACTACATTATGAGCATTTTCAAGCTGCCTGTCAGGTTCCATGAAGACTATATGAAAACCATCAGAAAGTTTTGGCGGGGTGAAGATGAAGATAACAAGAAACTTCACTATACTGCTTTGGGACAATCTTGTGCATGGTATGGCCTCACTTATCTAGGTCCATTCTTGTGCTTTGTGACCATGAGCTAATTATATAAAATTTCCACAATTTTTTTGCTTGGATGATTATTTTTGAGCAAATAAAATGTTGTATAGTGCAAATAGCGCTTTACTTCTCTGCTCTCTGCTCTTGCGTTTGTTAAAGAATATGAGTGACATGTACCGTTGGTAGTTAGTCCATTCCACGCCTTATTTATCTTGATTTCTCCTTGATACATGCTACACTCTCCTTGTAACTTGTACATAATATTTTAGGTCCTCAATATTGTTGGTACCTAGGATGTTCTTCTGTAACATTAGCTTGCTCTTGTCGGTTATGTGCTGACGCTCGGGTACTATCGAATTAGCACGTGTGAGACGTATGTAGGCTTTGAGCACTAAATTTTCACTCGCCTACTTGCCCATGTGTTGTAGTTGAACTATCGTTTTTAAGATGACTTGTATTTGAGATATGCTTTTCAAGCAGATATCTGTTATACTTATATATCATACTGGTCTATAACATGACTTGTATGTTTCTGCTAATTGTTATTTTATTCATGCCATCCTTTCACCACTGTGGTAGTCATAGACTTCTTTATCTTAACTAGTTATTAATTCATCATGTTTTTTGATGATAGGCAGTGCTAGCCTATACAAGAATTCATTGACAATAAAATGTTAAGTCTTTAGGGGCTTGTCTCTTTTTCTTTTTTCTAAATGGGGGTAAACCCTGGCCTCTGCATCAGTTGATGCACACAACCTTTTTATTGCAAAGTTTCCAAATTCGCAAGTAAAAAGTGCAGAAAATACCATATTTATTAACTTTGTTTGATGTATAATACCATTTATTTTGCTTTAGTAACATTGATGGTTTTCCACTGTAGATTAGTTTCGAGACATGTGAGGGTATTTGTTGTCGAAGAGCTTCTCTTCTCGACCGGTGGGATTCGAGGCTGCCAATGTGCATGGCGACTTCACCATGTCACAACCATGGTAGCGGTGATGCTCAGCCTCGGTTACAACCTCTCTGGTGAGCTATTGTTTTACCTATTTGATCTCTAGCTCCCAAGTAACACAAATCTCGCATAGGTCCCTGATTCAGCCAAAACGTTGTCGTGTTTGCAGCAGCAAATATCCGCTGTATTGTTTGCTTAGCTGCTGGTTTATTCAATTTAGATCCGTAAATGCCTTAGTGTATATTTGTTGGAATTATGCCCTAGAGGAAATAATAAAGATATTATTATTATAATTCTTGTTCATGATAATGTTTATATTCCATGCTAGAATTGTATTAAGCGGAAACTTTAATACTTGTGTGGTTTGTGAACAACACAGTGTCTCTAGTACGCCTCTATGGACTAGCTCATTGATTAATGATGGTTAAGGTTTCCTAACCATGGACATGAGTTGTCGATTAATAATGAGATCATATCATTGGGACAATGATATGGTGGACAGACCCAAACTAAGCGAAGCAATTAGATCGTGTCATCGTGTTCGTCTTTGCGAAGCTTTTCTTATGTCAAATATTGTATTCCTTAGACCATGAGATAATACAACTCCCTGGTATCGGAAGAAAGCTTTGAGGTCATCAAACGTCATCCTATGATAGGGTGATCATAAAGGTGTCTCTCAGGTGATCGGAAAGTATCTGTTGGGTTGTATGTATCGAGATGGAATTTGTCCCTCCCAAGTTGGAGAGATATAGTTCGGGGCCACTCGGTAATCGATATCAACACCGCTTGCAAGCATGTGGTTAAGGAGTTAGTCACAAAGTGATATCGGATTACGGAACGAGTAAAGTACTTGCTGTGAACGAGATTGAACTAGGTATGACGGTACCGACGATCGAATCTCGGGCAAGTAAAATATCGCGAGACGAGGGAATATATATATGGGATTGATTGAATCCTGGCATCGTGGTTCATCCGATATGATCATCGATGAATGTGTGGGAGTCAATATGGGTTACCAGACCCCGCTGTTGATTATTGATAGAAGATCATGTCTGCATATTCTCGAACCCGCAGGGTCACACACTTAACGTGTCTCGACGCTAGGATAGATTGGATAATTGGTTTATGAATTTTTGTTCGGAGTCTCGGATGGGATCTGGGACATCACGAGAGGTTCCAGAGTGGTCCGGAGAATAAGATTCATATAAGGCAGTGCAGTTTTTGGAGTTCGGAATTGTTCCGGATTAATCGGTATTGTACCGGAAGCTTCTAGAACCTTCCGGAAGGGGACCAACGTGGCCCCACCTGCCGGGAGGGGGCATGGGCCTATGAGGGAGTGCCCTGGCCGCATTGGTCTAGGGGCACAAGGCCCCATAGGGCCCAGCCGGCCAAGAGAGGTTTAAACTCGAGATAGACCTTCTAGAAGGGGGGTTTCCTTGCCCCCACTCCTTATCCTTTGGGGCCGGTTTGGGCTTGGGGAGGGCTAGGGCTGCGCCCCTCTATATAAAGAGGGTGGGGCGCACCAACCTCACACCTTCCCTCCAACCCTAGCTGCTGCCCTTCCTCTCCCCTCCCGATCGTTTGTAGGCGAAGCCTGCGCGAAATTCTCCACCATATACACCACGCCATCGTGTTGTAGATCCAATCCATCTCTCCACCATACTTGCTGGTCCGAGGAAGGAGGAGACGCCGAGGTTCTGCACGTGCATCTCACGGAGGCACCGCCACTTGTGGTGCTAGATCGGATCGGATCGCGAGGAGGAGAAGCGAGTACGACTACATCACCCACGTTCATTTAACGTTCATCAGGCGAATCTTCAAGGGTATGAAGATCTAATCCAATCTCTCGTTATTTGCATATCCTAGATTAGATCTTGGATTTCCCTCGTCGCATCCTTAGAAAATTTTGATTTACTATGCCGAAACCCTTCTGGTATCGAGCTAGATCTATGTGTAGATGTGTTTCACGAGTAGAACGCAACATGGTTGGTGCGGGAATTGATGTTTTCTGTTGCAAGCCTCTTGTTTGTGTTCTTCTTATGACGCGGATAGTGATATTGAAGCGTCCCGCCAACCTTACGCGACGCCGTCATGAGACCGGCTCGCACTTGACGTGTGGCTTGTTCCACACATGCGGTGGATGTCTGCTTTCTCACTATAGTTATCATGGGTTTAACACCGGAGTTTGGCAACCATAATATCACCGTTGTGGCTTTCCATAGGTAAGAATCGTTCTTAGCTTGCTACTCCCATAAGCCACGTAAAACATGCAACAACAAAGTAGAGGCGTCTAACTTGTTTTTGCAGAGAGTGTTTTCTGTGATATGGTATGGCCCAAGATGTGATGTGTATATTGTATGCGATGATCATGTTTTGTAATGTTTCACGAGTTGCATGTCGATGAGTACACAACCGGCAGGAGCCATATGGTTGTCTTTATAATTGTGTATGACCTGTGAGTCAACTTCTTATACGCCATGTAATAGCTTTACTTTATCGCTAAGTAGTTAGCAATAGTTGTAGTTGCTATTCGTGGTGGAGGCAATCATGGTGGAGTGATGGATATCATGCCGGAACGCACAAGATGGAGATCATTGCGCGAAGATTGGCTATACCATGTCACATAAAGTTATATGCATGTGATGTTTATCCTTTTATGTATCTTATTATGCTTAGATCGCGGTAGCATTATAAGATGATTCCTCACTTAAAGATCAAGATAAAACTGTGTTCTCCCCAAGTATGCACCGCTATGAAAGTTCGTCGTGTCCAAGCATCACGTGATGATCGGGTGCTATAGACTCTACTCACATACAACGGGTGCAAGCCGTTTTGCACATGCGAAATACTTGGGTTTTACTTGACGAGCCTAGCATGTATGCACATGGCCTCGAACACAAGAACCAAAGGTTAAGCATGAGTCATATGAATGATATGATCGACACTTCGTTGTCCACCATTGAAACCACATCTCTTCTCGTGAAGATCGGATTAGGTGTGGTGAATTTGGATCGTGTTCACTAAACAACTTGAGGGATGTTGAATTTAGTGGGAGTTCATCTAGTAATTTTATTAAAAGTTGAACTAGTTATCATGAACATAGTCTAATTTGTACTTGCAAATATTGTAGATCACATGGCTAAGTCCAACTTCAACTTCAACGTTTTTGCTGAGAAAGAAAAGCTTAAGAACAATGGGTCTAACTTCACCAATTGGTTCCGCAATCTAAGAATCATTCTCTCCGGTCAAAGGACTATGTCCTTGGAAAAGCGTTAGGTGACCCTCAGCAATCGCGCTACCGATGAGAAAGCTGTATCATCAGCAAAGATGATTATGGTGTGATTAAGAGCACCATGTTGTTTGCTATGGAACCGACCTTCAAAATCGCTTTGAAGACTATCCCGCCCTTTGAGATTCTCAAGATCCGAAACCATGTTTCGACTCAGCTGCTCGAGAGATATGAGATCTCTGAGAAGTTCTTTAACTGCAAGATGGAGGAAGGGAGTTCCGTTAGTGAGCACGCCATTAAGATGACGGGCTACACTCAACGCCTTGAGCAACTGGAATGCACGATTCCAGAGGAGCTCAAGATTGACAGGGTTCTGCAATCACTCCCTCCCAGCTACAAAAGTTTTGTAGTGACTCACAATCAGATTGGTTCCACTGATACGATCACCGAGCTCTTCGCAAAGCTGAAGGCCGCGGAAGTGGACATCAAAAAGGATAATCATGTGTTGATGGTCAACAAGCCCACCTTTAAGAAAGGTAAGGGAGCAAAGAAGCCCTTCAAGAAGGGTGGCGGCAAGCGCACTGCCCCTGCTGAGAAGAAGCTCAAGTCTGGTCCTAAACCGGACACTGAGTGCTTCTATTGCAAGGACAAGGGTCACTGGAAGCGCAACTGTCCGAAGTACTTAGCGGACAAGAAGGCTGGCACCATCAAAGGTATATTTGATAAACATGTTATTGATGTTTTCCTTACTAGACCTCGTTGTAGTGCCTGGGTATTTGATACCGGTTCAGTTGCTAATATTTGTAACTCGAAACAGGAGCTACGGAATAGACGGAGGCTTGCGAGGGATGAGGTGACGATGCGTGTTGGCAACGGATCAAGAGTTGATGTGATGGCCGTCGGCATGCTCTCCTTAGTTTTACCTTCGGGATTAGTTTTAAACCTCAATAAATGTTATTATGTTCCTGCGTTGAGCATGAACATTATTTCTGGATCTTGTTTATTGCAAGACGGTTATTCATTTAAATTGGAGAATAATGGTTGTTCTATTTATATGAATAACATCTTTTATGGTCATGCACCTATTGTGAATGGTTTATTTCTTCTAAATCTCGAAAGGGATGAAACACACATCCATGACATTGAGGCTAAGAGATGCAAAGTAGATAGTGATAATACTACGTATTTGTGGCACTGTCGTCTAGGTCATATTGGTGTAAAGCGCATGAAGAAACTCCATTCTGATGGACTTTTGGAGTCTCTTGATTTTGAATCATTTGACACATGCGAACCATGCCTCATGGGCAAGATGATCAAAACTCTATTCGCATCCAATCTCTCTCGTTATTTGCATCTCCTAGATTAGATCTAATCCAATCTCTCTCGTTATTTGCATCTCCTAGATTAGATCTTGGCTTTCCCTCTGTTCGCATCCGTAGAAAATTTTGATTTACTATGCCGCGAAACCCTTCAATATTAGGAAAAGCTCCATCATTTATCCCGCCACACTAATGGTAACTCTTGCTCAGCGAGTAGTAACTAGGAAATATGATCATGTAGCAATATATTTTGCTTGTTTACAAATTTACTCAGATGTTCTCCCTTTCAAGAGGCCTAAGGCAGGGGGATCCTCTTTCCCGCTATCTTTTTTTTGTGGTTGAAGGTATGTCAAAGATTTAGGATAGTGTTGTTTATCTATAGGAGCTAAAGTCACTTAAAATATGTCGATTAGCACCTATTATATCTCACCTTATTTTTGCGGATGATAGTCTCCTGTTTTTCCAAGCTAATCCTTGAAAATCCATGGTGGTTCAAGAGGCCATAAACATGTACGAAAGGTGCACGGGTAAACTGGTATGTGTAGGGAAATGTTCAATGCTATTTAGTAACATTTGCTCTATTCAAACCAGGAGGAAGTAAAACAGATGTTGGGTGTTCAACATAGTACTTTTGAAGAGAAGTACCTTGGCTTCCCTACTCAAGAGGGGAGAATGAAGAAAGGAAAGTTCCAACCTACTAAAGAGATCTTTGCGAAAAAGTTAAGTGTGTGGGATGAAAACCATATGTCTATGGCAGCTAAGGAGACACTTATTAAATCTGTTGCTTAGGCCCTTATAAACTACATTATGAGCATTTTAAAGCTGCCTGCCGGGTTCCATGAAGACTACATGAAAACCATCAGAAAGTTTTGGCAGGGAGAAGATGAAGATAACAAGACAGTTCACTATATTGCTTTGGGACAATCTTACAATGCCAAGGATACAAATAGGGGTGGGTTTGAGAGATACTAAACATTAAAACCAGGCCCTATTAGCTAAAAGGCCTGGAGAATTCTTCAAAATTCAGATAGCATGTGTGCTAGGCTTGTTAAAAGCTAGGTACTCCCTCATGGAAAATTCTTGGATACTATGTTTTGTGTAGATGCTTCCCCTACATGGAGAGGTATTGGACATGGGCTGGAGCTTCGAGAAAAGGAATAATATGGAGGGTTGGGGATGGATCTAGTATTGACTTTCAAAGATCAAATTGGATTCCAAGAAGAACACCTATGGCTATCAACACTCTAAAGAAAAGGACAAGTAATAGAAGAGTCAGATACCTCTTCATTCAAGACACTAGGCAGTTGAATGTTGAGAAGCTAAGAGAGTTGTTTTTTCATTACTATGATGTTGAGGATATTGTCAAGATAGAACCTATGAAATAGGACGCTGATGTACTAGGTTGGAACTTTGAAAACACATGTATCTTCTCTATTAAAAGTGCATATAAACTTGCTTTTAACACACAAAGGTGTCTACATCTTAACAGTGGCAATAGTGTGACAAGAGATGACTCTAGGAACATTTGGAACCTCATTTGGAGATGTAAGGTGTCAAACAAGGCACACATCTTTACTTGGACATGTGCATCGGATAACCTTGTAAATAAAAATAATAAATGGCGAAGAACACTCGAAGTTAATAACACCTGCAACTTATGTGGACTAGATGAAGAAAGCATCTTTGATGCCACTGTTTCATGTACAAGAACGAGATCTATGACGAAAGATGAGAGAAGTGTGGTGCTTGCCGGATGAGGCACAGTTCTGATACATAGGTCCTGATTGGCTACTCATGCTTCTTGGCAATGCAAACAAGGATTCACAACCACTCATTCTGCTCCTGCTTTGGTGAGCATATCACATTAGGAACAACATTGTCCACGAGGGTGGGAAGTGCAGTATTGAGGCTTCTGCTATTTCCTCTAAAATTATATGTACACCCTCACAAAAGATTTTTTTAGTATCAATAACAAAGCGAGTTCATCCCAGGTGGGTCAGAAGAAGCAGGAGTGGGTGTGATGCCCACAAGTATAGGGGGTCGTTGAAATCTTTGATGAGAAGTATTATCCAAATTTATAGTTCGACACAAGGGGAGCACAAGAATACCAATAAGACTTTAGGAATTGAGACGTCACTCTCTACCACACCCACGTATAAAAATTGTCAAGAAACAAGTGGTGAATGCAATAGTTGAAATTAAACAGTAAAGCAAAACACTAAACCGTAGTAACAGTTTCCTAGTTTTCACCGGAAGTAGTGGACATGTAACTTTCAGTGGATAAAAGCGTAGGCATGAGCTGATACCAGTGTGTTGCATGAATAAGATTGATAATACAATATTAATATAAATAACATGTGTTCATCTCTAATTCCATTGTGTGTAGGTGTGTATTCCAAATATAATTATGCGTATTAACCAAGAGAATTTGCACAACATCTATTGTGCTACCTGCCCATTTCACCGGGGCCAACTTGGAACTATAGGTAATCAAGGTATACCCTTTCTAATAGCCCAGAACAATGCATTAACAATCCATGAACACACATAATCGTCAAACTATCACATATCCCCCTAGTTTCCCTAACTATCACTTCACGGTTCCCAGGATCAACATTACAACAGGTAATACATCTTGCAGATAAATATCAAACTCATATATATGATGGGGCAATAGAAGTCTAATACTGAAATCATGTCACTCGGGCCCTAGTAACAAGCATTAAACATAACAAAAGTGCATCCACACTCACATAAGAACATCCTCAAGATAAACCCCTCAAATCTCGACATATATGCATGATTACATGATCAATCTCATCCAATCAGCATCCAACTCACATGTATACAAAGGACTACCCACTCATGGTGATGGAGAGTGAGCACATGGTTGATGGAGATGACATTGGCGATGATGGTGGTAAAGACGATGTCGAAATCCCCCTCTTCCGCGTGGAGATCAAGATCAATTTGACCAAGAAAACAAAGATTGTGATGGCGGTGGCGCTCTATTTCACAAGACACCCTCCTCCTGGCAGGGTATGTTTTCGGGGTATATAAGAGGGTACACCAAAAGAAGAGACGAGGAGACCTCGAGGGCCAAACGACCATAGGTCGTGCGGGCCCTACCATGGGCCACACCACCTAGGTTGTTCGGTCATCATGGCCCCTCTCGTGATCTTTTAGGTCTAGTAGTCCTTGTTTCGATAAAAAATGGCGTGGTATTTTCCTCTGGTTTTATTTTCCTGCGGAAAAAGACAAAAATAATACTTTTGCTGAAAACAGCTTTAAATTCAGCAGTTTGATCCTAGTTCAAGGAGATTTAGAAGCAGTCCACCGAGAAAAGTACTTGGAAAAGTAGATACATTTGGAATGTATCAAGGTGCCAATGAAGAACATTGTTAACTCGCTTTGCAAGCCTCCAGCTCAAGGTAAAAGTAAACTAAAGTTTGGTGCCTCTTTCATCTAGGAAACAAACCATGCTTCCATGGGTGGAGTCATTAGAGATGTTACGGAACAGGTGATCTGGGCAATGGTGGAAAGGATAACCAATTGTGAGAATACTAAAGAAGCTTAAGCCAAGGCGAGGCTTATATGCCTCCAAATCTATGCTGACATAAATATTCCGCCTTCTGAGAATAAAATAGACCCCATTGTTGTTTACTCATCGGTGAAGGCTAAAAACAGAATTTGTCTAGACTATGCTACTTCTATAGGGATATTCAAGAGGTTAAGAGAATGTATAGGCTGTTTTACCATGTCTCTAGTTAAAAGGGATTGTAATAGTGTTGCTCATGAGGTTTCCAAATGTAATAGATTAGAAGGAACTGAAGTTATTTGGTTCAGGTTTATTCCTATTCAGATCATGCCCTTCATTAGACACGACCGTAACAACTTCTCACATATATGAAATCCCTTTTGACATAAAAAAAGAGCTTATCACATATAGTATTTATCTGCTTTCTCATTGATCCAAATTTCTCCCTACTCCAACTTTGCAGGGCTCGTTGTACTTTACCTTATGCTTGTTGGGTCCCTAATCTGAAGTTTCCTTGAAACAAGCTTATTGTCCCGCTTTATAAATGAAGCCACGTATGACCTCAAACCGATACAAGGTGAAGAGGAAACCCTCTTTACATAGTAGATCCAAAATAATCAACAAAGAACAAGAAAAACAAGATTTGCCACCGAAGACATAGAACCAAGTGGGAAAGGATCTCCACGACAACGCCCCAAGAGGGCAACGACGGTCCATGCCGCCGTCAAGGAGACCAACGGTCCATGGTTTTCACCCGGAGCCCTAATGACTCAAGCATCACCACTGTCGGCGTTGAAGAGTGGAGTTTTTGCTCAGAAAAACCCTTCGCACAAACCCACTAGCTAACCGCCTTCGGTCCCCTAGCATGGCCTTGAAAACATGATATGTGGGACATCAATTCGAAGCGACGCCATCACTAGGGCTTCCGCTGCCTGCTCCTCGCCACCCAAGTGACCAACGAACATGACCATCACCACCACACCTTGCTTGCCGAAGCACCCGCACGGTCCACGTTCTGAGGACGTCGTCTCGACATCCACGAGCTCGAGCCCATGGTTCGACCAGCATCACAATGCAAGTCGCTAGACTGGACAGGGTAGGCTAGCAACATATCTTGTAGCCATTGGGCAATGCTGCTCCAAGTTGAGGGGATCCGCCTTCCATCACCGAGGTGCCCGCCGTCTGGATGCAACGGTAGGGTCGACCAAGCACAATCATGCTGAGACCAGGACCAGTCATGCCCAACCATGCCCAGTTATCCCCACCACCGCGATGCTGCACCAAAGATTTTGTAGGGAACTTTCAGAAAAGATTAGCGTGTACCAGCATACCCGCTCTAGAAGTGCTCGTTGGAGTCGTCTTTCGCATACCCATATCTAGGAGAAATCAATGCAATGACCTTGCGAGACCTGCCGTCAACACCACCATGACACCAGACAAGTCCACCACTCTGCGTGAGTCCACCAAGACATGCCCATCGCTGAGACCCAACTGCACGCATCGACGCGGTAGATGAAACACCGCTCTGCCAACAAACCCTTCCAAGCAGTAAGTGCTCAAAAACGATGATGTCAATAGGGATAATGCAACTGCAAAAACAATGCCTTCGATAAGGGAATGACGCCAAGAGACGTCACCATCTTCCACCTTAGTTTTCGCTGGCGGTCGCACAATTCCAAGCCGACACTAAATGGGCTGAGATGCAGCCAGACCAACGAACGTGTGTACTAGAAGATATGACCACCAGGACCGATCGTCCTAAACATCCCCGTTGCCGTACAGATCCCGCACGCTAAAAGCCACCTTTGCCGATCATGTCGCCATCGTCACACGCCGTAGGGCTGCGCTGCCGTGATGTGCGGCCATCATCATGTCCAGGTAGGGGTGGGGTCCGGGGTAAAGTTCAACCTGGCCATGTACAGCTTTGTCTGGAAACTTGCGAGTTTGGTAGGTTCTCATGGACGGCGATCTCTCAAGATCATGGTCACCGATATTTTCTAGTCTATGTCGACGACTTCTAGCCCGCTGCTTCTACAAGTGCCTGAGTTTTTTTAAGTTTTTTTTGACATGAGATTTGCCATTGCGGAGGCCCAGAGGCGGTATCGAGCTTTGCTCACAGGGCGTTCCCGAGGGATGCAGAAGGAAGATGGTGCTGAACTTTTTAAGAATTTATGTTTTGTGTCTTTTTGTAAGGATGTTTTATAAGGGCTGGTTTTAGATAATATTTGGTTTTATGCCTTTTCCGTCAAAAACAAATCAATTACATTGCCTAAATAATGTACACGTATACCCTACTATATATATTGCGATTCATTCCCTACGGTTCCTGCCGCCAATCAAAGCCTTGCAAAGCCAGGTAAATTAGGTAGGAAATGATCTCGGATGCATGCAAGAGGAAACTAATTATTAATTCAACGATGGACAGAGAAGAAGGAAAGCGAGCACTTAATAACGAAGCTAAGCTATCAATGAATAAGCGATTTCGAACCGAGATACGGGGGTGATCCGCTGCCGTGTCATGTCTCCTATAGAGGAAGCTTCGTGCCTGCTATTGTTTCCATTTTTTTCGCAGCCCCAGCCCCCAGGTCGGTGCACCCTATGCCCTATATAAGGACTACGTTGCTATAGGTTGATTCATCCAACATACGGCGACCTTGGTGAAAGCAGATAGATTAAGCTAGCCCCATTAAGAGACGTAGTACCAGATCTCGGAGGAAGTCGATTAATGGAGCCGCCGCCGGTTATTCTGGCGATGGCCATGCCCAGCCACCGCCGGTGCGTCAAGCAGATCCGAAGCGCACTCTGCTACATGCCCGGTAATAAGTAGTACTCAACTATCAATCTATCATCCATATCCACGCATGAATTAATCTACTATGGTTTATGGATCTGACATACGTAAGCACATGGATATATTTGGATCTTTCTCTCTCTCAGGCGTATATGGGGTTTCGGTGTTGCGGCGCAAGGGAATGGTGTTTGTGTACGGCAGCATGGGGAGGACCGTCACCGTGTCACAGGCTACATGGGGAGGACCGTCACCGTGTCAGCGACGGCGGCCGCCCGCACAGGTTGCACCACCAACAGATCATGCACTACGGGCCGTCGCCACCGCCGGCCGCTTACCCCTACCAGCACGCGCCGCCGGTCGCCTACCCCTACCAGCACGCGCCTCCGCCGCCGCCCTACTACCGGCAGCGACAGTACCGCGTTTGGCCCAGCGTGTTCGACGACACCATTCCCGGCAACGCCTGCACCATCATGTGACTGATGTGGATCGACTTCCATCTGCACGCTTCGCGAATCGTCCGAGAGTGTTATGTTACTAGCTGTGGGTGATAATACCCTGGTCATGTCACATGTGTTTGAACTTTGAATGCTCTACGTAGGGACAAATCTTTATAGTAAGATTAATATATATGTGTTTGGGTTTGCTTAATTCTCTCTAGTTATGATTAATTTGTTGAGAATGTCATTGTGTACGCCCAGTTTTCATGTGTAGACAGATACAATAGTAGGTCTCCCCACCATGATTCAGATTTACTACTAAACACTAGCTAAATGCATGTCCGTGCGTTGCTACGGCTTTATAGTGTTTTGACTGTTGTATATGTAGCTCTGACTCCTTTCGTCTCGGTAACCATCATCGTCGAATCACCTGTCCTGATGCCTCTCAGTTCTCTCCCTAGAGCACCACTTTATCCCTCGAAACAGCTGGTATCCTCCTAGATCCCTTCCTTGATGATTGCTTTCTCCGGTGGTTGGTAATGTTGTCCTTCCCGCGTGTTCCCAGATCCATCGACCGTTCATGGAGATCTTGGTGAGCTTTCAGTCTCTGTACGCCTCACCTCGTTCCTCCTCTTGGCATGCGTGGTTGGCACTGAGCACCATCGTCCACAACCACAAAACACCATCGATAGCCCACCTGCTCAAGGCGTCAATCCTCTACCTTCTCATTGGCTTTAATTTTGTTTGAAAAATAGACCATAATAAATAAACATTGACATATGTTTTAAAAAAATTGACACATGAATAAATTGAATAATCGATTCGAATTCTCAAAACCTTTAGTTTTACTGAAAAATCGTTTTTGCTAGCTTTGCCAAAATTCAGACCTAGAAAATTGACCAAAATCTAGAAATCTTTCAATTTTTCATACAACATCAGTTATCAGAGCAAACCTCCTGGATTTGCAAAAAGAAAAAAGCAGCCAACCACACGAGCTAGCTAGCAAATTCCAAACACACTAAATGAGTAGCCTAGCAGAGCTTCACTGGTGGAAAAAGGGCCTCCAGTCCTGGGACGCAACGGGCTCTAGTCCCGGTTTTGGGTCCGGGACTGCCAAAACGGGACTAGAGGCACCCCCTCTAGTCCCGGCTCGCTACAGCCCGTGACTGAGTAACAGCCACGTGGCTGTTTCAGCGTCGCGGGGGCGGAAACCCTCTAGTCCCGGGCCGTGACACCACCCGGGACTATAAGGTTTTCTGTCGCGACAAAGAATTATGTGTTTCTCTGCCGCGGCAGAGATTATGTATTTCCTTTTTTTTGCCATTTTGTTCCTTTTTTGTTTTTTCTTTCACTATAATTTCAAACATATATTTCAGTACACATATTCTACGCTAGTACATACACAATACACGTTTATGCATCTATATAATTAATCGATCCCTTGCAAGCATACATTGATGATATATATATCAAAAGGAAGAAATGTTTTGAAATTACATGGTCATTGATGAATATATATATCATATCAACTACATGGAGATCACTAAGACAAATCAATTTCCACGTCATCCGCATAATGCTCTCCATGTACATCAAGGACCTCCTTCATCATAAATCCCGCCAGATCCTCTTGAATTGCTCTTATGCGCTGGTCTGACTCTAGTTTCTCCCGCAAATCATAAATATAATGTGAGTCAACTTTCCGCTCACTGGTCAACTCGCGGATGTACTCGTAGACGTAGTACCCGGGACTAGAGGTCTCCACATTGCTTGCAACACCTGTGTGACGTTTTCTTCCTCCTTCTAGTTCGATAACCTCGGTCTCAACTGAGGGAAAACATGCTTCTTTCTCTTCACACCCTGCGCTTGGGGTTACCAACAAAGTGCTACGTCGAGCACCATCAAGTCTTTCTGGCACCATTGTCGGGGAGGCTAAGGACGTCTTCACTAGGGGAGTCCTTCACTTCCTTTCTCTTTACTTTGTTTTTAGTTTGCTTTATTTTTTTGCTTGGTTTTGTTTGCCTCTTTTCAAAAAAAACCCCAAAAATTAGTCTAGTTTGGTTTGCTTGCTTTATTCAAAAACACAAAAAAATTAGTTCCTGCTCTAGTTGCCACCTTGCTCTAGCTCACCATGTTGCTCCCCAAGTTCGCCCCGAAAGATCTTGCAATAGGTAGTGGCTCTATAATTGGGAAAGATAATATTGAAAAATTCTTTAACTATGTTAGCAAGCATGAGGATATTAAGGATAAATCTATAGCAGAGCTTGCTCCTAATTATGAGATCGCTGCAGCTTCTTTAGTTCATATGTTGGAGGCTAGGTTTGTTAGCCTTAACCCCTTCATGCAATTCTTGTTTCTAAAACTAAAAGAAGAAAAGAATGCTGAAAAGAGAGAATTCATCCTTGAAAATTTATCAAAAGAATTTCATGATGTTGCTAGGGAGGCCAAAAAGGTTTTTGAATGTTTCAAT
Source organism: Avena longiglumis (assembly GCA_030063025.1). NCBI lineage: Eukaryota > Viridiplantae > Streptophyta > Magnoliopsida > Poales > Poaceae > Avena > Avena longiglumis. The sequence continues at coordinate 72,699,095 of CP125979.1, forward strand.
ATGCTAGGTTCAAGTGTAGATGTTGTGGGTATTTCTGATAAAACTAATCCTAGAGAGGAATTTAAGATACACATACCCTTTAAGCTTGTTGGAATGCATGAAGCCTTTGAAAAGAATTTTGATTGGATTGCTCCTGAAAATCTTTTTGATGAAGATAGTAGACCAAAGAGAGATGAGAAGGGATCCTCCAAAACCCATTTGGATGAGATACCTTTCATATTTGAAGACTTTGCAAGTATGGATGTTAATGCTTCTTCATTTGAAAATACTTGATTCTTTTTGCTTCTTGTGTCTAACTTAAAGGCGTTAAAGAAAAGTACTTGTTGGAAGATAACCCAAGAGTTTCCTTGAGTCTTGGAAGTTATTACTTCTGTAATGACTTCTCCTTATCCTTTTTGTTTGCTTTTTGTGTCAAGAATGACCTCTAATGAGAGGGAAGTAAGATTTGGGGAGTTGCTGTCCCGAAACAGATTTTTGTCCTCCACCAAAAAAATTCGTGAGAAGGCTCTGTAACTCGCATTGAGCTGAAAATTTACGAGTAAATCCCACAGTATATTAGATAACTTTCGTTAGTTTAACACTTTTTTATTTGATAAACATAAGATGTTAGAAAAAATCGGTTTCTACCTGCTGGTAAGTTTTGACAGATTTCTGCCATTATTTGCATTTGCTTCTTATTGATTCCTTTTTGAGTTCTCTTTAGGTGAATTGAGATTTTTGAAGGAGTTGCTACAGTATATTGTGTTTTTAGTGAAAAGCCTTGCCATTTCAAAGCTTTGCCAGTGGTCTAATATCTTTTGAATAAGCTAATGTTGCTAATGAAGATTGTGTGAAGTTTTGTATGAAGGAAAAATTTCAGGTGTAAAGAGATAATGGTGCTATGAGATGAAGAATGGACAAAAGCTCAAGCTTGGGGATGCCACCATGGTATCACCCCAAGAAATATCCAAGAGGTACAAGCGTCAAAGCTTGGGGATGCCCAAGGCATCCCCTTCTTCATCAATAAAAAGCTCAGGTCTGTCTAGACACTTCGTTTTTTTATTGTTTCATGCATAGTTATGTTGTTCTTGGAGCATCTTAGTTTTCGTTTGTTTAGCTTAGGATTGTTTATTTTGCTTGAATAAAGTAGTTTGGACCCCCGTTCTCGCTTTGTTGTTTTGCAAATAAGTTTGCTTGGTATTTGGAAAGGAGTAGTAAGTTCTTGCTTGAAGTGCAAGAGGAGCTTGCATTGACTGTGACTTAGACTTCACAACATTCTAGGTGTTGTTTTTGCATTATGCTTGGTGATTATTTTTGTAGCATGTCTTGTTCCTAACAATTGGGATTGCTTATTGTGCTTTGAAGAAATTATGCGTTGTTTTAGTATGCAAAAGCATAGTATTGTGGTATTCTCCTTTGATGCTTTGCTTGGGTTGACTTGGCACATGCTCACACCATGTTATGACTATGACAAGTCACCATTAGCCTCTATGATCATTTAGTCCTTGACTTGTAGTACCACTCTTTGCTTTGATTAGTATGCTTTGTTGCACTGCATGATTATGGCCATTATTTCTCTCTTATTTGGTTGCTCCTAGTCTTTTGCTAGCCTCCACTTGTACAAGTAAATTCTACTCATTCTTCCAACTCCCAAGAAACCAAGTTATTTCAAAGTGTCCACTATAAAATCCTATGCATGTTGTGTTACACCATTCTAAGTATATTCTTGCTTTCAACTATCTTCTAATTTAAAACTATTTTGTTATGTGAAAACTTAGTGATTAAATCCCTCATGAACTTGACGGCACACTTTATTCTTTGCCCATAATAAACTTGAACCATTGTGACAACTTTGTTGTATATGCTTGCACTTATAAGTTGGAATTAGCAGAACCGTGCTGTCATAGGGAATGTTTTCGACATTGCACTTGTACCTTGTTGTACTCAGTTGATATCATGCTCTTTTGTCTATGGATGTCACTGGTGTGAAATAAAGAGGGAACTTGTAAGTCCATGGAGTTTGTATATTGTGTTAGAGAAACGCATGGGCTGCTAGCCTAATCCATGCCTAATCATGGTGGAAACTTGCAGCATCACCATAATGAGCTATCTATGAAGCATCCTCAATAAAAGCTATGCATATGGTAAATAAAAAGATTGCTGAGATGCTTATTGTCTGCTTGCCTTGTCATTTTGGTTATGGGAAAGCTCATGTACCATGTGCAAGGGGTACCCCGTTGGCGGTTCTCAATGATATGCAAATACTTACAGTGACAAGAACTTACCTGAACCCAAAGTTGAGTATGCATGAGGTGTGGCCCTCGTATTCAAGGGACATGAGATTGGCAGCTTATACTTCGTCAAGCATATACTCCAGCTTTGCCACTTTTAACCTTAACCACTTCAAGATGCTTATGATAGGGACAATGAGGGCTGAAAGCTAACAATTTGGAAGCTCTTTTTGAAACTTGTAATCACTGGTTCCTTTACAAAAAAAGGCATTTCTTCCACCACTGTTGACTCTCCACCTTCTACCTTTAGGCACCATTAAGAGAGCATAGTTGTCATTCTGTGTGCAGTGTTCCAAAGCTTATTAATTGATGCATATTGTGTTATTACTTGCTCTTGTGCTACTTGTTTCTAGTCACCCTTGTGAACTTTGCAGGTGTCATATGCATCTATATTGTTACTCTATGAGGGACAAGCTGATTGCCACTATGCTATGTTTTCTGCATGTGAAACAAACAAAGTTTTTTCAATGCATGTTATTCATGATATTTGTTTATAGCTTGCCATGTTGCATGCATAGTTACTATGTCCTATTGTTAGAACTCCATATTTCATGCACATGTTTAGAGTTCTTTGATCCCAGCTTTTAATGCTTGCAAATGGTTGGATCTTTATTGTGAGGGTGCATGTCACCTCAAAAATTATTCTTTTTATCACTTACCTACTCGAGGACGAGCAGGAGTTAAGCTTGGGGATGTTGATACGTTGGAAACGTATCTATAATTTTTATACTCCATGCTTGTTTTGTATCTACTTTGCTTTACTTGTCCACACTTTGAGGGGATTTTTACATGTTTTCTGGTACTAACCTATTAACAAGTTGCAACAGTGCCAGATGCCTGTTTTCTACTGTTTTTGGTTTCAGAAAATTTAGTAAATAAATATTCTCGGAATTGGACGGGACAAAGGACAAAGTTAATTACTTTCCGTGGGTAACAAGAAGTCTAGAGGAGAGCCCGAGAGGCCAGCCAGGGGGCCAGACCCACCCTAGCCACGGGTGGGCCCTATCCCGCGCCTGGCTAGGGTTTGCCTGCCGTGGCGGCCGCCTTGGTCTCCCCCTTCGCCTATAAGAAGCCCTCGATGCAGAAACCCTGAGTACCCGATCAAATATCCACGAAACCGTCTATAGCCGCCTCCACCATCGTCCCTAGATCGAGGGGGGGGATCTGAAGTTCTTCCCGGAACCCTACCGGAGGGGAGATCACACTGGAGGCCTTCTTTCCGGTATGATGCGTGAGTAGTTCCACCTTGGACTATGGGTCCATGTAGTAGCTAGATGGTTGTATATCCTCCTTGTGCTTTCATGTATAGATCTTGTGAGCTCCGTTCATGATCAAGATCTAATCTATTTGTAATCATGCATGTTGTGTTTGCGGGGATCCGATGGATATTGAGATCATTATGTTGGTTTGATTAATGGTTTTATCTTTATGATTCTATCATGTCTGTGTTGTTTGTGATATTGCATGCTCTCCGTTGTTAGTAGCTATCTTGGACAAGTAGTTGCTAGTGATTCCAAGAGGGGGTATTTATGCTCGATAGTGGGTTTATGCCTCTAGTTTCCAAGGGAAGTGACAGAAATCTCTTCGGTTGTAGATGTGTTGTTTCTACTAGGGAGAAAACAACGGTCTCTTGTTCATGGAACATGTGGACTGTTTACCTTACACACTTTGCTTAAAGCAGTTGTCTGTTGCTTGCAACTTAATATTGGAGGGGGTTCGGATGATAACCTGAAGATGGACTTCTAGTCATAGATGCAGTTGGATGGAGGTCTATGTATCTTGTTGTATTGCCTAATCAACCTCATAGGATCTTTCTGACTAGTAATTGCATTGTTATGCCTTGCTCAGTTCCTGTCAATTGCCCTGCTGTAATTTGTTTACCCTTCATGCCATGTTGTTTATCGAAGGTGAGCACCTCTAGTGAACTATGGACCCCGGTCCAATCTTTACCATTGATACATCTTCCACTGTTACTTGTTTATTTGCTGCAAACCATTACGTTCCACACCATACGTTTTATCCGTTGTTACAACAACCGGTGAGATTGACAACCTCATAGTTAGTTGGGGCAAAGTCTTGAGTTTGTGTTGTGCAGGTCTCCACGTTGCTTGCAGCACCTTTGGGGTGTTTCCTTCCTCTTACTGGTTCGATAATCTTGGTTTCTTACTAAGGGAAACTTGCCTGCTGAACTGCATCATACCTTCCGCTTGGGGTCTCCCAACGAAGTGTTGCTGCAGTCATCATATCCTAGACCACAATGTGTAATATCCATCAGCACATGAGTAACAGTGCTAGAGCCCGTAACGGCTGAATCACACCGGACCAAAGAACCATGTCATTTGCTTCGTCGCAGCCATCCTCGGTAGCCTCCACCGAAGTGAACCCCTTAGCTCAGCTAGGTAGCGTGTTACTTGTAGTAGTAGAACTAGAAGTCTAGTAGACTTGGGTGCGTCGTGGAGTTGCTAAAGCACAAGAGAACATTGAAGGGTAGGAACTTTCGAAACTTTGGATACCTCAACTTAGCATAGGCACATGATATGTTGAAAAAATGTATGCACCACATTGATAACTCAAGACTTTGGATACCTATAGTTGTTTCTCACGCGTCAAAACAAAGGAAATAAAAATGATATGGTGATAAGTAGTTTGGTTACATTATTGTTACTCTCGGATGAAAAAAAACTACAAATTACACTCAACAAGGGATATATAGAAATACAATATAAACGAAAAGCCGTGCTAATAAATCATCGACCTATGTTGTCTACTTGTTGCGTTTAACTACGCTGACATAAGGCAGCTCCATGGATCCCATGTACATCTTGCCATTTGGCCTCTCGATTATCTCGGTGGGTCTGACGCTCTTGGGTCCCTTCATCTCCTCGAGTATGTTTCCGTAGGCATCGACCACGACGGCGGCGATGGCTATCGCGGCCAAAAGGCAGCTCATTCTTCTCACGGTGTAGCGCGACCCAGTAACCTCCCCTTCCGTCGGGCCTGACGTTATCGGGGTAGCCCGGTAGGTCAGCGAGAGGCTCGGTTCTCCCAGCGTCAGGGCCTTTGATCCAGTGCCTTAGTAGCTTGCGGGCGGTGGATGCAACGACGAGGTGGCTACGGTCGGTGCTGAGGAGACCCCATTGGGGTAGGTGATGTCGTGCTGTAGAACGGTGGCATGAGATGTCCTTGGTCGTACGTCATGAGGCGGCCCGTAGAGTCTCCGGTTCTGGTAACCATCTCGTGTTGGGCCCTGTTGTAGTTCATGGAGCTGTCGGTGAAATAGACCTGGCCGGTAGCTTGGTCTACGTCGACTCCGTTGGTGAAGCGGAGAGGTATGCCGTCGACGCTGTTGACGAGCACGGTGGCCTCCCCTCCGCCGGGGCCGACACGCATGAGACCCTTGTACGCGTCGGCGATGTATAGGTCTCCGGTCTTGTGGTTGAAGCGAAGGCCGAGCGGACGGCCGCAACGGCTCTCGGTGGCGGTCTCGGGGAGAAGCTTGGTGGCGGTGCATGTCTTGGCGTCGTAGCCGGGGCCGTAGGTGTAGGTGGTCCAGCCAAGCTTCTCCCCGTTCCACTTGAGTACGCGGCCGTCGGAGACGCCGCTGTAAGGGCCCTCGCCTCGGGCGTCGAAGGCGACGCTCTCTGGCCCACGGACGGTTCCGCGCGGCAGCGGCAGGTGCTGGCTCCGGGTGGCCTCGAAGCTGGCGGCCATGGCTATGGCGCCTGGCAGGAAGAGCATGGCCATGATGACCACCGCGACGGTGGCCTTTGTGAGACGGCTCATGCCACAGCCCATGTTTGCTTGCTTCTTGCTTCTTGGATCGAGATCGACTCCTCACTTAATTGGCGTTATTTAATTTGGCTAGCTAGCTCGATCGTATCCTTGCTGCTGTAAGCAGTTTTCGTGGAGATCGAGTAGACACGGGTGGGTGCCTGCTCTATATAGTACCGGTGGAGGGAGAGCCATCTAGCTAGTGTTCCGAGTCGGTACACGATTCACGTTCACAACGGCGGGCAGAGGCCGAGTCGGCTTGCTTTGACCCAAAAAAAACGGAGGTCTGATCCGAGTTTTGTTTCAGATAGCTGCAGGGCTAAAATTGGACCTGCCCTTTATTATATAGCCCAATCCAAGGAGCCTAACCTGCTGGAATCAATGACCCGTCCACTCGTGTCACTTTGCCAACACCACACTTGCTAGGCTACGTGGAACATTCTTTTTTGCCAGCAAAAATACACATATTTGTATATCCTAATACTAACACATATACTGTACTTGGTATATTTTCACACATATAACACATTATAGTATGTTAAATTATGTTTTTCACCCGGCCCCCTAGTGATTGGGACAACACTTAATCAATGTACGCTAGTGGATGGACATGTAGTACTATCGATCATCGATGTCATCATTGAGCATGCACATAAGGATCAGAACAAATTAATTACCCAACGCATCGAGTTCACGATTTTCTCTTCCCCTGCCGATTTCCGATCGAATCAATCTTCCCACAACTCTCTCTCATTGATCGCGCCCCTCTCCTCACTCTGTCTTTGTTCCCCTTCCCCCCGAGCACCGCTCTCTCTGGACGCCTGGCCGCTCACCGGAGCCCCATCCTCACGGATCACCGGCCACACCTGCACCGCCTCCTTCTCCCAGGCCAATTCCCTGTTTTTCCACCTAGTATATCTCACCTTATTTTTGCGGATGATATATAGTATCCTATTTTTCCAAGCCAATCCTTGAAAAGCCATAGTGGTTCATGAGGCCATAAACATGTATGAGAGGTGCACGGGTCAATTGGTAAGTGCAGGGAAATGTTCAATTCTGTTTAGTAACATTTGCTCTAATTCAAACCGGGAGGAAGTAAAACAGATGTTGGGTGTTCAACACCTTGGCTTCCCTACTCAAGAGGGGAGAATGAAGAAAGGAAAGTTCCAACCTACTAAAGATATCTTAGCGAAAAAGTTAAGTGTGTGTGGGATGAAAACCATATGTCTATGGAGGCTAAGGACACGCTTATTAAATCTGTTGCTCAGGCCCTTACAAACTACATTATGAGCATTTTCAAGCTGCCTGCCAGGTTCCATGAAGACTACATAAAAACCATCAAAAAGTTTTGGCGGGGAGAAGATGAAGATAACAAGAAACTTCACTATACTGCTTTGGGACATTCTTGTGCATGGTATGGCCTCACTTATCTAGGTCCATTCTTGTGCTTTGTGACCATGAGCTAATTATATAAAATTTCCACAATTTTTTTGCTGGGATGATTATTTTTGAGCAAATAAAATGTTGTATAGTGAAAATAGCGCTTTACTTCTCTGCTCTCTGCTCTTGCGTTTGTTAAAGAATATGAGTGACATGTACCGTTGGTAGTTAGTCCATTCCACGCCTTATTTATCTTGATTTCTCCTTGATACATGCTACACTCTCATTGTAACTTGTACATAATATTTCAGGTCCTCAATATTGTTGGTACCTAGGATGTTCTTCTGTAACATTAGCTTGCTCTTGTCGGTTATGTGCTGACGCTCGGGTACTATTGAATTAGCACGTGTGAGACATATGTAGCCTTTGAGCACTAAATTTTTACTCGCCTACTTGCCCATGTGTTGTAGTTGAACTATCGTTTTTAAGATGACTTCTATTTGAGATATGCTTTTCAAGCAGATATCTGTTATACTTATATATCATACTAGTCTATAACATGACTTGTATGTTTCTGCTAATTGTTATTTTATTCATGCCATCCTTTTCACCACTGTGGTAGTCATAGACTTCTTTATCTTAACTAATTATTAATTCATCATGTTTTTTGATGATAGGCAGTGCTAGCCTATAGAAGAATTCATTGACAATAAAATGTTAATTCTTTAGGGGCTTGTCTCCTTTTCTTTTTTCTAAATGGGGGTAAACCCTGGCCTCTGCATCAGTTGATGCACACAACCTTTTTATTGCAAAGTTTCCAAATTCGCAAGTAAAATGTGCAGAAAATACCATATTTCTTAACTTTTTTTGATGTATAATACCATTTCTTTTGCTTTAGTAACATCGATGGTTTTCCACTGTAGATTAGTTTCGAGATATGTGAGGGTATTTGTTGTCGAAGATCTTCTCTTCTCGACCGGTGGGATCCCAAACCATAACTTTATATGGTGTCATTTTAACAGATTATGATGGAGCTCTTTTCAGTGGAAAAACGGTAGTCTCTAAATCTTTAATCTCTAAAATATAATGGCAGTTTTATCAATTACACCTTTGATCTTACCATGTCAAACAAGGTTTTATTGCATATCTCGATTATTCCATACTCATATGGTGTTTCGGGAAACGCAAATACATGGAACGATTCCTCAAATCTTAGGTGTTATGCTAAACTTTATAACTCAAATATCTTCCTTATGATCCTATCATAAATTCTTTATTTTCTTGTTACATTGATTTTGCACTTCATCTTGAAAGTCTTTAAACTTTTCAAATGTTTCACACTTCATCCTTATTAAGTAAATATTCATATATTCACTCAAATTTTCGGAGAAAGCATATGAAGTTGAAATCTATCGCTCTTGACTACACATAATGGACTTCATAGAACAATATGTATAAGTTCCAATAAGCTAGTCATCCGTTCCCTTTGGCCTTTGGGCGGAGTTTTAATTATCTCTACGAAAATTTCACAAGCGTCATTTGATCAAAAATCAAAAGACTCCAAAATTCCATCCACATGGAGTTTCTTCATGTTTTCTTTCCAATATAATTTAAACGGCGATGTCACTTTCTAAGTGATCTTTCTTATCAATTGTCTTTTGACATTTTTAGCAATATTTTTATGGATGTGATTTATCCAATGAGATTTGTAAAATCATCCATCTTTTATGGATTACGGCAATTATTTGAATAACCCTTTTGATCTCATAATACCTGATAAAACAAATCTTGAAGGCAAGCTTTGATGTTAACGAGCAACACAACAACCCTTTATTTGTTCTTGATGAACATCATCACATATTCTTTTGCTAGTTACTTAGGCCATTTGTAGTTCATGAATTGTGTTGTTTCGTATGACGATTCACACCAACAAATTCAGTATCCAATACTTAAGAACCACATTGTTTAATAAGCAAAGAATATAGCCATAACATGTATATCCTCTATATACCTATGCTGAACAATTCTAGTCTTTTCTTTTCTGCCATATATTTTTGAGATTCTCTTTCAGTATTTCCTTTTCTGTTCGAAACAATCTATCAACATCAATAGCGGAGCCATACACATGACACATAGTCCAAAGCATGTATAGTTAAATACCAATGTCTTTGGACTTGCACTTTGAAGTAGATCACCATCATCAAATACTTGGTGTTCTTTCAAATTCCATTCTTTAGTAATCTTTTAGTGTAGTAAACATTTTATCAAATATTCACCCTTATCATGGAACTATTCATGATCAAGCTACTTTTAGTTTATAACGGTGAATCGCGAGTATAATGTTGCTCTCCAAAACCTTTTGGAGGATTAGGACAAGCGTCTCCAACCTTTTCAAATTCTCATCAAATATGAGAACATAAACTTTGCCATATTATACACTCTCATGTTGCAAACAAAACATCATTTCAGATATCGCAATATCTTCCACATATCATGGTTTCTGAAACAACTCTTTCAGATCCTAGATAACCTTGATATTAAAACAATATTTTGAATATCAAGAATCATGGAGACAAACATGATACTTATATACTAACACTGAAATTGTCACTCTTGATTTAATACCAATTATTAAACTTCACGAGTAACCGAACTTCTTGAAAGTTTGCAATAGGACTTTTAAACATTAGATTAACACTTCAAAACAATATGATACCAGTTCGTAAAGTAACTAACCGGAATTTTATAGTTCTATTATCTCAATTATAACTAAGCACAAGGTGGTAGCGGATGCCAATGACTACAACAACTATGCAAATTTACTTTGATTTAATTTATGATAAATAGTGTTCAACTTTTAATCGTATTGCTATTGAACTCCCACTCAAAACAATATCCCTCACATTGTTTTAGTGATCACACGAACCAAATTCACTACACCAAGTCCGATCATCACGTCGCATGATATAGTTTCAAAGGCGAACAATCATCATGTTCATCATATCATCTATATGACTCATGCTTTATCTTTCGGTATCCGTGTTCGAGACCATGTGCATACATGCTAGGCTCGTCAAGATCAAACCTTAGCTTCCACATGAGCAAATCTGGCTTGCTCCCATTGTATACACTCGTAAAATCTAACACACCCTATCATCACGTGGTGCTTCGAAACAACGAGCTTTGGCAACGGTGCCTACTAACGACGAACACTCTATAACTTGATATTTTTTGAGAGGGATCATCTTATAATGCTACCGTCACGAACTAAGCAATACAAGATGCATAAAAGGATGAACATCACATGCAATTCAAAATATGTGATATGATATGGCCTTTCTTCTTGTGCTTCCGATCTCCATCTTCAAGCACGAACATGATCTCCATCATCACCGGCATGGCATCAAGGTCAATAGCGCAGCTCCATGGTTGTCGTCCACCAGCATCAACTATTACAACTACTTTGAATAATAGACACGCAGGTCTAGACGAAATTAAAAGACAACCATATGGCTCATGCCGGTTACCGACTTACAATAAGGAACATTGCATACATCATATATAATCACAATCATGGCCATATCACATCATAGCACACCCCTGCAAAACAAAGTTAGGCGCCTCTAATTTTCTTTGCATGTTTTACGTGGTTTGGGGCTTTCAATAAGTGTCGTTCTAACTTACGAACAAGAACCACAACGTTGATGCTTGAACTATCAAGTGCCCGTTGTAAAGTGAATCTTTACTATGATGGGAAAGACAGACACCATAAAGCCAGTTATGCAATACAAATTGCATGTCGAGCATGGAGCAAGTCTTATGAACGATGTCATGTAAGGTTAGCCCGGGCCGCTTCATCCCACCATACCGCAAGATGCAAATTACACAAGAAGCAATTGGTAATAAAAGCACCACCCCCCATAATGACCATTGTGTTCTACTCGTGCAACAAATCTACATATAGACACGACTGACGATACCCTTTGTTGGGGTTCATAGCATGGAAAACAAAAAAATTCTACTGCATGAACACACAATCAAGATCTAATCTATGATCAAGCCAAGATCTATCTACTAGATCGGTGCAACAAGTTGATAGAGTACTAACCCTCGAAGATCCAAAGCGGTTAACGAGAGCAGATTCTCGTGGGTGATGTAGTCGTTCACTTGCCGATCTCAAGATCGCGTAGACGATCCTTCCGGCGCCGCGTTCCGGCAGCGCTCCCATAGTCGGTCACACGCACGGTACTCGATGAAGACCTTCCTCTCCCTTGTTCCAGCAGGCAGCGGAGGTTGTAGCTCTCTCCTCGCGATTCCGGCAGCACGACGGCGTGGTGTCGAAAGTAGAGGGGAGATCCCGCAGGGCTTCGCCTAAGACGGAGCGAGTATGGTGGAGTAGAAGTAGAACCGTCAATCTAGGATTTAGAGGGCGAGGTTTAGAGGTAGCTAGCAACTAGAGTTTAGCTAGTCGGTAGCGGTTTATAGGAGATCTACATTGGTCGCAACTAGAGAGGGGGGCGGCGGCCAACATAGGGTTTCTTGGGCGCCTAGGCAAAGGGATACCTTGGGTGCGCCTACCCTCCTTATATAGGGAGGGGGGTCCAAGGGTGTTCCCAACCCAGGTGGAAACCCTCCCTACCTCAGAAACCCTCCCTATCTCGGAAACCATGTTGGGATTTGACTTTTTCAAACCGCCTTTTTGACTTTCAAATTAGAGTTTGATTTCTCTCTTCCAAGTGTCCAGCCAAGTGACCTAGGACATTATGCAACCATTACATTTTGTCATGACACATCCATGTACCCTTCCCCTTCCGAATTGGTGAACCTTCTAGACCCTTCTAGAACATTCCGGTGAAAACACCAGAATCATTCCTGAACTCCGAAATTGAACTTTCCTTATATGAATCTTATTCTCCAGACCATTCCGGATCTCATCGTGATATCCCGGATCCCATCCGGGACTCCGAACAACAATCGGTCTCTTTACTCACATTCCATATCTACTAAACAACATCGAATCCTTAAGTGTGTCTCCCTACGATTCGTGAATTATGCAGACATGATCGAGACTCTTCTCCGATCAATAACCAATAGAGGAATCTGGAAATTCATATGTCTCCCACATATTTCTACGATTACTTCGTGATCGAATGAACCATTTACATACGATACCAATTTCCCTTTGTCTCATGATACTTTACTTATCTGAGGTTTGATCGTCGGTATCTCTGTATACCTAGTTCAACCTCGTTACCAATAAGTACTCTTTTCTCATTCACGTGATATGTGATCCCTTGTGAGCCAGTCACATGCTTGCAAGCTAATTGGATGACATTCCACTGAGAGGGCCCAGAGTATATCTATCCGTCATATGGATGGACAAATCCCAATCTTGATCCATGTGCCTCAATACATACTTTCCGAACACTCAATGCCACCTTTATAGCCACCCAGTTACGGTGTGGTGTTTGATGTCATCAAATCATCCTTCCGGTGATGGTGATTAGCATGATCTCATGGTCAAAGGAATTAGGTTACTATGTATCAGAAATCTTATAGCAAGTGAACTATATTAAATGACTTGATCGTTATGCTACGCTTAACTATAGGAGTATGTCCATCACATCATTCTCCTAATGATATGACCCTGTTGTTAATAACATCTCTATGCTCATGATCAGGAAACCATGATCATATATTAACCAACAAGCTAGTTTAACAAGAGGCTTTACTAGGAATCTTTTATGTTTACAAATCACACAAGTATTAATGTTTCCGGTTAATACAATTATAGCATGGTATGTAAACATTTATCATAAGCATGAAGATATGATAATAACCACTTTATTATTGCCTCTTGGGCATATCTCCAACAATTAACGAGAGCAGATTCTCATGGGTGATGTAGTCGTTCACTTGCCGATCTCAATATTGCGTAGACGATCCTTCCGGCGCCGCGTTCCGGCAGCGCTCCCGCAGTCGGTCACACGTACGGTACTCGATGAAGACCTTCGTCTGCCTTGTTCCAGCAGGTACGGAGGTTGTAGTTCTCTCCTGGCGATTCCGACAGCACGACGGCGCGGTGTAGGAAGTAGAGGGGATCCCGCAGGGCTTCGCCTAAGCCGGAGCGGGTATGGTGGAGTTGAGGGATCGCCTGCGATCTAGGGTTTAGAGGCCGAGGTTTAGAGGTATCTAGCAACTAGGGTTTAGCTAGTTGGTAGCGGTTTTGAGGAGATCTAGATTGGCCGCAACTAGAGAGGGGGGCGGAAGCCAACCTAGGGTTTCTTGTGTGTGCAAATGGGGGAGCCCTACCCATCCTTTTATAGGTGGGAAGGTGCCAAGAGGGAGGGAGTCCTTCCCCAACTCCACTTCAAGTGGCCGGCCCAAGGGAGAGGGAGGATTCCTTCCCTATGTATGAATCCTTCTCTCCCTCCACTTGGAAATATTGTCTCAGTTTGACTTTTTCAAACTACCCTTTTGACTTTCAAATTAGAGTTTGATTTCTCTCTTCCAAGTGCCCAGCCAAGTGACCTAGGACGTGATGCAACCATTCCACTTTGTCATGACACATCCATGTACCCTTCCCCTTCCGGATCGGCGAACCTTCTAGACCCTTCTAGAACATTCCGGTGAAAACACCGGAACCATTCCCGAACTCCGGAATTGGACTTTCCTTATATGAATCTTATTCTCTGGACCATTCCGGATCTCCTCCGATATCCGGATCCCATCCGAGACTCCGAACAACATTCAGTCTCTTTACTCACTTTCCATATCTACTAAACAACATCGAATCCTTAAGTGTGTCTCCCTACGGTTCGTGAATTATGCAGACATGACCGAGACTCTTCTCCGATCAATAATCAATAGAGGAATTTGGACATTCATATGGATCCCACATATTTCTACGATTACTTCGTGATCGAATGAACCATTTACATACGATACCAATTTCCCTTTGTCTCACGATATTTTACTTATCCGAGGTTTGATCATCGGTATCTCTGCATACCTAGTTCAACCTAGTTACCGATAAGTACTCTTTTCTCGTTTCCGTGATATGTGATCCCTTGTGAGCCAGTCACATGCTTACAAGCTAATTGGATGACATTCCACCGAGAGGGCCCAGAGTATATCTATCCGTCATATGGATGGATAAATCTCACTCTTGATCCAAGTGCCTCAACACATTTTCCGAACACTCAATGCCACCTTTATATCCACCCAGTTATGGTGTGGTGTTTGATGTCATCAAAGCATCCTTCCGGTGATGGTGATTAGCATGATCTCATGGTCGAAGGAATTAGGTTACTATGTATCAGAAAGCTTATAGCAAATGAACTATATTAAATGACTTGATCTTTATGCTACGCTTAACTGTAGTAGTATGTCCATCACACCATTCTCCTAATGATACGATCTTCTTGTTAATAACATCTCAATGTTCATGATCAGGAAACCATGATCATATATTAACCAATAAGATAGTTTAAGAAGAGGCTTTACTAGGGACTCTTTTATGTTTACAAATCACACAAGTATTAATGTTTCCGGTTAATACAATTATAGCATTGGTATATAAACATTTATCATAAGAATGAAGATATGATAATAACCTCTTTATTATTGCCTCTTGGGCATATCTCCAACACATGGAACTGATAAGTGGGACCCGCAGCACTTACTGCTGGCGAATGGGCTCTATTTGCCGGTGGTAATGGGCTCTAGCCCCAGTGAATGGGTCAGCATTTCGCCGCCGCTAAAGAGCGGCCCACCACAACCCCGGTGCATGTGAGGCCTGTTCGCCGGTGTTATATGGGATGGCCCCAGCGAACATAATACACATTCGCCGGCGGTAACACGAGAAAGGCCTGGAAGGCCTTACCACCGGCGACCCCAGATCCACTTCGCTGGCGGTAAGAAATCCGGCTATAAGGTTTTCCTTACTAGTGCTATGAAGACAAACAAGCGGATGTGTTTTTTTCAACTGTGGTCAATGTAAATGTTAAAGGAATCAGTGCATGCTATCTACGGCTCCAACCCTCGAAGAAAAAACAACATGATCCTAGACCACAATGTGAAATCTCCATCATCACATAAGTAATAGCGCTAGAGCCTGTAATGGCTGAATCACATCGGACCAAAGAACCATGTCATTTTATTCGTCGCAGCCATCCTCGGTAGCCTCCACCGAAGTGAACCTCATCTGCCAATGCACAGTCACCGCATTTTTAGCATTCAGTTCACACCGGTCTAGGGTTCCCGTCTAGGGGCCTAGGGTATGTTTTCTCAGTCTAGGGTTTAAAAACTATGGACGAGGGTCTAGATTTAGCGGTTTAGGGTCTAGTTCCATGGGAAGCATCCTGGTCTAGGGGCCTATGGTATGTTTCTCGTTCTAAGGAGTATGGACTATGGTCAAATTATAGGGATTATGGTCTAATATGGGTCTAGGGTATATGTTCATGGTCTAGGGGTTTATGGATTATGGTCTAGGTCCATTGATTATGGTCTAGGCTATAAACCTATGTCTCGGTTCATTGTCTTAGGTTTATGGACTATGGTGTAGGCCTAGATTTAGGGCATAGTATGGTGGGGTGTGGGGTTCATCATCACACTTAGAGAAAGTATAATACGGTACAGTGAGCTGACTATAAGAAATAAAATATTATAGTTTAGATGAGGCGGAGGAGAGAGAAGAGGAGAGAGAATATAGCGAGTTGTAAGTTAATAGCCAGCTCTATCACGTACTCCTAGGCACTTTATAAAAGTGACATGTGGATCATGTATTAATTAAGTATTATATTTTTTAGCTAACTATTGTACATATCGAGTTGGCTATAGATGACATGTCACTTTCTTATAGCCAACATACTATATCATTGAACTTGCTCTTAGAAAGATGCATGTAGGTGGACTTTTGGCAAATGTAGGTGGAATTTATGTTGTCACAATAGCTTGAGCATGGGTTTGGCCAAGTAAATCATATCTAATACTACGAGAATCTGCAACTTAGGCAACCCAAACAATGGTGGGAAGTTGTATAGATAAACGTGTTGTTGGAGATGACCATGTACGACGGCTCCAGCAAATGCAATGGTGATATTGATACGCTTCCAATCGTAATGTATCCGATTGAGTGATTAAGGTGTTTATTTCAAGTATTTTTTTAATTTCAATACATGTATATTTCAATTAACAAAATCCAACATGCATTATCGCATGTGTATTTTTGTCGCCATCGCACTCGACCGCTGAGGTGTATGGTAGCTATGCACTAGGTCTACAAGCTCGATGAGGCCCATGACACCACCCATGTCATGCTAGTCGAAGGCGTGGGGGCGTCGAGTGCATGTCCATGATTTTAACTCTCTTGTGTTGCAACTATACCTAGGCAGGCATTTTCCAAGCCAAGTCGGGCCAAAAGAATCCTGACGCTCAAAACCTAGACCTAAGCCTGGCTCTACCGTCGGTCCTAAAATTGAGATCCAACCTAGGCCCGAGTAAGGCAAAAGCACCGGGCCATCGAGCTGTCCCATCCTAAAATGCCATTCTACACACCCGAGCCTGACCTTAGTGTAGTGTCCACGGGGAAATTCTAGGCCTTGGCCCAGGCCCACAGGCCATTTTTTGGGCCAAGCCCACCGTGCCGGGGTTCCCATGCCCAGATTTGGTAGCAAAAACGCATGGATCGATCGGCCCAAGTGCATGTACCAATGCATTGCCTTTGATACGTGCTATATATGTGTGTGTGTGTGTGTGTGTGTGTGTGTGTGTTTGTGTGTGTGTGTGCGCGCGCGTGCGTGTGCATGTGTGTGTAATATATATATATATATATATATATATATATATATATATATATATATATATATATAGAAACCCTATTCAGCACCCAGGATGCAGAAAAGTTATTTTGCACCCGACATAATTTTACGTTGTTAGACTAAAAAATTATGTTTTGTATACGAATAATTATGTTCATATAATCACCACAACCAAAAAAATTGACACAAAAATAAATTTTTTGAGTCATTATAGTGTAAAAAACACCAAAAATATGTATTTTACGTCGAATTTTTTTTACGGTATGTAAACAAAAAAAATTATGTCATTTTTAAATTTTATTATGTTCTTCTCAACTTATGAAGTAATACAAAATTTACGTGACGTAAAAATAATATACGGTTCTAAAGATAGAGGGTGGGTGTAGAATAACTATTCTACACCCTGGGTGTCAAATAGCGCCACCCTATATATATATATATATATATATATATATATATATATATATATATATATATATGCGCTAATATAAGGTTCATGTATATACTTGGCTAACTGACTTAGCTCAGCTAGGTAGCGTGTTACTTGTAGTAGTAGAACTAGAAGTCTAGTAGACTTGGGTGCGTCGTGGAGTTGCTACACAGCACAAGAGAACATTGAAGGGTAGGAACTTTTGAAACTTTGGATACCTCAACTTAGCATAAGCACATGATATGTTGAAAAAATGTATGCACCACATTGATAACTCAAGACTTTGGATACCTATAGTTGTTTCACACGCGTCAAAACAAAGGAAATAAAAATGATATGATGATAAGTAGTTTGGTTACATTATTGTTACTCTCAGATGAAAAAAAAACTACAAATTACAGTCAACAAGGGATATATAGAAATACAATAGACAAAAAGCCGTGCTAATAAATCATCGACCTATGTTGTCTACTTGTTGCGTTTAACTACGCTGACATAAGGCAGCTCCACGGATCCCATGTACATCTTGCCATTTGGCCTCTCGATTATCTCGGTGGGTCTGACGCTCTTGGGTCCCTTCATCTCCTCGAGTATGTTTCCGTAGGCATCGACCCTGACGGCGAGGCGATGGCTATCGCGGCCAAAAGGCAGCTCATTCTTCTCACGGTGTAGCGCGACCCAGTAACCTCCCCTTCCGTCGGGCCTGACGTTATCGGGGTAGCCCGGTAGGTCAGCGAGAGGCTCGGTTCTCCCAGCGTCAGGGCCTTTGATCCAGTGCCTTAGTAGCTTGCACGGGCCGGTGGATGCAACGACGAGGTGGCTACGGTCGGTGCTGAGGGAGACCCCATTGGGGTAGGTGATGTCGTGCTGTAGAACGGTGGCATGAGATGTCCTTGGGTCGTACGTCATGAGGCGGCCCGTAGAGTCTCCGGTTCTGGTAACCATCTCGTGTTGGGCCCTGTTGTAGTTCATGGAGCTGTCGGTGAAATAGACCTGGCCGGTAGCTTGGTCTACGTCGACTCCGTTGGTGAAGCGGAGAGGTATGCCGTCGACGCTGTTGACGAGCACGGTGGCCTCCCCTCCGCCGGGGCCGACACGCATGAGACCCTTGTACGCGTCGGCGATGTATAGGTCTCCGGTCTTGTGGTTGAAGCGAAGGCCGAGCGGGCGGCCGCAACGGCTCTCGGTGGCGGTCTCGGGGCGAAGCTTGGTGGCGGTGCATGTCTTGGCGTCGTAGCCGGGGCCGTAGGTGTAGGTGGTCCAGCCGAGCTTCTCCCCGTTCCACTTGAGTACGCGGCCGTCGGAGACGCCGCTGTAAGGGCCCTCGCCTCGGGCGTCGAAGGCGACGCTCTCTGGCCCACGGACGGTTCCGCGCGGCAGCGGCAGGTGCTGGCTCCGGGTGGCCTCGAAGCTGGCGGCCATGGCTATGGCGCCTGGCAGGAAGAGCATGGCCATGATGACCACCGCGACGGTGGCCTTTGTGAGACGGCTCATGCCACAGCCCATGTTTGCTTGCTTCTTGCTTCTTGGATCGAGATCGACTCCTCACTTAATTGGCGTTATTTAATTTGGCTAGCTAGCTCGATCGTATCCTTGCTGCTGTAAGCAGTTTTCGTGGAGATCGAGTAGACACGGGTGGGTGCCTGCTCTATATATAGTACTCAGTACGTACCGGTGTACCGGTGGAGGGAGAGCGCCATCTAGTGTTCCGAGTCGGTACACGATTCACGTTCACAACGGCCAGAGACCGAGTCGGCTTTGACCCAAAAAAACCGAGGTCCGATCCGAGTTGGAACTGAAACGATCGTGTGTACGCCTTTTCTCTCCACGTACGTACGCCTCCTCTTCCCTTTTCCTTTTTATTAGAGTATTATTTTTCTCTCGCGCGCAGGCATGCAGGAGCTGGCGCGCGGTATAACAACCCTAATACGAACGGGTGACAAAATGCACAAGTGAGAGCAAGGGAGAGAGTTTTGTTTCAGATAGCTGCAGGGCTAAATTGGACCTGCCCTTTATTATATGGGCAGTACTACGCGTCCCTCGGGGAATTTGTGTTTTTTATCCCCCGGGTCCCCAGCCAACCACGTGTCCTCTTTTTGTTTAAAATCCCGCTTTTGCTACAGACATACTCGTTTTTGCTACAAATAGTCCCGCTTTTGCTACAACGTAGCAAAAAACGGTTCGATCCAGAAAATAGAAAATTAGACTGGACCTCACCGGAGAGTTCGCTGGAGACATCGCCGGCGACCGTGTAGCAAAAAATTTATGCTAATGTAGCAAACCCGACCTCGCCGGAGATCTCACCGGAGACTTTCGCCGGTAGACCTCCGGACACCGTGTACCAAAAATTTTATGCTATTGTAGCAAAACCATAAAACTGTGGTAGCAAAAAAAAAGTGCTAATATAGCAAAAACCAATGTAGCAAAAAAACAATTTTACCAGAGACTTTCACTGGACCCGTAGCAAAACCTATACGCTATTGTAGCAAAACTAGTACAAGGTTGTAGCAAAAAAATCTATTAATTTAGCAAACCCGACCTCACCGGAGACTTTCGACAGAGACCTCGCCGGAGATTTTCGCCGGAGACTTTCGCCGGAGACCGTGTAGCAAAAAATTTACTCTATTATAGCAAAATCACAAAAGGTATGTAGCAGAAAAATTAGTAATTGTCCCAAAAAGCAACTTCGCCGGAGACCTTGTAGCAAAACTCGTGGCCGTTTATAGCACCTCCGCCTGCCGTAAGTAGCAAAACGCGTGGCTGTTTGTAGCACCGTCGTTCGATCGCAGTAGCACCACCGCTGGCCGCATGTAGCAAGCATCAATACTGCAAATAGCAACAACGGACACCGTACGTAGCAACGTCGTCGTCGGGGCCATGGCCACTCCATCTACACGAGCACTTCCATGCCAAAAAAAGTCCATCTCTGTAAAGAAGCTGACCGGTGGACGGCAGGATGCCGGAGCTCGCGTGCGCCCGGATGGAGGCGCACCTCCATGACGCAAGGGGCTTCCCAGCGAAGGTGCGTAGGGAGTCGCTGTGGAGGTCGCCGGCCTCCATGGCGCACGGGGCTTCCCGGCGAGGGTGCTCGAGCTTTGCCATTGAACGGAGGAGCAGAGTGAGGCATCCCTCCTCCTGATCTCACTCCCTGCCGGCGGTGGAGGCGAGGCTGCTGTGGCGACAGCGCACGGCGGCGGCAGCGCGTAGGCTTCATGGCTGTGTTTAGAAGAGAAATTGGGGATAAGGAAGACGGTGGGAGACGTCCTTAGTCTGTACACGGGCCTACCACGATGGCCAGGTCCACCACGACCTGGTACGTACGAACAGAGCAGCGGGCAGCGACCCGGGGGATAAAATCACCCAATCCCCCGGGGGAATACTATCATTTCCCTTATTATATAGCCCAATCCAAGGAGCCTAACCTGCTGGAATCAATGACCCATCCACTCGTGTCACTTTGCCAACACCACACTTGCTAGGCTACGTGGAACATTCTTTTTTGCCAGCAAAAATACACATATTTGTATATCCTAATACTAACACATATACTGTACTTGGTATATTTTCACACATATAACACATTATAGTATGTTAAATTATGTTTTCACCCGGCCCCCTAGTGATTGGGACAACACTTAATCAATGTACGCTAGTGGATGGACATGTAGTACCATCGATCATCGATGTCATCATTGAGCATGCACATAAGGATCAGAACAAATTAATTACCCAACGCATCGAGTCCACGATTTTCTCTTCCCCTGCCGATTTCCAATCGAATCAATCTTCCCACAACTCTCTCTCATTGATCGCGCCCCTCTCCTCACTCTGTCTTTGTTCCCCTTCCCCCCGAGCACCGCTCTCTCTGGACGCCTGGCCGCTCACCGGAGCCCCATCCTCACGGATCACCGGCCACACCTGCACCGCCTCCTTCTCCCAGGCCAATTCCCTGTTTTTCCACCTAGTATATCTCACCTTATTTTTGCGGATGATATATAGTATCCTATTTTTCCAAGCCAATCCTTGAAAAGCCATAGTGGTTCATGAGGCCATAAACATGTATGAGAGGTGCACGGGTCAACTGGTAAGTGCAAGGAAATGTTCAATTCTGTTTAGTAACATTTGCTCTAATTCAAACCGGGAGGAAGTAAAACAGATGTTGGGTGTTCAACACCTTGGCTTCCCTACTCAAGAGGGGAGAATGAAGAAAGGAAAGTTCCAACCTACTAAAGATATCTTTGCGAAAAAGTTAAGTGTGTGTGGGATGAAAACCATATGTCTATGGAGGCTAAGGACACGCTTATTAAATCTGTTGCTCAGGCCCTTACAAACTACATTATGAGCATTTTCAAGCTGCCTGCCAGGTTCCATGAAGACTACATGAAAACCATCAAAAAGTTTTGGCGGGGAGAAGATGAAGATAACAAGAAACTTCACTATACTGCTTTGGGACATTCTTGTGCATGGTATGGCCTCACTTATCTAGGTCCATTCTTGTGCTTTGTGACCATGAGCTAATTATATAAAATTTCCACAATTTTTTTGCTGGGATGATTATTTTTGAGCAAATAAAATGTTGTATAGTGAAAATAGCGCTTTACTTCTCTGCTCTTGCGTTTGTTAAAGAATATGAGTGAGATGTACCGTTGGTAGTTAGTCCATTCCACGCCTTATTTATCTTGATTTCTCATTGATACATGCTACACTCTCATTGTAACTTGTACATAATATTTCAGGTCCTCAATATTGTTGGTACCTAGGATGTTCTTCTGTAACATTAGCTTTCTCTTGTCGGTTATGTGCTGACGCTCGGGTACTATTGAATTAGCACGTGTGAGACATATGTAGCCTTTGAGAACTAAATTTTTACTCGCCTACTTGCCCATGTGTTGTAGTTGAACTATCGTTTTTAAGATGACTTCTATTTGAGATATGCTTTTCAAGCAGATATCTGTTATACTTATATATCATACTAGTCTATAACATGACTTGTATGTTTCTGCTAATTGTTATTTTATTCATGCCATCCTTTTCACCACTGTGGTAGTCATAGACTTCTTTATCTTAACTAATTAGTAATTCATCATGTTTTTTGATGATAGGCAGTGCTAGCCTATAGAAGAATTCATTGACAATAAAATGTTAATCCTTTAGGGGCTTGTCTCTTTTTCTTTTTTCTAAATGGGGGTAAACCCTGGCCTCTGCATCAGTTGATGCACACAACCTTTTTATTGCAAAGTTTCCAAATTCGCAAGTAAAATATGCAGAAAATACCATATTTCTTAACTTTTTTGATGTATAATACCATTTCTTTTGCTTTAGTAACATCGATGGTTTTCCACTGTAGATTAGTTTCGAGATATGTGAGGGTATTTGTTGTCGAAGATCTTCTCTTCTCGACCGGTGGGATCCCAAACCATAACTTTATATGGTGTCATTTCAACAGATTATGATGGAGCTCTTTTCAGTGGAAAAACGGTAGTCTCTAAATCTTTAATCTCTAAAATATAATGGCAGTTTTATCAATTACACCTTTGATCTTACCATGTCAAACAAGGTTTTATTGCATATCTCGATTATTCCATACTCATATGGTGTTTCGGGAAACGCAAATACATGGAACGATTCATGGTTGCAAACAAAACATCATTTCAGATATGAGAACATAAACTTTGCCATATTATACTCTCTCATGTTGCAAACAAAACATCATTTCAGATATCGCAATATCTTCCACATATCATGGTTTCTGAAACAACTCTTTCAGATCCTAGATAACCTTGATATTAAAACAATATTTTGAATATCAAGAATCATGGAGACAAACATGATACTTATATACTAACACTGAAATTGTCACTCTTGATTTAATACCAATTATTAAACTTCACGGAGTAACCGGAACTTACTGAAAGTTTGCAATAGGACTTTTAAACATTAGATTAACACTTCAAAACAATATGATACCAGTTCGTAAAGTAACTAACCGGAATTTTATAGTTCTATTATCTCAATTATAACTAAGCGCAAGGTGGTAAACGGATGCCAATGACTACAACAACTATGCAAATTTACTTTGATTTAATTTATGATAAATAGTGTTCAACTTTTAATCGTATTGCTATTGAACTCCCACTCAAAACAATATCCCTCACATTGTTTTAGTGATCACACGAACCAAATTCACTACACCAAGTCCGATCATCACGTCGCATGATATAGTTTCAAAGCGAACAATCATCATGTTCATCATATCATCTATATGACTCATGCTTTATCTTTCGGTATCCGTGTTCGAGACCATGTCCGTACATGCTAGGCTCACAAGATCAAACCTTAGCTTCCACATGAGCAAATCTGGCTTGCTCCCATTGTATACACTCGCAGAATCTAACACACCCTATCATCACGTGGTGCTTCGAAACAACGAGCTTTGGCAACAGTGCCTACTAACGACGAACACTCTATAACTTGATATTTTTTGAGAGGGATCATCTTATAATGCTACCGTCACGAACTAAGCAATACAAGATGCATAAAAGGATGAACATCACATGCAATTCAAAATATGTGATATGATATGGCCTTTCTTCTTGTGCTTCCGATCTCCATCTTCAATCACGAACATGATCTCCATCATCACCGGCATGGCATCAAGGTCAATGGCGCCGCTCCATGGTTGTCGTCCACCAGCATCAACTATTAAAACTACTTTGAATAATA
Organism: Avena longiglumis; assembly: GCA_030063025.1. NCBI lineage: Eukaryota > Viridiplantae > Streptophyta > Magnoliopsida > Poales > Poaceae > Avena > Avena longiglumis. The sequence continues at coordinate 72,723,490 of CP125979.1, forward strand.
GACACGCAGGTCTAGACGAAATTAAAAGACAACCATATGGCTCATGCCGGTTACCGACTTACAATAAGGAACATTGCATACATCATATATAATCACAATCATGGCCATATCACATCATAGCACACCCCTGCAAAACAAAGTTAGGCGCCTCTAATTTTCTTTGCATGTTTTACGTGGTTTGGGGCTTTCAATAAGTGTCGTTCTAACTTACGAACAAGTACTATGATGGGAAAGACAGACACCCGCAAAGCCAGTTATGCAATACAAATTGCATGTCGAGCATGGAGCAAGTCTTATGAACGATGTCATGTAAGGTTAGCCCGGGCTGCTTCATCCCACCATACCGCAAGATGCAAATTACACAAGAAGCAATTGGTAATAAAAGCACCATCCCCCATAATGACCATTGTGTTCTACTCGTGCAACAAATCTACATATAGACACGACTCTGATACCACTGTTGGGGTTCGTAGCATGGAAAACAAAAAATTTCTACTGCATGAACACACAATCAAGATCTAATCTATGATCAAGCCAAGATCTATCTACTAGATCGGTGCAACAAGTTGATAGAGTACTAACCCTCGAAGATCCAAAGCGGTTAACGAGAGCAGATTCTCGTGGGTGATGTAGTCGTTCACTTGCCGATCTCAAGATCGCGTAGACGATCCTTCCGGCGCCGCGTTCCGGCAGCGCTCCCATAGTCGGTCACACGCACGGTACTCGATGAAGACCTTCCTCTCCCTTGTTCCAAAGAAATGGAGGTTGTAGCTCTCCTCGCGATTCCGACTGACGGCGTGGTGTCGAAAGTAGAGGGAGATCATGAGGCCGCCTAAGACGGAGCGAGTATGGTGGAGTAGAAGGAGAACCGTCAATCTAGGGTTTAGAGGGCGAGGTTTAGAGGTAGCTAGCAACTAGAGTTTAGCTAGTCGGTGGCGGTTTATAGGAGATCTACATTGGTCGCAACTAGAGAGGCGGCGGCCAACATAGGGTTTCTTGGGCGCCTAGGGCAAAGGGGATACCTTGGGTGCGCCTACCCTCCTTATATAGGTAGGGGGTCCAAGGGTGTTCCCAACCCAGGTGGAAACCCTCCCTAACTCAGAAACCCTCCCTATCTCGAAAACCATGTTGGGATTTGACTTTTTCAAACCGCCTTTTTGACTTTCAAATTAGAGTTTGATTTCTCTCTTCCAAGTGTCCAGACAAGTGACCTAGGACATTATGCAACCATTACATTTTGTCATGACACATCCATGTACCCTTCCCCTTCCGAATTGGTGAACCTTCTAGACCCTTCTAGAACATTCCGGTGAAAACACCAGAATCATTCCTGAACTCCGAAATTGAACTTTCCTTATATGAATCTTATTCTCCAGACCATTCCGGATCTCATCGTGATATCCCGGATCCCATCCGGGACTCCGAACAACAATCGGTCTCTTTACTCACATTCCATATCTACTAAACAACATCGAATCCTTAAGTGTGTCTCCCTACGATTCGTGAATTATGCAGACATGATCGAGACTCTTCTCCGATCAATAACCAATAGAGGAATCTGGAAATTCATATGTCTCCCAAATGTAATAGATTAGAAGGAACTGAAGTTATTTGGTTCAGGTTTATTCCTGTTCAGATCATGCCCTTCATTAGACACGACCGTAACAACTTCTCACATATATGAAATCCCTTTTGACGTAAAAAAAGAGCTTATCACATATAGTATTTATCTGCTTTCTCATTGATCCAAATTCCCCCCCTACTCCAACTTTGTAGGGCTCGTTGTACTTTGCCTTATGCTTGTTGGGTCCCTAATCTGAAGTTTCCTTGAAACAGGCTCATTGTCCCGCTTTATAAATGAAGCCACGTATGACCTCAAACCGATACAAGGTGAAGAGAAAACCCTCTTTACATAGTAGATCCAAAATAATCAACAAATAACAAGAAAAACAAGATTTGCCACCGAAGACATAGAACCAAGTGGGAAAGCATCTCCACGACAACGCCCCAAGAGGGCAACGACGGTCCATGCCGCCGTCAAGGAGACCAACGGTCCATGGTTTTCACCCGAGCCCTAATGACTCAAGCATCACCATCGGCGGGCGTTGAAGCGTGAGTTTTGCTCAGAAAACCCTTCGCACAAACCCACTAGCTAACCGCCTCGGTCCCCTAGCATGGCCTTGAAAACATGATATGTGGGACATCAATTGACGACGCCATCACCGGGCTTTCGCTGCTCTCCTCGCCACCCAAGTGACCAATGAACATGACCATCACCACCACACCTTGCTTGCCGAAGCACCCGCGGTCCACGTTCGAGGACGTCGCCGACATCCACGAGCTCGAGCCCATGGTTCGACCAGCATCACAATGCAAGTCGCTAGATCGACAGGGTAGGCTAGCAACATATCTTGTAGCCATTGGGCAATGCTGCTCCAAGTTGAGGATCCGCCTTCCATCACCGAGGTGCCTGCCGTCTGATGCAACGGTAGGGTCGACCAAGCACAATCATCCGAGACCAGGCCCAGTCATGCCCAACCATGCCCAGTTATCCCCACCACCGCGATGCTGCACCAAAGATTTTGTAGGGAACTTTCGGAAAAGATTAGCGTGTACCAGCGTACCCGCTCTAGAAGTTCTCGTTGGAGTCGTCTTCCGCATACCCATATCTAGGAGAAATCAATGCAATGACCTTGCGAGACCTGTCAACACCACCATGACACCAGACAAGTCCACCACTCTGCGTGAGTCCACCAAGACATGCCCATCGCTGAGACCCAACTGCACTCATCGACGCGGTAGATGAAACACCGCTCTACCAGCAAACTCTTCCAAGCAGTAAGTGCTCAAAAACGATGTTGTCAAGAGGGATAATTCAACTGCAAAACAATGCCTTCGATAAGGGAATGACGCCAAGAGGCGCCGCAATCGTCCACCTCGCCATTTGGCGATCGCACAATTCAAGCCGACACTAACTGGGCTGAGATGCAGCCAGACCAACGAACGTGCGTACCAGAAGATATGACCAGGACCGATTGTCCTAAACATCCCTGTTTTCGTGCAGATCCTCCTTTGCCGCATGCTAAAAGCCGCCTTTGCCGATCATGTCGCCACCGTCACACGCCGTAGGGCTGCCGTGATGTGCGGCCATCATGTCTAGGTCCGGGTGGGGTCCGGGGTGAAGTTCAACCAGGCCATGTACAGCTTTGTCTGGGAACTTGCGAGTTTGGTAGGTTCTCATGGACGGCGATCTCTCAAGATCATGGTCATCGATATTTTCTAGTCTATGTTGACGACTTCTAGCCCGCTGCTTCTACAAGTGCCTGAGTTTTTTTTAAGTTTTTTCCGGCATGAGATTTGCCACGGCGGAGGCCCAGAGGCGGTATCGAGCTTTGCTCACGGGGCGTTCCCGAGGGATGCAGAAGGAAGATGGTACTGAACTTTTTAAGGACTTATGTTTTGTGTCTTTTTGTAAGGATGTTTTATAAGGGCTGGTTTTAGATAATATTTGGTTTTATGCCTTTTCCGCCAAAAACAAATCCATTACATTGCCTAAATAATGTACACGTATACCCTGCTATATATATTGCGATTCATTCCCTACGCATATGGCAAAGTTTATGTTCTCATATTTGATGAGAATTTGAAAAAGGTAAGATATGCAGCTGCTGCAACTCCGATCTGTGCGATCCGCCTTCGGATGAAGGGACCTACGGTTCCGGATCTGAAAGCTGCGGCAGCAGCGAACCGATCTACGAGCGCTACCAATGCGCCGCAGTCATCCAGGAGCAACAAACGCCTAACCCGCCGCCCAACACGAACCCGAACCCGCAGGATAGAAACGGCGGAAACGGCGGGAACAGAAGAAGCCAGTCCCCCCCACCCGAAGGGGAAAACAACGGCCACGTCATCCAACTTAGCAAAGAAGGATGGGTCCAGGCACGCCGTGCCGTTGCAGGCGACATAGTCCTACCTGTGGACTCCCCACGTGACCTACTGATGGCGTACCACTACCTCCTCATCGAGGAGCACAAGAAGCAAGTCAAGATGCAGGAGACGCTCGACAAATGCAAGCAAGCAGCTTCCGAGTCCAGCGCGCGACGAGCTGCGCTCTCCGCCATGGCACCCGGCTCTAGCACGAACGGAAACCAGGTAAACAAGCACCGCTCGCGGGTGGAGAACATGGATCCCAAGAAACTCCGTGATGTGACCCGAACTCTCCACACATTGTTCATGGATATGGATGCCGACGACAACATCATCCCGAAGACACCGCAAGCTGCGATCATGGCAGCCACTGCGTATCTCGCGGCCCACCAACCTCCGGAAGGGGACCCGAAAAGAGCCATGCATAAGTCTGCACTCACCGAACTCGGACTCGTCGGAGCTGCGCTCCATGAAGACGCTCCTGCGGAGCCGAAGAAGAAAGCTCCGGTCAGGCGCGACTGGAGCCCCACCCCTTCATCCGAAGAGGAGGAGGAGCACGACCTTCCTCGAAGGAAGAAGAGCTCGCATCGCCATAAACGCGACTACGACCTTGAGACGCGCTTACATAGCGCGCCAAAATCGACAAAGCACGAGCCAAGCGTCGCAAGAGTCGAGATGGATGAAGATGAAGGAGAACTGGATGAAGGAGCTCGATGCTTGATGAATCTGTTCGGCGAACACAGATGCCACGCAATTTCAAGCTTCCTTCGGATACTCCGAAGTTCAACGGCACGCAAGATCCAAAATCTTGGCTCAGCGATCATCTGTCATCCGTCAAGCTGCATGGCGGTAACAAAGAAACCACCTTGCAATGCCTCCAGCTGCAGCTGACAGGCGCGACGCGGGTCTGGCTCAGCAGCCTATCATCAGGATCCATCCGAAGTTGGGAGGAGCTAGCTTACAGCTTCATCCGAAATTTCAAGGGCACCAGCAAGAGGCCCGCCTCAATCGAAGAGTTGCGAGCCTGCACTCAGAGAACGGGGGAATCTATTCGCTCGTACATATTACGCTGGTCTACCACCAAGAACTCCACAGCACATATCTCCGAGGAGAGGGCCATCGACGCCTTCAGAGACGGCGTCAAACGCCAAGATTTCAAGGAGGAACTTGGGCGTGTCATGCCCAAGACACTCGACCACCTCATGGAAATTGCCAACAGTTGGGCAGACGGCGAAGATTGCATCCAGCGAGCGCAATCAGATGAAGAGGACGACTACGGCCGAAGGCGAGAATGCCGCAACAAGAGGAGATCGCGTGTCTACGAAGACCGCGACGGACCCGACATGGTCGCGGCTGGCTACGCCGACCGCCGCAACGACAATATCCGCAACATCGGAGGATATCGCGGAGGAAATTTCATGACGGTGAGCGACCAGCTGATCGTGTAACGCCGCGACGCGACAACGGACCCTCGATTCGACAAACTTTCGGGTCCATGCACCATCCACTTCTACATCGACAAACAAGATGGCAAAAGAAAGCCACACATGCTCAAGGACCGCGAGTTCTAGAAACTCAGAAAGCATGGTGCGATGATGCAACAAGCCCCAACCCCTGCGTCGAAATGCACTGCGCCAGGAGAAATAGCACACGGAGCTCCTCCACCGCCACCTATTGGAGGCCCAAACCAACCAGTCGCACCAGCGCAAAACAACGCCGGGGTCGGATACCCCCCACCAAAGGGAGCACTAAATATGATCGAAGGGCGCCCACAACAGGGTGCAGAAGAAAATCACCCGACAAATCAACTTGGCCGTGGCAACTCCGCCTGCAATCCCTGAGTACCTCAGCGGATCGGAGTCCTGCATCACATTCACTCGCGCGGATCACCCTTGCCAGATCCCTCGCCCAGGCCATGCTGCCCTGGTGCTGGAGGCGCAGATCGGAGGCTTCGAGATGAGCCGCGTCTTCATGGACGGCGGCAGCGGCATAAATCTAATGTTCGCAAGCACTCTAGCAGCTATGCGGATCCCGCAATGCAGCCTGGAACAATCAGACACAACGTTCCACGGCATTGTCCCAGGAAAGGGCATATTCCCCCTGGGCAAAATAGGGCTCGACGTTATCTTCGGGAAGCCGGACAACTTCCGGCAGGAGCGCCTAGAATTCGAAGTGGTGGACTGGCCGTCGCAATACCACGCCATCCTGGGGCGTGTAGCATTCGCAAGGTTCCTGGCCGTCCCGCACTACGCATACCTACTACTCAAGATGGCAGGACCAAGGGGCGTCATCACAGTCCACGGGAGCTTCACCCGATCGGACCAATGCGATAGGGATTTCAACAAAATCTCCCAGTCTTTCGGCATGCAAGACGAGCTTGTAAGGCTCCGTGAAGTAACGGACAATGGGGTACCCCCAGTCACAAGGCAGAACGCACCTGACATGTCCTTCGACTCCACCGTTAACACCAAGAAAGTACAGGTCCATCCGACGGATGCCTCCAAGACGGCCTTGATCGCCAATGACCTCAGCACCACATAGTAAGGCGCGCTCGTCGAATTCCTCCGTGAGCGCTGGGAAATCTTCGCCTGGTGTCCTGCGGACATGCCAGGAGTTCCTAGGGAATTCGCCCAGCACGCACTCAATGTCTTTCCAGACACCAAGCCAGTCAAGCAGTCCATCCGAAGACTGTCGGAGCCATGATCCAAAGCTATCGGCAAGGAAATCAATAGACTACTCGCTGCAAACTTCATCAGGGAAATCAAAGAAAGCGAGTGGCTTGCAAACACGGTGATGGTCCCGAAGAAGGACACGGACATCCTGCGGATGTGCGTGGACTTCACGTCACTAAATAAGCATTTCCCAAAGGACCACTTCCCTCTTCCACGGATCGACCAGATCATCGATTCGATCGAGGTTGCGAAACTCTCCTTCCTCGGCGCCTACTCGGGGCTATAACCAGATTCGGCTCAAGGTCGAAGATCAGGAGAAAACGGCGTTTATCACACCGTTCGGAGTATTCTGTTACAACACAATGCCCTTCGGGCTAAAGAACATGGGTGCCACGTACCAGCGATGCATGCAGGCCTGCCTCAAGGACCAGATCGGTTGCAATGTCCAAGTCTATGTCGACGACATAGTAATAAAAACTAAGGAGGCAAGGACATTTATCGACGATCTCCGCGAGACGTTCGAAAACCTTGATCGCTACAGGATCAAGCTCAATCCCAAAAAGTGCGCCTTCGGCGTCCCATCAGGTCAGCTGCTCGGATACTTCATCTCTCAACGAGGGATCGAGGCGAACCCAAAGAAAATCAGAGCCATCATGACGATGGAGAAGCCGAAAAACCTCAAGGGCGTCCAGCAGCTCGCAGGACGAGAAGCGGCACTAAGCAGGTTCATCAGCCGCATGGGCGAGAAGGCCCTACCATTCTACCAGCTGCGCAAGGCAGACAAGTTCGAGTGGACACCAGAAGCCAACGACGCATTCGAAAGCCTCAAGCGGCTCCTCTCCACCTCGCCCGTTTTGGTCACGCCAAAGGAGCGTGAGCCCCTGCTGCTGTACATAGCAGCCACACACCAGGTGGTCAGCACCGTACTCGTGGTCGAACGACCCGAAGAAGGCAAGACCCACGGGGTACAGCGCCCAATTTACTACCTCAACGAGGTACTAACACCAACAAAGCAGAGGTACCCTCACTACCAAAAGCTAGCCTACGGCATGTTCATGACGGCTCGACGCTGAGCCATTACTTCCAGGAGCACCAAGTGATGGTGGTCAACGAGGCACCCCTGAACAGCATCCTGAATAATCCAGAGGCCACAGGACGGGTGGCCCTGTGGGGCATCGAACTGTCACCCTTGGACATCGTCTACGAGAAGCGACACACAATTAAATCTCAAGTCCTTCTGGACTTCCTGGTACATTGGATAGAGCTACAGCTGCCAGACACCCCAGACATGTCGCAGTCATGGACAATGCACTTCGACGGCTCCAAGCGCGAAGCCGGAGCAGGGGCAGGGGTCATACTGACCTCCCCGCAAGGTGACAAGATGAAGTATGTTCTTCGGATGAAATTGAGCCTCCAACAACGAGGCCGAATGAAGCCCTCATCCATGGCATGAGGATGGCAAAGATATGCGCAATGCGCTGGTCATCTACGGTGACTCCAACCTCGTCGTCCAGCAGACGATGAATGAGTGCGACGCACACGCCGAAAACATGATCGCTTACCGCGCGCTCTACAACACACTCGAAGGCGAATTCGACGGCTGCGAACTTCGGCACGTTGGAAGGGAGAGCAACGAGGAAGCCGATAGACTCGCCAACATCGGCTCCACTTGCGCAAAAGTGCCACCAGGAGTGTTCCTCGAACAGATCTGCGTACCATCCATCAAGCGAAAGTTCCCCAAGGGATCACCCGAAGAAGCAGAACACTCGGGAGCTACGCTACCCGAAGGACACGAAGGACCCGAAAAGCTGGACACAGAGGTAGCCATGGTCAACCTAATGCAGGTCATGGCAGTCGAAGAAGCTTGGACGCGACCATACCTCCAGTTCTTGATAACCGGAGAATTGCCTGACAGCCCAACAGACGCCCGATGCATATCTCGCCGGTCAAAAGCCTTCACCATCATCAACGGCGAGCTGTACAAGCGCAGCATCACGGGTGTACTTCAACGGTGCGTCACCATCGACGACGGCAAGGCCATACTCCAAGACATCCATGAAGGCATCTGCGGCCACCACGCAGGCAGCCGCTCCCTTGTCGCTAAAGCTCTACGAGCAGGATTCTACTGGCCAACGGCCATGAGCGACGCAAAGGACATCGTCCGAAGATGCAACGGATGCAAATGGTTTGCCGACAAACCGCACGCACCTGGGTCCGAGCTTAGACCCATACCTATAGCTTGGCCTTTCGCTCAATGGGGCCTCGACATGATCGGCAAACTGCCAAAATCCTCGAAATGGGGACACGTCTTCCTCCTGGTTGCAGTTGACAAATTCACCAAGTGGATCGAGGCCATGCCGGTCACCAACCAGAAAGGCAAAACTGCCGTCAAGTTCTTCGAGTCCATTGTCTACAGGTTCGGCGTACCACACAGCATCATCACCGACAATGGATCGAACTATTGGAGATATGCCTAAGAGGCAATAATAAAGTGGTTATTATCATATCTTCACACTTATGATAAATGTTTACATACCATGCTATAATTGTATTAACCGGAAACATTAATACTTGTGTGATTTGTAAACTAAAATAAGAGTCCCTAGTAAAGCCTCTTGTTAAACTAGCTTGTTGGTTAATATATGATCATGGTTTCCTGATCATGAACATAGAGATGTTATTAACAACAGGATCATATCGTTAGGAGAATGATATGGTGGACATACTCCTATAGATAAGCGTAGCATAAAGATCAAGTCATTTTAATAGTTCAATTGCTATATGCTTTCTGATACATAGTAACCTAATTCCTTCGACCATGAGATCATGCATATCACCTTTACCGGATGGATGCTTTGATGACATCAAACACCACACCGTAACTGGGTGGCTATAAAGGTGTCATTGAGTGTTCGGAAAGTATTGGTTGAAACACATGGATCAAGAGTGGGATTTGTCCATCCATATGACGGATAGATATACTCTGGGCCCTCTCGGTGAAATGTCATCCAATTAGCTTGCAAGCATGTGACTGGCTCACAAGGGATCACATATCACGGGAACGAGAAAAAGAGTACTTATCGGTAACGAGGTTGAACTAGGTATGCAGAGATACCGACGATCATAACCTCGGATAAGTAAACTATCGTGAGACAAAGGGAAATTGGTATCGTATGTAAGTGGTTCATTCGATCGCAAAGTAATCGTAGAAATATGTGGGAGCCATATGAATTTCCAGATTCCTCTATTGGTTATTGTTCGGAGAAGTGTCTCGATCATGTCCGCATAATTCACGAACCGTAGGGAGACACACTTAAGGATTCGACGTTGTTTGAGTAGTTATGGTATTATGAGAAAGAGACCGAATGTTGTTCGGAGTCTCGGATGGGATCCGGGATATCACGAGGTGATCCGGAATGGTCCGGAGAATAAGATTCATATAAGGAAAGTCCTGTTTCGGAGTTCGGGAATGATTCCGGTGTTTTCATCGGGAATGTTCTAGAAGGTTCCGGAATGTCCGGCACTCCGGGGGGGAAGGGGTACATGAATGTGTCATTACATATTGGAATGATTGCATCATGTACTAAGTGTTCTCGCTGTTCCAAATAAAGGATTAAATTGAATCCTAAAACTGAAAAGTCAAATGGCTAGTTTGAAAGTCAAACGGCTAAAACAGGAAACTGAGGGAAACAAGCAAGAGGAGGTTGAAACCGACTTGGGGAGGAGTCCTCTCTCCAAGCCGGCCACCCAAGGCCGACTTGGGGAGGACTCCCTTGGCCACCCCTCCCACCTATAAAAGGAGGGGCAGGGCCTCCTCCTTTAGACACACAAGTTCCTATCCTCTAATCTAAATCCTAGCCCTAGACTCCGGTTTAGAGCCGCTTTGGTTTAGAGCTTTTAATTGCACTAGCCTTCGGATTAGAGCCTTCTAATTGGTGTGTCTAAACCCTAGACCACTAAAGCTCTCTCATACTCCACCATACTCGCTCCGGCTTAAGGCGAAGCCCTGCGAGATCTCCCCTCTACTTCCGGTACCATTGTCAGCCTTGGAATCGCGAGGAGAGTGCTACAACCTCCATTGCTTTGGAACAAGGGAGAGGAAGGTCTTCACGAAAATTTAACGCAGACCGATCATGGAAGCGCTCTTAGCGCCGGAAGGATCGTCTACGCGATCTTGAGATCGGAAGTGTACGACTACATCACCCACGAGAATCTGCTCTCGTTAAACACTTTGGAATCTTCGAGGGTAAATTATTCCATCGACTCGTTGCTACAATCTAGTAGATAGATCTTGGCTTGTTTGTTTGTATGCGATAGAAATTTTTTGTTTTCCATGCTACGAATCCCTACAGTGGTATCAGAGCCGTGTCTATATGTAGATATGTTGCACGAGTAGAACACAATGGTCATTGTGGGCGTTGATGCTTTTATTGTCGATTGCTTCTTGTGTACTTTGCATCTTGCGGTATGTTGGGATGAAGCGGCCCGTGCTAACCTTACATGACATCGTTCATGATTCTTGCTCCACGCTCGACATGCAACTTGTATTGCATAAGTGGCTTTGCGGGTGCCTGTTTCTCCTAGCATAGTTAAGATCCAATTTACAACAGGTAATTAACAATACTAGTATCAATGTTGTGGTTCATGTTCGTAAGTTAGAACGACACTTATTAACAGCCCCAAACCACGTAAAACATGCAAAGAAAGTAGAGGCGTCTAACTTTGTTTTGCAGGGGTGTGCTGTGATGTGATATGGCCATGATTGTGATTATATATGATGTATGCAATGTTCCTTATTGTAAGTTGGCAACCGGCAGGAGCCATATGGTTGTCTTTAATTTATGTTAAGAACCGCGTGTCTATTCAAAGTAGTTGTAATAGTTGAAGTCGGTGGACGACAACCATGGAGAAGCGTCACTGACCTTGATGCAATGCCGATGATGATGGAGATCATGTTCGTGCTTGAAGATGGAGATCGGAAGCACAAAGAAGAAAGGCCATATCATATCACATATTATTGAATTGCATGTGATGTTAATCCTTTATGCATCTTGTATTGCTTAGTAGACGACGGTAGCATTATAAGATGATCCCTCATGCACATGAATTTCAAGTCATAAAGTGTTCACCCTTAGTTAGCACCATTGCTAAAGCTTGTTGTTTCGAAGCACCACGTGATGATCGGGTGTGTTAGATTCTGCAAGTGTATACAACGTGAGCAAGCCAGATTTGCTCATGCAGAAACTAAGGTTTGATCTTGACGAGCCTAGCATGTACAGACATGGCCTCAGGAACACGGATTACCGAAAGGTAGAGCATGAGTCATATAGTAGATATGATGAACATGTTGATTGTTCGCCATTGAAGCTATATCAACTCTTGTGATGATCGGTTTTGATGTGGTGGATTTGGTTCGTGTGATCACTAAAACAATGTGAGGGATATTGTTTTGAGTGGGAGTTCACCTAGATTAATTTAATTATTAATTAGAACTCAATTTATCATAAACTAAATCAAAGTGAAATTGCATAGTTGTTGTAGTCATTGGCATCCGGTTACCACCTTGCGCTTAGTTATAATTGAGATAATAGAACTATAGAAGGTTAGTTACTTTACGAACTGGTATCGTATTGTTTTGAAGTGTTAATCTAAAGTTTAAAAGTCCTATTGCAAACTTTCAAGAAGTTCAGTTACTCCATGAAGTTTAATAATTAGTATTAAATCAAGAGTAACAATTCCAAGTGTTAGTGTATAAGTATCATGTTTGTTTCCATGATTCTTGATATTCAAAGGATTGTCTTAATATCAAGGTTATCTAGGATCTGAAAGAGTTGTTTGAAAACCATGATGTGTGGAAGATATTGTGATATCTCAAAGCGAAGTTTTGGTTGCAAAATGATAGAGTATAATATGGCTAAAGTCATGTTCTCATATTTGATGAGAATTTGCAAAAGGTTGGAGACACTAGTTGTCCTAATCGTCCAAAAGGATTTGGAGATCAACATTATACTCATGATTCACCGTTATAAGCTAAAAGTAGCTTGATCATGGATAATTCCATGATAAGGGTGAATATTTGATGTAGGTAAAATTTTTACTACACCAAGAGATTACTAAAGAAAGGAATTTGAAAGAACACCAAACACTTGATAATGGTGATCTACTTCAAAGTGCATGTCCAAAGACATTGGTATTTAACTATACACGCTTTGGACTATGTGTCATATGTATGACTCCACTATTGATGTTGATAGATTCTTTCAAATAGAATAGAAATCTTGAAAGAGAATCTCATAAATATATGGCGAGAAAAGAAAAGACTAGAATTGTTCAGCTTGAGTATATAGATGATATACGGGTTATGGCTATATTCTTTGCTTATTAAACAATGTGGTTTCTAAGTATTTGATACTGAATTTGTTGGTATGAATCGTCATACGAAACAACACAATTCATGAACTACAATGGCCTAAGTAACTGGCAAAAGAATATGTGATGATGTTTATCGAGAACAAATAAAGGGTTATTGTGTTGCTCGTTAAACATCAAAGCTTGCCTTCAGGATTTGTTTTATCAGGTATTATGAGAACAAAAGGGTTGTTCAAATAATTTCCGTAATCCATAAAAGATGGATGACTCACAAATATCGTTGGAGAAATCACATCCATAAAACTAGTGCTAAAAATGTCGAAAGACAAATTGATTAAAAGATCACTTAGGAAGTGACATCGCCGTTTAAATTATATTGGTAAGAAAACATGAAGAAAATCCATATGGATGGAATTTTGGAGTCTATTTGATTTTGATCAAATGACGCTTGAGAAACTTTCCTAGAGATAATTAAAACTTCTCATAGGCCAAAAGGAACGAATGACTAGCTTATTGGAACTTGTACATATTGTTGTACGAAATCCATTATGTGTAGTCAAGAGCGATGGATTTCAACTTCATATGCTTTCTCCAAAATTTGAGTGAATATATGAATATTTACTTAATAAGGATGAAGTGTGAAATATTTGAAAAGTTCAAAGATTTTCAAGATGAAGTGAAAAATCATTGTAACAAGAATATAAATAGTTTATGATAGGATCATAAAGGAAGATATTTGAGTTACAAGTTTAGCATAATACCTAAGATTTAAGGAATCGTCGTGGATTTGCATTTCCCGAAACACCATAAGAGTATGGAGCGTTCGAGATATGTAATTAAACCTTGTTTGACATGGTAAGATCAAAGGTATAATTCATAAAACTGCCATTATATTTTAAAGATTAAAAGCTTTAGAGATTACCGTTTTTCCACTGAAAAGAGCTCCATCATAATCCGTTGAAATGACACCATATGTTATGGTTTGGGATTAAACCCAAGTTGTCCTTTCTTAAAACATTGGTATGCTTTGCATAAGAAAGATGTTTGCAACCAAAGTCGGATGAACCTGTCTTTGTATGATTATTTCGAATAACTGTTGAGTATTCCTCCATAACACCAGAGACAAAAGTATTTGTCGGTTAGAACGTCAAGTTTCTTTGGGAAGGAATTTTTCGTGAAAAGAAAAGTGGGAGGACAATAGAACTTTGATAAGGTTAAAAGAACCTTAGCTATATGTGCAAAGATGCTTGGCCTTGAAAAGTGTTCCGGAGTTAGCAAACAATGCTCATGGCTCACGTACCTCAAAGGTTGTGGTCACGAAGATCCAAGTTCCTATTGAAACAAGTAGGTCAGATGAACAATCAAATACCAAGATTTGAGAGTTAAATTATTATTTGACAATAATGATCCGACTACGTGCAAAGAAGCGATGATGATCCCTGACTCCGTCAAATGGCTTGAAGCCATAAAATCCGTGATAGTTCCATACACGAGAAATCAAGTTTTGAACTTGAAGGACCCTCGAGAAAGGTGTAAGACCTTACAGTTGTGTCTGGATGTATAAAGAAATAGACATGGATGTTTTACATCTATGAAATAGTCGACATGTTGGGAAAGAGTTCACAAAATGTTCAAAGGTTGACTATGACAAGATTTGATCTTTCATAGTGATATTTAGTCTAGACGGATTAATGTAGCAACCACTACATATAATTTGTTATATGGTAGTTGAATAAACAAAACAAGTTCTTCTAATAGAATCGTACCTAGGACATGTGCATAACACGGTCCATAGGGTTTTGTTAATTCAAAAGGATGCTAAAATCATATGCAAACTTCAATGGTTAAAGTGAGCATCATGAGTTGGAATCTTCAACGTGATGAAACTGTTAAAGGAGTTTAAAAGTTCATCAGAGACGATGGAGATGCTTGCATTTGCAAGAAATTAAGTGGGAGCTCTAAGACATGTTTCTAATACATTATGTGGAAGACATATTGTTGATTGGAAATAATGTATCTTTTATTAACACATATTAAGAATTTCACCCCGATGAAAGACTTAGGCAAAACCCAAATATTTGGCATCAATAGACGCTAATATGGTTGTGCCAGAAGTACATAGACGAGATATTGAATGAATTCAATATAGAAACTACAAGAAAGGTTCTTGTCGCACAGAAAGGATTGAAAGAGTTCAAATGTTGATGATATATTCAAGTGTATTGACATTTGGTAAAGTGAAACAAATAATCAAGTATAGATTGATACTTGATGTATGAAATCACAAAGAGTATTTATATCAATCATACTGTGATATGTACAAATCCAGATATGTCCTATGCTCTAAATGTTGTGAGCATATACCAGAATGATTCGTAAGATGATTATTGGACAATAGTAAGGATATTCTTATGATCTTTTGGAAGAACTAAGAGTATAATATTTGTAGAAGTGACAAATAGATGGTTAGTTCATTGTAAAAGTACTACATTGATACTACTTTTGTCACAAAGTACAAATTAAGTTTATCTCAATCTAAACTAAGGGTGGCACAATATAATGGAAAGTGAGTTCCATAATAGATTTGGATGAGTTCCAAAGTTAAGACATTGTGACAGATACTACAACAAAAGGCTAAGTATATGACTGCTATAATAGCAGCTAAAGAGGGCATTTGTGTCAAGTAGTTTGTTATCAAACTAGGTGTAGTTCACAGCGGGATAATACTATGAAGATATATTGTACGACAATATTATCAACATGTTTTAACCCCGAAGAACTAAAGGTCACACCAAAGGACCAAATTTGTACGAAGCCATCTCATTAGAGAATGAGTGATGCGTAGAGACGCAAAGACATGCAATTACACACGGACCTGGAAGTGTCAGATCCGGAGATCAGTTGACGATCATAACCTCGGATAAGTAAACTATCGTGAGACAAAGGGAAATTGGTGTCGTATGTAAGTGGTTCATTCGATCGCAAAGTAATCGTAGAAATATGTGGGAGCCATATGAATTTACAGATTCCTCTATTGGTTATTGTTCGGAGAAGTGTCTCGATCATGTCCGCATAATTCACGAACCATAGGGAGACACACTTAAGGATTCGACGTTGTTTGAGTAGTTATGGTATTATGAGAAAGAGACCGAATGTTGTTCGGAGTCTCGGATGGGATCCGAGATATCACGAGGTGATCCGAAATGGTCCGGAGAATAAGATTCATATAAGGAAAGTCCCGTTTCGGAGTTCGGGAATGATTCCGGTGTTTTCATCGGGAATGTTCTAGAAGGTTCCGGAATGTCAAGACTCCGGGGAAGGGGTACATGAATGTGTCATTACATATTGGAATGATTGCATCATGTACTAAGTGTTCGCTGTTCCAAATAAAGGATTAAATTGAATCCTAAAACTGAAAAGTCAAATGGCGCTTTGAAAGTCAAACGGCTAAAACAGGAAACTGAGGGAAACAAGCAAGAGGAGGTTGAACCGACTTGGGGGAGGAGGCCCTCCTCTCCAAGCCGGCGCGCCAGCCAAGGCAGACTTGGGAGGACTCCTCCCTTGGCCCCTCCCACCTATAAAAGGAGGGGCAGGGCCTCCTCCTCTAGACACACAAGTTCCTATCCTCTAATCTAAATCCTAGCCCTAGACTCCGGTTTAGAGCCGCTTTGGTTTAGAGCTTCTAATTGCACTAGCCTTCGGATTAGAGCCTTCTAATTGGTGTGTCTAAACCCTAGACCACTAAAGCTCTCTCATACTCCACCATACTCGCTCCGGCTTAAGGCGAAGCCCTGCGAGATCTCCCCTCTACTTCCGGTACCACGCCGTTGTGCTGCCGGAATCGCGAGGAGAGTGCTACAACCTCCGCTGCCTGCTGGAACAAGGGAGAGGAAGGTCTTCGTCGAGTACAACGCGATGTGACCGATGAAGCGCCGCTTTAACGCCTTGCCGGAAGGATCGTCTACGCGATCTTGAGATCGGAAGTGTACGACTACATCACCCACGAGAATCTGCTCTCGTTAAACACTTTGGAATCTTCGAGGGTAAGTTATTTCATCGACTCGTTGCTACAATCTAGTAGATAGATCTTGGCTTGTTTGTTTGTATGCGATAGATTTTTTTTGTTTTCCATGCTACGAATCCCTACACGAACTTCATCTCCGAAGAATTCCAGGACTTCTGCGAAGGCCTTGGGGTCAACATCACGTATGCCTCAGTGGCACACCCGCAAACGAACGGGCAAGTGGAAAAGGCCAACGGCCTAATCGGCGCCGGCATCAAGAAGCGCCTCATGAGCTCACTCGAACAAAAAGCTGGAAACTGGACGAAAGAGCTACCATCCGTCCTGTGGAGCTTACGGACTACGCCAAACAGCTCCACCGGCTACACACCGTTCTTCATGGTACACGGAGCCGAGGCTGTGCTACCAGCCGATGTACGCCACCAGACCCCGCGGGTCGTCTCTTACAGCGAAGCCGAATCCACGATTGCACTTGAAGACGCTGTCGACACACTCGACGAAGCACGGGATATAGCAGCAGCTCGATCAGCGGTGTACCAGCAGAGTCTCCGCAACTACCACAGCCGCCGGCTGCGCCCAAGATCCTTCGTCGAAGGAGACCTCGTCTTGCGACTCAAGCAAAAGCGACCGAATAAATTCGAGTCACCATGGGAAGGACCCTACGTCATCACCGAAGTCATCCCAGGTGGCGCCTATCGCCTCAAGCACGTGGAGTCTGGAGTCGCATACTCCAACCCATGGAATATCTCGCACCTGCGACGATTCTATCCGTAGCAACCTACCCCCTTTTACTTTCAATAAGGCTTCCAGCCAAAGCTATTCAGCCGAACAATGTACCTCCTCCATTACGATATAAATAAAGCTAAGTGTCTCGCCCCAAAACTTCGGTCCACTATTTTCTGCAACTGTACTACATGCTACAAACGCACTGGGGGGCTCCCCCCACCTCACGATTTCATCGACTGAGGACCAAACGTGTACACCTGAGTAGCTGACAACGTCAGGCAAACGAAAAGGACACGTACTCAATCAAAGCACTGCGTGCTCACAAACAAACAAACCTTTACAACAAAGGGCACAACACGCCCAGCCGAAATATACAAATTTTACATCTCTCTCTTTTTACAGGTACTACCTATGTTGAAGAATAATCTGGACACGCTGCTCAAACAAATCTACAATCTGTTCGGCATACTGCCTTACAGCCGCGTAATGCGGACGCATGTCCCACTCGCCACCATCAGGGCGAAGAGGTGGCCCAGCGGCCACAACAGCCAAATCCACGTCAGGCCGGTGCAGCCTCACAAGAGACAAAGCAGCCTTCACTCCTGCGACAAGCTGCTGCCGCACCAACTCCTTGACATTGCTTACGCTCCGAAACTTCGACAGAAGACCCGCAAGGCTTGTCGGTACGGCATCCAAAGGGAACATGACGTGCAGCACCGAGGCAAGCGATGTCTGCACTTGGCGGAGCACCCGCGAAACTTGATGAACACGATCCTGCACCGTCGCCAGAGCTATGGCGCGATCACGATCCATCCAGAAGAAGCCGCCGGCCTCCATGTCCTGTTGAGTCAAGCAATTGACCCGAACAGCGACACGCTCCTTTTCCTCCCTCGGAGCAAGATTCGCACCTGCAACAATCGCACAAAATAAGAGTAAAGCCAGCAGGCTCATCCGAAGAACCGAGCTACAGCTCGAACCAAAGAACAACTTACATTGCAGCTGCTCGGACAGCCGAACCAGCTCCGCCATCAAGTACTCCTCTCTGGCCGCACCACGATCCGCTTTGGACTTCCAAACATCGGCATGACCGCGTAACCCGAGCAACTCCCTCTCCAGACTACGCACACGATCCCGAAGGAAAGTGAGATGCGAGGAATCATCCAAGGATGGTCGCAACGGCATTGTGGATGGGGCATCAACAGGATCAACACCCGAAGGAACCTAGAGCAGCAGCAAAAGAAAGGAACACAGACATTCAGCCAATGATAAGCCACAACTCAGAGGAATTCATTAAATATATAAGGCCACTACGTGGCACAAGGATGCTGTTCTTCAAGATATTTACAACAAAAGTAGACTACAAACTACCCTACGTCTACTACGCCTAAGATGCGGGACCCTGAGTCGCCTCGGAGCCATCGCCTAGCTTTGCCGCCGCCGCAAAGTGCATACTCGTGACACAAATCAATGAGCTTGGGCCCATATCGCTTGCAGCGAGCAGAATAGGCAGCAAAGGCTACCTCGGATCCATCCGCAGCCGTCGCCATCCGAGAGGTGATCTGGGGCAGATCCAGCTCCGCTCCAGCCGCCAAGGCCATCGCTAGACCGACGGACGCGCCGATGCCCTTCTGCTTGCGCTTAGCGCAGCGCCGGGCCGACAGAGCCTCGCGGAGCATCCACATCATCAAGGGCTGCGCCCTTCGGGACAAGCTCCTTGTAGAAGCGACCAAGGACCTCTTTCGCCTTGGCAAGGGAGTTGACGACGGTGCTGCAGCGGTCTTCGACCGCCACAGTGGCATCATCTAGAGCACTACCATGCTCCAGAGCACCGCGGTCGAACTCGATACCTGCGGCATCTGAGACAAAAAGTAAGAAGAAAAACATGAAGAAAAGCAGCATAGAAGAAGACCCGAAGAAAAAGAAACAAGTACAAAACTAGCACTCACCCGAAATAGCCTTGGTAGCAGCCATGAGCTTCATCGCCACCTCCCTTTCACGAGCATCCGCAACGGTGGCCAGCTGCTCCTCACGATCTGCGGCCTCCTGCTGCAGACGCTCATTCGCTTCGGCTGCCTTAGTCAGCTCTAGCTCGAGGCGTTCTTCCGCGCCAATGGCGGCTTCGGCCTTCTGCTCCGATTGACCAAGGCTCTTTTTGAGAGCGTCGACCTCACGGAGGGAATCGTTATGCTCCTCTGCATTTAAGACAAGCAAGTGTCAAAGAACAGGAACAGGATAAATAATAGAGGCATTCAAAGACATATGGATACCTTGAAGCTGCCGAAGGTTCGCCTCCAGCGCCAGGCGCTCGTGCACCAGCCGCTTGGCCTCCTGCAAAAAAGGCTGCAGAAAAAGAAATAGCAGTAAGAAAAGGGCTTGGGAGCTACGCCCAACACAAAGAAGCAAAAACAAAATTCGCACACGAAGACACTCGGGGGCTCCCCCCGTGACATGAAGTAGAAAACTTACATGCTCTGATGGTGACTCCGAAGAACCTCCTGCAAAATTCTGAGGCGCAACCACCTGCACCTCCTGCAACGGAGGATCCGGAGCCGCGCCACCCGAAGTCGCCACCGTCTGAGGAGGAGGAGACGCAATTTTCGACTCCCCCATCATCTCCCGTGCACCAACACTGGAGGAATAATGGGAGGAATGCCTGCACACGAACCAATCAGCACAAGCACAACAATCATGAAGGAAAAAGGACAATAGTACAACAAGAAACTTACGAGCCCAGTGAGCTCAGGTCAAAGACAGGAGGAGTCCTTCGGGCTCTATTCTCCTCCTTCTTTTCTTCCTTCTTCTCCTCCTTTTTCTCTTCCTTCTTCCGCTTCGCTGGCGGGTGCGGAGCTACAGCCCGCACAGGATGGCAGGAATTGGAGAAGTAGAACCTCCATGACCGCCACTATGACGCTCAAGGCCCAGAGGGTTTCTGGGAGTCGGAGGAGTCGAGGCATCCGAAGACTCTCTAGAGCTCCGTGACCGTTTTCGCGTATGGTCCTCACTCAACTCGTCGGCATCCTCCGCCGGAGATCGCATCGACGGCAGCTCGGACACGGAATCAACCACTTCATTATCCGGGGCATTCGGATACCTTTCGGGAAACGGCGGTACCATGGCCGGCACTTTGAAGCTCTGCAAGATCAGAAGGAACTTTGTTAGCAAACAAAGGAAACAAAAACACAGCCGACCAAGAGCACTACGTGCACAAATCTACACCTGCGGTACGGCCAACGTCGAATAAAATGGAGGAGTTAGTTACTTCCCCGGGATTTCTT
This sequence comes from Avena longiglumis, assembly GCA_030063025.1. Lineage (NCBI taxonomy): Eukaryota > Viridiplantae > Streptophyta > Magnoliopsida > Poales > Poaceae > Avena > Avena longiglumis. Next base: position 72,744,480 of record CP125979.1, read on the forward strand.
CTCCAGCTTTAAACTTCAGCAGCGCGCGAAGGGCCCTGTCAAGATCCCCCTTGGACATTTTCTCAGCCGAAACCCTCATCGGATCACGGCGCCCAGAATAAAGAAACATCGGGTGCGACCTCGCTTGGAGAGGCTGCACCCGACTATCAAGAAAAGTCCGGATGATGTCCACGCCGTTCACCTCCTTCTCTGGAATCAGCTGGAGATCCTCCACCCGACAGTAAAGGGCCTCTATCTCCGCCACCTCACCGTCCAAGATTTGGTTTTTCCAAGACCTTTTTCGCTCAATCATTTGAGAGGGGTCAAACGGAACAAGACCAAAATCTTGCCCGGGCACTACGGAGTCGCGGATATAAAACCATCGCCTCCGCCAGTACTGGACAGATTCAGACATGGAAAAGGAAAAGAAGAGCAGATTGGGACTAAGGGAGATGATGAAACCCCCAATGGGATACACACCATCCGAACCAGATTGCCTCTTCACGGAATAGAGCTTCCGGAAGAGGCCAAAGTGCGGCTCAATGCCAAGCCAGCACTCGCAAAAAGTGATAAAACACGCAATGTGGAGAAGAGAATTGGGAGACAGATGATGAAGTTGAATCCCATAGAAGAAGAGTAGTCCACGGAGGAAGTCATGGACCGGAAAAGAAAACCCACGCAAAACGAAGGCGAGAAACATAACCCGATACCCAGATGGGGGACGGGGGATTACCTCATTGCCGGGGAGTTTGACGGCCTCCCTATCTTGCGGGATCAGGCCCCGCTCATGGCTTATGGAGATCGCTCTCCGCGTCTCGATCGCCGCCACCAGATCGGTGACGCGAGTAGCGGCGGTGCCCTTTTTTCCTCCGGCGGCGCTGGTCCCAACCGCCGATGAAGATTTCTTTGACTTCCCCATTGCGCTACGGCGACGCCGGCAGTGAAAACGTAGAAAGAACGACGGAAATGTGGAAGGAAATCCCAGCGCGAAGCAAGAATCGCTCGAGCACAAGGAGGCAGTGAACACAAGAACTGGTGCGGTGAAAACAAACCACGGTTTCCCCCAATGATTATAACAGCGAAGACGACGAACGGCAGCCGTCCATCCAGAAGACCTAACGCCAACGACAGATCTGACCGTACACGTGTCAGCATCACAACGAACCGTCGTTACCACGCCGTCCACCATGCGCGGAAATCGAGGAGACGCCGTAATTATCTCCACGCCGCGCGTGACCGGTCAATTCAAAGTCAGCAAGTGGGACCCACGTTCGTCCAGTCAAGTCATCTCTGGCGTAGCATACGCTTGAGGTCATCGATCGTCAGCACTAATGTCATCAAAAGCTATACTAGCACCAACTACAATTCTTCGGCTCCAGAGCTAAGAGTACTCACTCGAATCTTCGATTCCACTAAATACTTGGGGGCTACTCCTATCAGGAGCGCTGGCCGCGGACCCGGAGGATGAATAACGACAAAGTATTTTCTTCGAGTCCTACGTCGAGTCTACGACTCCACTACGGACTCGGGGGCTACTCCCATAGGGAGGGTGGATTTAAGCATCCGAATTTTTTTGAGTCTTACGGACTTAACAACTGAACAATGATTGAACTAAAATCTCTGCTCGAGTCTACGACTCGCACAGACACTCGGGGGCTACTCCCATAGGGAGCGCTGGTCACACACCCTATGAATTCTTCGACTGCGATCTTTCGGATCAGCACGCAAAAAACTTTTTGGCATCTCTGCCCCAACAAGCGCTGAGTGAGCGGCAATCTCCTTGGCCACCCGAAACACCTCCGTAGTGACAAATGTTCGGATGCTGCGTCCGCGACGCAAAGATAAGACCTGCAGATATCATCTAACGGCCTAGCAACGTACATGACTGCGCTCTGCTAGTACAAATCCATGTCAACAGGCGTGATGAAAAATCCCGACGGACGCGTTGGGTACATTAATTAAAATCACTGGAATTCCACTCCTGTAAGTCCTCCGCGGCCTGAGTCGAATTACGCCAGCATATGTTCCAGGTCCGAGTTGAGGGACTCGAACTTGAAGAAGATCGTGTTGTTTCGTCCTAAGATAGTTAACTGACCCTGATCCGTCGGGTGAGTCAGGCACACGCGTCAACAATCCCTACACACATATACTATTAATACATAGTTGCACCCGAAAGATGGAAGAGTCCTCAGCCGAATCTACGATTCGACTGATCACTCGGGGGCTACTGACATGGTTATACCCTACGGGTACATGACTTCAGCATACCTGGTTCAGCCCAAGGAAGGCCCACGACAGATATATGCTGGCCCATGAAGATTTTCGGGTGGCCGAGGCCCATGACGCCTTCGGATCCTTGGAGAACAATACTAGCATAGATAGGAAATTCAAAGGGGTAAAACCCTAGAACCTGTAACCGTCTAGGACTATGCCCGGGACCTGCCTAAGTCTATATAAAGGCCAGGAGGGCACGTCCTAGATCACTCGACTCGTACTTTCACACACACATCCACGCCAGATCGAATCTGCGCACCCTGTAACCTTCGGTTCTGCCGTAATCAAGAACAGACAAGCAGGAGTAGGGTTTTCCCTCCGAGGGCCTGAACCTGGGTAAATCTCGTGTCCCCTGGTTGCTTGTCTGTTAACCGTGCCACGATCTCCAGCATCCCCATCTTCTCCAAAACCCAAGTCCATAACAATGGGCATTGACGAGATTAAACCTCGTCACCTAGGGTATGTTTTCTCGGTCTAGGGTTTAAAGACTTTGGATGAGGGTCTTGATTTAGCGGTTTAGGGTCTAGTTCTATGGGAAGCATCACGGTCTAGGGGCCTATGGTATGTTTCTCGTTCTAAGGAGTATGGACTATTGTCAAATTATAGGAATTATGGTCTAATAGGGGTCTAGGGTATATGTTCATGGTCTAGGGGTTTATGGATTATGGTCTAGGTCCATGGATTATGGTCTAGGCTATAGACCTATGTCTCGGTTCATTGTCTTAGGTTTATGGACTACGGTGTAGGCCTAGATTTAGGGCATAGTATGGTGGGGTTTGGGGTTCATCATCACACTTAGAGAAAGTATAATAGGGTACAGTGAGCTAACTATAAGAAATAAAATATTATAGTTTAGATGAGGCGGAGGAGAGAGAAGAGGAGAGAGAATATAGCGATCTGTAAGTTAATAGCCAGCTCTATCACGTACTCCTAGGTACTTTATAAAAGTGACATGTGGATCATGTATTAATTAAGTATTATATTTTTTAGCTAACTATTGTACATATAGAGTTGGCTATAGATGACATGTCACTTTTTTATATACAACATACTATATCATTAAACTTGCTCTTAGAAAGATGCATGTAGGTGGACTTTTGGCAAATGTAGGTGGAATTTATGTTGTCACAATAGCTTGAGCATGGGTTTGGCAAAGTAAATCATAGCTAATACTACTAGAATCTGCAACTTAGGCAACCCAAACAATGGTGGGAAGTTGTATAGATAAACGTGTTGTTGGAGATGACCATGTACGGCTCCAAAGAAATGCAATGGTGATATTGATACGCCTCCAATCGTAATGTATCCGATCGAGTGATTAAGGTGTTTATTTCAAGTATTTTTTTAATTTCAATGCATGTATATTTCAATTAACAAAATCCAACATGCATTATCGCATGTGTCTTTTTGTCGCCATCGCACTCGACCGCCGAGGTGTATGGTAGCTATGCACTAGGGCTACAAGCTCGATGAGGCCCATGACACCACCCATGTCATGCTAGTCGAAGGCGTGGGGGCGTCGAGTGCGTGTCCATGATTTTAGCTCTCTTGTGTTGCAACTATACCTAGGCAGGCATTTTCCAAGACAAGTCGGGCCAAAAAAATCCTGACGCTCAAAACCTAGACCTAAGCCTAGCTTTACCATCGGTCCTAAAATTGAGATCCAACCTAGGCCCGAGTAGGGCAAAAATACCGGGCCATCGAGCTGTCCCATCCTAAAATGCCATTCTACACGCCCGAGCCTGACCTTAGTGTAGTGTCCACGGGGAAATTCTAGGCCTTGGCCGTGTTGGAGATATGCCCTAGAGGCAATAATAAATATAGTTATTATTATATCTTTGTGTTTATGATAAATGTTTACATTCATGCTATAATAGTATTAACAAGGAAACATTAATACTTGTGTGATTTGTAAACTTAATTTGAAGTCCCTAGTATAGCCTCTATACTTCACTAGCTTCTTGGTTGATTAATGATTGTGGTTTCCCTATCATGAACATTGAGATGTTATCGACAACAAGATCATATCGTTAGGAGAATGATATTGTGGACATACTCCTATAGATAAGCATAGCATAAAGATCAAGTCATTTCAATAGTTCAATTGCTATATGCTTTCTGATACATAGTAACCTAATTCCTTCGACCATGAGATCATGCATATCACCTTTACCGGATGGATGCTTTGATGACATCAAACACCACACCGTGAATCGGGTGGCTATAAAGGTGGCATTGAGTGTTCGGAAAGTATTGGTTGAAACACATGGATCAAGAGTGGGATTTGTCCATCCATATGACGGATAGATATACTCTGGGCCCTCTCGGTGGAATGTCATCCAATTAGCTTGCAAGCATGTGACTAGGTCACAAGGGATCACATATCACGGTAACGAGAAAAGAGTACTTATCGGTAACGAGGTTGGACTAGGTATGCAGAGATACCGACGATCATAATCTCGGATAAGTAAACTATCGTGAGACAAAGGGAAATTGGTATCGTATGTAAGTGGTTCATTCGATCGCAAAGTAATTGTAGAAATATGTGGGAGCCATATGAATTTCCAGATTCCTCTATTCGTTATTGTTCGGAGAAGTGTCTCGATCATGTCCGCATAATTCGTGAACCGTAGGGAGACACACTTAATGATTCGACGTTGTTTTGAGTAGTTATGGTATTATGAGAAAGAGACCGAATGTTATTCGGAGTCTCGGATGGGATCCGGGATATCACGAGGTGATCCGGAATGGTCCGGAGAATAAGATTCATATAAGGAAAGTCCCGTTTCGGAGTTCGGGAATGATTCCGGTGTTTTCATCGGGAATGTTCTAGAAGGTTCCGGATTGTCCGCACTCGGGGGGAGGGTACATGAATGTGTCATTGAATGATTGCATCATGTACTAAGTGTTCTTGTTGTTCCAAAACTTGAAAGTCAAACTGCCAGTTTGAAAGTCAAACGGCTAAAACAGGAAACTGTGGGAAACAGGAAACTGTGGGAAACAAGCAAGAGGAGGTTGAAACCAACTTGGAGGAGGAGTCCCTCTCCTCCAAGCCGGCGGCCAAGCCTAGGCCGAGTTGGGGAGGGACTCCCCTCCCCTTCCCTGGCGCGCCAGCCCCTCCACCTATAAAAGGAGGGGCAGGGCCTCCTCCTAGACACACAAGTTCCTATCCTCTAATCTCCGGTTTAGAGCCGTTTTGGTTTAGAGCTTCTAATTGCTTTAGACTACGGTTTAGAGCCTTCTAATTGGTGTGTCTAATCTCTATACCACTAATAGCCCTCTCTCATAATCCACCATACTCGCTCCGGCTTAAGGCCTCATGGGATTTCCCTCTACTTAGGTACCACTGTCAGGCCGAATCGCGAGGAGAGTGCTACAACCTCCGCCGCACTGGAACAAGGAGAGGAAGGTCTTCGTCGAGTACCGAACGTGTGATCGATCATGGAAGCGCTGCCGAACGCAGCCAGGAAGGATGTCTACACGATCTTGAGATCGAAGAGTACGACTACATCACCCACGAATCCGCCTCGTTAAACACTTTGGAATCTTCGAGGGTAAGTTATTCCATCGACTCGTTGCTACAATCTAGTAGATAGATCTTGGCTTGTTTGTTTGTATGCGATAGAAATTTTTTGTTTTCCATGCTACGAACCCCTACAGTGTTATCAGAGCCGTGTCTATATGTAGATCTGTTGCACGAGTAGAACACAATGGTCATTGTGGGCGTTGATGCTTTTATTGTCGATTGCTTTTTGTGTACTTTGCATCTTGCCGTATGTTGGGATGAAGCGTCCCGGGCTAACCTTACATGACATCGTTCATGAGACTTGCTCCACGCTTAACATGCAACTTGTATTGCATAAGTGGCTTTGCGGGTGCCTGTTTCTCCTAGCATAGTTAAGATTCAATTTACAACGGGTGATCAACAATGCTAGTATCAATGTTGTGGTTCTTGTTCGTAAGTTAGAACGACACTTATTGAAAGCCCCAAACCACGTAAAATATGCAAAGAAAGTAGAGGTGTCTAACTTTGTTTTGCAAGGGTGTGCAGTGATGTGATATGGCCATGATTGTGATTATATTTGATGTATGCAATGTTCCTTATTGTAAGTTGGCAACCGGCAGGAGCCATATGGTTGTCTTTAATTTATGTTAAGACTCGCGTGTCTATTCAAAGTAGTTGTAATAGTTGAAGCCGGTGGACGACAACCATGGTGAAGCGTCATTGACCTTGATGCAATGCCGGTGATGATGGAGATCATGTTCGTGCTTGAAGATGGAGATCGGAAGCACAAAGAAGAAAGGCCATATCATATCACATATTATGAATTGCATGTGATGTTAATCCTTTATGCATCTTGTATTGCTTAGTAGACGACGGTAGCATTATAAGATGATCCCTCATGCACATGAATTTCAAATCATAAAGTGTTAACCCTTAGTTAGCACCGTTGCTAAAGCTTGTTGTTTCGAAGCACCACGTGATGATCGGGTGTGTTAGATTCTGCAAGTGTATACAACGTGAGCAAGCCAGATTTGCTCATGCAGAAACTAAGGTTTGATCTTGACGAGCCTAGCATGTACAAACATGGTCTCGGAACACGGATCACCGAAAGGTAAAGCATGAATCATATAGTAGATATGATGAACATGACGATTGTTCGCCATTGAAACTATATCAACTCTCGTGATGATCGGTGTTGATGTAGTGAATTTGGTTCGTGTGATCACTAAAACAATGTGAGGGATGTTGTTTTGAGTGGAGTTCACCTAGTTTAATTTCATTAATTAATTTGAACTCAATTTGTCATAAACTTAGTCTAAACTATTGCAAATATGTTGTAGATCAATGGCAGCCCTACCATCAATTTTAATGCGTTCCTAGAGAAAGAAAAGTTGAAAAACAATGGAAGCAACTTCATGGATTGGTTCCGCAATTTGAGGATTGTCCTCACACCTGGTAATTTGACCTATGTCTCGGATGCACATTGGGTGACCCATGTATGGTGATGCTCCGATGAAGTAAAGAATGTTTACCTCGCCGTAAGAATCGTACTCCATAGTTCAGTGTGCTATCTTGTATGGTTTAGAATCGAGCTTGAGAAAAGGTTTGAAGAGTCGACCCATATGATATTGTCGAGGATCTCAAATTGATTTTTGAGACTCATGCGGCAATTGAAAGCTATGAGGCTTCCGAAAAGTTCTTTAACTGCAAGATGGAAGAGGGCAGCTCGTCAAGTGAGCATGTGCTTAAGATGTCAGGCACGCAAACAAACTTCAAAGCTTGGGTATAGTGATTCCTAATGCTTTGGGGATTTACCGTGTCCTCCATCACTACCACCAAGTTACAGTGAACTTTGTGATGAACTACAACATGCGTAACATGAACAAAGAGTTGCGAACTGTTTGCTATGTTAAAGTCTGCAGAAGTGGAGATCAAGAAAGAGCACCAAGTGTTGATGGTCAATAAGACCACCAAATTCAAGAAAGGCAAGTCTAAGCAAAAGGGACACTTCAAGAAGGGTGGTAAGAAAGTTACCACGCCGGCGAAGAAAACCAAGGCTGGACCCAAGCCTGAAACTGAGTGCTTTTACTGCAAGGGAGAAGGTCACTGGAAGCGGAATTGCCCAAAGTACTTGGCGGATCTGAAGAACGGCAACATCAAGAAGAAAGGTATATATGATATACATGTTATTGATGTGTATCTCACTAGTACTCATAGTAGTGCCTGGGTATTTGATACTGGTTCGGTTGCTCGTATTTGTAACTCGAAACAGGTGCTGCAGAATAAACGGAAGCTAGCGAAGAACGAGGTGACGATGCGCGTGGGAAACGGATCAAAGGTTGATGTGATCGCGGTCGGCACGCTACCCCTTCATCTACCATCGGGATTAGTTTTATACTTAAATAATTGTTATTTACTACCTGTGTTGAGCATGAACATTATATCGGGATCTTGTTTATTGCGAGACGGTTACTTGTTTAAATCAGAGAATAATGGTTGTTCGATTTATATGAGTAATATGTTTTATGCACATGCACCTTTCATAGATGGTCTATTCTTATTGAATCTCGATAGTGGAAATACACATATCAACAACATTGAGGTTAAACGTTTGAAATCAAGCGATAATTCGACCTATATGTGGCACTGTCGTCTTGGTCACATTGGAGTGAAGCGTATGAAGAAACTCCATTCCGATGGACTTCTTGAATCACTTGATTTTGAATCACTTGAAAGATGCGAAGCATGTCTGATGGGAAAAATGACTAAGACTCCATTTTCCGGTATGATGGAGCGAGCTACGGACTTATTGGAAATCATACATACCGATGTGTGTGGTCCAATGAGTGTAGCATCGCGCGGTGGTTATCGTTATGTTCTTACCTTCACGGATGACTTGAGTAGATATGGGTATATCTATTTCATGAAACATAAGTCCAAAACTTTCGAGAAGTTTAAGGAGTTTCAAAGTGAGGTAGAGAATCAACGTAACAAGAAGATTAAATTTCTACGTTCTGATCGTGGAGGTGAATATCTAAGTTACGAGTTTGGCGAGCATTTGAAGAAATGCGGAATACTTTCACAGTTGACACCGCCGGGAACACCACAGCGTAATGGTGTGTCCGAACGTCGTAATCGAACTCTTTTAGATATGGTTCGTTCTATGATGTCACTTACAGATTTACCGCTATCATTTTGGGGTTATGCATTAGAAACAGCCGCATTCACTTTAAATAGGGCACCGTCTAAATCCGTTGAAACGACACCGTATGAATTATGGTTTGGCAAGAAACCTAAATTGTCGTTCCTTAAAGTTTGGGGATGCGAAGCCTATGTAAAGAAGTTACAGCCGGACAAGCTTGAACCCAAAGCGGAAAAATGCGTCTTCATAGGATACCCGAAGGAAACTATTGGGTATACCTTCTATCATAGATCCGAAGGCAAAATCTTCGTTGCTAAGAATGGATCCTTTCTAGAGAAGGAATTTCTCTCGAAAGAAGTGACTGGAAGGAAAGTAGAACTCGACGAGGTTGTCGAACCTTCTCTCGAAATTGCGAGTAGCGCAAAGACCGGAAGAAGTTCTGTGGTGCTCGCAACAATTAGAGAGGAAGCTAATGATGATGATCATGAAACTTCGTTGAAGTTGCTACAGAGCCTCGGAGGTCAACGAGAACTCAGATTACTCCATTGGTATGATCCGTTATGAGTGTCATGTTGGTGGACAACACCGATGACCCGAGACATATGAGGAAGCGATGATGAGCCCAGATTCCAATAAATGGCAAGAATCCATGAAATCCGAGATTGGATCCATGTACGAAAACCAAGTATGGACTTTGGTGGACTTAGGATGGCGGAAGGCTGTCGAGAACAAATGGATTTTCAAGAAGAAAACAGATCTTGATGGTAATGTTATCGTCTATAAAGCTCGACTTGTCGCAAAAAGGGTTTCGACAAATTCAAGGAGTTGACTACGATGAGACTTTCTCACCAAAGAAGCTAAAAGTCTGAGGATTATGTTAGCAATCGCTGCATATTATGATTATGAGATATGGCAGATGGATGTCAAAAAAGCATTCCTCAATGGAGATATTGATGAAGAGTTGTATATGATGCAACCCAAAGGTTTTGTCGATCCTAAAGATGCTAACAAGGTATGCAAACTTCAACGGTCCATCTATGGATTGAAGCAAGCATCCCGAAGTTGGAATCAACGTTTTGATAAGGTGATCAAAAGTTTTGGTTTTATACAAACTTATGGAGAAGCTTGTATTTACAAGAAAGTGAGTGGGAGCTCTGTAGCATTCTTAATACTATATGTGGATGACATATTGTTGATTGGGAATGATATAGACCTTCTTAATAGTGTCAAGGAATATTTGAATAATAGTTTTTCAATGAAGGATCTTGGCGAAGCAGCTTACATATTAGGCATAAAGATTTATAGAGATAGATCGAAACGCCAAATATCATTGTCATAGAGTACATATTTGGACAAAGTTCTAAAGAGGTTTGGAATGGAAGAAAGCAAGAAAGGGTTCTTGCCCATGTTGCCCAATACGACCTCGAGTAAAACTCAAAGTCCGACATCGGCAGAAGATAGAGAAAGGATGAGTAAGACTCCCTATGCCTCAGCCATAGGATCTCTAATGTATGCCATGCTATGTACTAGACCCGACATTGCATATGTTGTTAGTTTAACTAGCAGATATCAAAGTGATCCGAGTGGATCATTGACAATGATCAAAAACATCCTTAAGTACTTGAGAAGAACTAAGGATATGGTTCTTTCTTATGGAGGTGATGAACAACTCGTTGTTAATGGTTACACCGATGCTAGTTGGAACACCGATCCGGATGATTCTAAATCACAACTGGATACGTATTTATTTTGAATGGTGCATGATTAGCTGGAGGAGTGCAAAGCAAAGCGTTGTGGAGAGATCTTCAACTGAATCGGAATACATGGTCGCTTGGAGGCTTCACAAGAAGCGATATGGATGAAAGAGTTCATTACAGAGCTGGTGTGGTTCCTAGTGCTGGACCCAATGTCTATCTTTGTGATAACATGGGCGCCATAGCCAATGCGCAAGAACCAAGGTCACACAAGAAGCTGAAGCATATCAAGCTGCGTTTTCACGCTATTCGAGAACATATCCAGGATGGGGATATAAATATTTGCAAAGTACACACAGATCTGAATGTGGCGGATCCGTTGACTAAACCTCTCCCGAGGGCAAAACATGACCAACACCAAACTGCCACGGGTGTTTGGTATATTACCATGTAATCTAGATTAGATGACTCTAGTGCAAGTGGGAGACTGTTGGAGATATGCCCTAGAGGCAATAATAAATATAGTTATTATTATATCTTTGTGTTTATGATAAATGTTTACATTCATGCTATAATAGTATTAACAAGGAAACATTAATACTTGTGTGATTTGTAAACTTAATTTGAAGTCCCTAGTATAGCCTCTATACTTCACTAGCTTGTTGGTTGATTAATGATTGTGGTTTCTCTATCATGAACATTGAGATGTTATCGACAACAAGATCATATCGTTAGGAGAATGATATGGTGGACATACTCCTATAGATAAGCATAGCATAAAGATCAAGTCATTTCAATAGTTCAATTGCTATATGCTTTCTGATACATAGTAACCTAATTCTTTCGACCATGAGATCATGCATATCACCTTTACCGGATGGATGCTTTGATGACATCAAACACCACACCGTAACTGGGTGGCTATAAAGGTGGCATTGAGTGTTCGGAAAGTATTGGTTGAAACACATGGATCAAGAGTGGGATTTGTCCATCCATATGACGGATAGATATACTCTGGGCCCTCTCGTTGGAATGTCATCCAATTATCTTGCAAGCATGTGACTATGTCACAAGGGATCACATATCACGGGAACAAGAAAAGAGTACTTATCGGTAACGAGGTTGAACTAGGTATGCAGAGATACCGACGATCATAATCTCGGATAAGTAAACTATCGTGAGACAAAGGGAAATTGGTATCGTATGTAAGTGGTTCATTCGATCGCAAAGTAATCGTAGAAATATGTGGGAGCCATATGAATTTCCAGATTCCTCTATTGGTTATTGTTCGGAGAAGTGTCTCGATCATGTCCGCATAATTCACGAACCGTAGGGAGACACACTTAAGGATTCGACGTTGTTTTGAGTAGTTATGGTATTATGAGAAAGAGATCGAATGTTGTTCGGAGTCTCGGATGGGATCCGGGATATCACGAGGTGATCCGGAATGGTCAGGAGAATAAGATTCATATAAGGAAAGTCCCGTTTCGGAGTTCGGGAATGATTCCGGTGTTTTCATCGGGAATGTTCTAGAAGGTTCCGGATTGTCCGACACTCCGGGGGAGGGAGGGTACATGAATGTGTCATTGAATGATTGCATCATGTACTAAGTGTTCTTGCTGTTCCAAAACTTGAAAGTCAAACTGCCAGTTTGAAAGTCAAACGGCTAAAACAGGAAACTATGGGAAACAGGAAATTGTGGGAAACAAGCAAGAGGAGGTTGAAACCAACTTGGAGGAGGAGTCCCTCTCCTCCAAGCCGGCGGCCAAGCCTAGGCCGAGTTGGGGAGGGACTCCCCTCCCCTTCCCTGGCGCGCCAGCCCCTCCACCTATAAAAGGAGGGGCAGGGCCTCCTCCTAGACACACAAGTTCCTATCCTCTAATCTCCGGTTTAGAGCCGTTTTGGTTTAGAGCTTCTAATTGCTTTAGCCTGCGGTTTAGAGCCTTCTAATTGGTGTGTCTAATCTCTAGACCACTAATAGCCCTCTCTCATAATCCACCATACTCGCTCCGGCTTAAGGCGAAGCCCTGCGGGATTTCCCCTCTACTTCCGGTACCACGCCGTTGTGCTGCCGGAATCGCGAGGAGAGTGCTACAACCTCCGCTGCCTGCTGGAACAAGGGAGAGGAAGGTCTTCGTCGAGTACCGAACGTGTGACCGACTGCGGAAGCGCTGCCGGAACGCAGCGCCGGAAGGATCGTCCACACGATCTTGAGATCGGAAAGAGTACGACTACATCACCCATGAGAATCCGCTCTCGTTAAACACTTTGGAATCTTCGAGGGTAAGTTATTCCATCGACTCGTTGCTACAATCTAGTAGATAGATCTTGGCTTGTTTGTTTGTATGCGATAGAAAATTTTTATTTTCCATGCTACGAACCCCTACAGGCCCAGGCCCACAGGCCATTTTTTGGGCCAAGCCCATTGTGCCGGGTTTCCCATGCCCAGATTTGGTAGCAAAAACGCATGGATCGATCGGCCCAAGTGCATGTACCAATGCATTGCCTTTGTTACGTGCTATATATATATATATATATATATATATATATATATATATATTACACGCACATGCACACGCACGCGCGCGCGCACACACACACACACACACACACACACACACACACACACACACACACACACACACACACACACATATATATATATATATATATATATATATATATATATATATACGCACACACACACAAACACACACACATATATATATATATATATATATATATATATATATATATATATATATATATATATATATATATATAGCACATGTGCTAATATAAGGTTCATGTATATACTTGGCTAACTGACTTAGCTCAGCTAGGTAGCGTGTTACTTGTAGTAGTAGAACTAGAAGGCTAGTAGACTTGGGTGCGTCGTGGAGTTGCTACACAGGACAAGAGAACATTGAAGGGTAGGAACTTTTGAAACTTTGGATACCTCAACTTAGCATAAGCACATGATATGTTGAAAAAATGTATGCACCACATTGATAACTCAAGACTTTGGATACCTATAGTTGTTTCACACGCGTCAAAACAAAGGAAATAAAAATGATATGATGATAAGTAGTTTGGTTACATTATTGTTACTCTCAGATGAAAAAAAACTACAAATTACAGTCAACAAGGGATATATAGAAATACAATAGACAAAAAGCCGTGCTAATAAATCATCGACCTATGTTGTCTACTTGTTGCGTTTAACTATGCTGACATAAGGCAGCTCCACGGATCCCATGTACATCTTGCCATTTGGCCTCTCGATTATCTCGGTGGGTCTGACGCTCTTGGGTCCCTTCATCTCCTCGAGTATGTTCCCGTAGGCATCGACCCTGACGGCGAGGCGATGGCTATCGCGGCCAAAAGGCAGCTCATTCTTCTCACGGTGTAGCGCGACCAGATCCTCCCTTCCGTCGGGCCTGACGTTATCGGGGTAGCCCGGTAGGTCAGCGAGAGGCTCGGTTCTCCCAGCGTCAGGGCCTTTGATCCAGTGCCTTAGTAGCTTGCACGGGCCGGTGGATGCAACGACGAGGTGGCTACGGTCGGTGCTGAGGGAGACCCCATTGGGGTAGGTGATGTCGTGTTGTAGAACGGTGGCGTGAGATGTCCTTGGGTCGTACGTCATGAGGCGGCCCAGAGAGTCTCCGGTTCTGGTAACCATCTCGTGTTGGGCCCTGTTGTAGTTCATGGAGCTGTCGGTGAAATAGACCTGGCGGTAGCTTGGTCTACGCCGACTCCTGGTGAAGCGGAGAGGTATGCCGTCGACGCTGTTGACGAGCACGGTGGCCTCCCCTCCGCCGGGGCCGACACGCATGAGACCCTTGTACGCGTCGGCGATGTATAGGTCTCCGGTCTTGTGGTTGAAGCGAAGGCCGAGCGGGCGGCCGCAACGGCTCTCGGTGGCGGTCTCGGGGCGAAGCTTGGTGGCGGTGCATGTCTTGGCGTCGTAGCCGGGGCCGTAGGTGTAGGTGGTCCAGCCGAGCTTCTCCCCGTTCCACTTGAGTACGCGGCCATCGGAGACGCCGCTGTAAGGGCCCTCGCCTCGGGCGTCGAAGGCGACGCTCTCTGGCCCACGGACGGTTCCGCGCGGCAGCGGCAGGTGCTGGCTCCGGGTGGCCTCGAAGCTGGCGGCCATGGCTATGGCGCCTGGCAGGAAGAGCATGGCCATGATGACCACCGCGACGGTGGCCTTTGTGAGACGGCTCATGCCACAGCCCATGTTTGCTTGCTTCTTGCTTCTTGGATCGAGATCGACTCCTCACTTAATTGGCGTTATTTAATTTGGCTAGCTAGCTCGATCGTATCCTTGCTGCTGTAAGCAGTTTTCGTGGAGATCGAGTAGACACGGGTGGGTGCCTGCTCTATATATAGTACTCAGTACGTACCGGTGTACCGGTGGAGGGAGAGCGCCATCTAGTGTTCCGAGTCGGTAGACGATTCACGTTCACAACGGCCAGAGACCGAGTCGGCTTTGACCCAAAAAAACCGAGGTCCGATCCGAGTTGGAACTGAAACGATCGTGTGTACGCCTTTTCTCTCCACGTACGTACGCCTCCTCTTCCCTTTTCCTTTTCATTAGAGTATTATTTTTCTCTCGCGCGCAGGCATGCAGGAGCTAGCGCGCGGTATAACAACCCTAATACGAACGGGTGACAAAATGCACAAGTGAGAGCAAGGGAGAGAGTTTTGTTTCAGATAGCTGCAGGGCTAAATTGGACCTGCCCTTTATTATATAGCCCAATCCAAGGAGCTTAACCTGCTGGAATCAATGACCCGTCCACTCGTGTCACTTTGCCAACACCACACTTGCTAGGCTACGTGGAACATTCTTTTTTGCCAGCAAAAATACACATATTTGTATATCCTAATACTAACACATATACTGTACTTGGTATATTTTCACACATATAACACATTATAGTATGTTAAATTATGTTTTTCACCCGGCCCCCTAGTGATTGGGACAACACTTAATCAATGTACGCTAGTGGATGGACATGTAGTACTATCGATCATCGATGTCATCATTGAGCATGCACATAAGGATCAGAACAAATTAATTACCCAACGCATCGAGTCCACGATTTTCTTTCCCTGCCGATTTCGATCGAATCAATCTTCCCACAACTCTCTCTCATTGATCGCGCCTCTCCTCACTCTGTCTTTGTTCCCTTCCCCGAGCACCGCCTCTCTGACGCCTGGCCGCCACCGAGCCCCATCCTCACGGATCACCGCCACACCTGCACCGCCTCCTTCTCCCAGGCCAATTCCCTGTTTTTCCACCTAGTATATCTCACCTTATTTTTGCGGATGATATATAGTATCCTATTTTTCCAAGCCAATCCTTGAAAAGCCATAGTGGTTCATGAGGCCATAAACATGTATGAGAGGTGCACGGGTCAATTGGTAAGTGCAGGGAAATGTTCAATTCTGTTTAGTAACATTTGCTCTAATTCAAACCGGGAGGAAGTAAAACAGATGTTGGGTGTTCAACACCTTGGCTTCCCTACTCAAGAGGGGAGAATGAAGAAAGGAAAGTTCCAACCTACTAAAGATATCTTTGCGAAAAAGTTAAGTGTGTGTGGGATGAAAACCATATGTCTATGGAGGCTAAGGACACGCTTATTAAATCTGTTGCTCAGGCCCTTACAAACTACATTATGAGCATTTTCAAGCTGCCTGCCAGGTTCCATGAAGACTACATGAAAACCATCAAAAAGTTTTATGGGAGAAGATGAAGATAACAAGAAACTTCACTATACTGCTTTGGGACATTCTTGTGCATGGTATGGCCTCACTTATCTAGGTCCATTCTTGTGCTTTGTGACCATGAGCTAATTATATAAAATTTCCACAATTTTTTTGCTGGGATGATTATTTTTGAGCAAATAAAATGTTGTATAGTGAAAATAGCGCTTTACTTCTCTGCTTCTTATGCTTTGTTAAAGAATATGAGTGACATGTACCGTTGGTAGTTAGTCCATTCCACGCCTTATTTATCTTGATTTCTCATTGATACATGCTACACTCTCATTGTAACTTGTACATAATATTTCAGGTCCTCAATATTGTTGGTACCTAGGATGTTCTTCTGTAACATTAGCTTGCTCTTGTCGGTTATGTCGACGCTCGGGTACTATTGAATTAGCACGTGTGAGACATATGTAGCCTTTGAGCACTAAATTTTTACTCGCCTACTTGCCCATGTGTTGTAGTTGAACTATCGTTTTTAAGATGACTTCTATTTGAGATATGCTTTTCAAGCAGATATCTGTTATACTTATATATCATACTAGTCTATAACATGACTTGTATGTTTCTGCTAATTGTTATTTTATTCATGCCATCCTTTTCACCACTGTGGTAGTCATAGACTTCTTTATCTTAACTAATTATTAATTCATCATGTTTTTTGATGATAGGCAGTGCTAGCCTATAGAAGAATTCATTGACAATAAAATGTTAATTCTTTAGGGGCTTGTCTCTTTTTCTTTTTTCTAAATGGGGGTAAACCCTGGCCTCTGCATCAGTTGATGCACACAACCTTTTTATTGCAAAGTTTCCAAATTCGCAAGTAAAATGTGCAGAAAATACCATATTTCTTAACTTTTTTTGATGTATAGTATCATTTCTTTTTCTTTAGTAACATCGATGGTTTTCCACTGTAGATTAGTTTCGAGATATGTGAGGGTATTTGTTGTCAAGATCTTCTTCTAATCGTGGGATCCCAAACCATAACTTTATATGGTGTCATTTTAACAGATTATGATGGAGCTCTTTTCAGTGGAAAAACGGTAGTCTCTAAATCTTTAATCTCTAAAATATAATGGCAGTTTTATCAATTACACCTTTGATCTTACCATGTCAAACAAGGTTTTATTGCATATCTCGATTATTCCATACTCATATGGTGTTTCGGGAAACGCAAATACATGGAACGATTCCTCAAATCTTAGGTGTTATGCTAAACTTTATAACTCAAATATCTTCCTTATGATCCTATCATAAATTCTTTATTTTCTTGTTACATTGATTTTGCACTTCATCTTGAAAGTCTTTAAACTTTTCAAATGTTTCACACTTCATCCTTATTAAGTAAATATTCATATATTCACTCAAATTTTCGGAGAAAGCATATGAAGTTGAAATCTATCGCTCTTGACTACACATAATGGACTTCATAGAACAATATGTATAAGTTCCAATAAGCTAGTCATCCGTTCCCTTTGGCCTATGGGCGGAGTTTTAATTATCTCTACGAAAATTTCACAAGCGCCATTTGATCAAAAATCAAAAGACTCCAAAATTCCATCCACATGGAGTCTCTTCATGTTTTCTTTCCAATATAATTTAAACGCGATGTCACTTTCTAAGTGATCTTTCTTATCAATTGTCTTTTGACATTTTTAGCAATATTTTTATGGATGTGATTTATCCAATGAGATTTGTAAAATCATCCATCTTTTATGGATTACGGCAATTATTTGAATAACCCTTTTGATCTCATAATACCTGATAAAACAAATCTTGAAGGCAAGCTTTGATGTTAACGAGCAACACAACAACCCTTTATTTGTTCTTCATGAACATCATCACATATTCTTTTGCTAGTTACTTAGGCCATTGTAGTTCATGAATTGTGTTGTTTCGTATGACGATTCACACCAACAAATTCAGTATCCAATACTTAAGAACCACATTGTTTAATAAGCAAAGAATATAGCCATAACATGTATATCCTCTATATACCTATGCTGAACAATTCTAGTCTTTTCTTTCTGCCATATATTTTTGAGATTCTCTTTCAGTATTTCCTTTTCTGTTCGAAACAATCTATCAACATCAATAGCGGAGCCATACACATGACACATAGTCCAAAGCATGTATAGTTAAATACCAATGTCTTTGGACTTGCACTTTGAAGTAGATCACCATCATCAAATACTTGGTGTTCTTTCAAATTCCATTCTTTAGTAATCTTTTAGTGTAGTAAACATTTTATCAAATATTCACCCTTATCATGGAACTATTCATGATCAAGCTACTTTTAGCTTATAACGGTGAATCGCGAGTATAATGTTGCTCTCCAAAACCTTTTGGAGGATTAGGACGACAAGCGTCTCCAACCTTTTTCAAATTCTCATCAAATATGAGAACATAAACTTTGCCATATTATACTCTCTCATGTTGCAAACAAAACATCATTTCAGATATCGCAATATCTTCCACATATCATGGTTTCTGAAACAACTCTTTCAGATCCTAGATAACCTTGATATTAAAACAATCTTTTGAATATCAAGAATCATGGAGACAAACATGATACTTATATACTAACACTGAAATTGTCACTCTTGATTTAATACCAATTATTAAACTTCACGGAGTAACCGGAACTTACTGAAAGTTTGCAATAGGACTTTTAAACATTAGATTAACACTTCAAAACAATATGATACCAGTTCGTAAAGTAACTAACCGGAATTTTATAGTTCTATTATCTCAATTATAACTAAGCGCAAGGTGGTAAACGGATGCCAATGACTACAACAACTATGCAAATTTACTTTGATTTAATTTATGATAAATAGTGTTCAACTTTTAATCGTATTGCTATTGAACTCCCACTCAAAACAATATCCCTCACATTGTTTTAGTGATCACACGAACCAAATTCACTACACCAAGTCCGATCATCACGTCGCATGATATAGTTTCAAAGACGAACAATCATCATGTTCATCATATCATCTATATGACTCATGCTTTATCTTTCGGTATACGTGTCCGAGACCATGTCTATACATGCTAGGCTCACAAGATCAAACCTTAGCTTCCACATGAGCAAATCTGGCTTGCTCCCATTGTATACACTCGCAGAATCTAACACACCCTATCATCACGTGGTGCTTCGAAACAACGAGCTTTGGCAACGGTGCCTACTAACGACGAACACTCTATAACTTGATATTTTTTGAGAGGGATCATCTTATAATGCTACCGTCACGAACTAAGCAATACAAGATGCATAAAAGGATGAACATCACATGCAATTCAAAATATGTGATATGATATGGCCTTTCTTCTTGTGCTTCCGATCTCCATCTTCAAGCACCTAACATGATCTCCATCATCACCGGCATGGCATCAAGGTCAATGGCGCCGCTCCATGGTTGTCGTCCACCAGCATCAACTATTAAAACTACTTTGAATAATAGACACGCAGGTCTAGACGAAATTAAAAGACAACCATATGGCTCATGCGGTTACATCGACTTACAATAAGGAACATTGCATATATCATATATAATCACAATCATGGCCATATCACATCATAGCACACCGCAAAACAAAGTTAGGCGCCTCTAATTTTCTTTTGCATGTTTTACGTGGTTTGGGGCTTTCAATAAGTGTCGCTCTAACTTACTTAACAAGAAGCACAACGTTGATGCTTGAACTATCAAGTGCCCGCTTGTAAAGTGAATCTTTACTATGATGGGAAAGACAGACACCATAAAGCCGCTTATGCAATACAAATTGCATGTCGAGCATGGAGCAAGTCTTATGAACGATGTCATGTAAGGTTAGCCCGGCCGCTTCATCCCACCATACCGCAAGATGCAAATTACACAAGAAGCAATTGGTAATAAAAGCACCATCCCCATAATGACCATTGTGTTCTACTCAGGCAACAAATCTACATATAGACACGACTCTGATACCACTGTTGGGGTTCGTAGCATGGAAAACAAAAAATTTCTACTGCATGAACACACAATCAAGATCTAATCTATGATCAAGCCAATATCTATCTACTAGATCGGTGCAACAAGTTGATAGAGTACTAACCCTCGAAGATCCAAAGCGGTTAACGAGAGCAGATTCTCGTGAGTGATGTAGTCGTTCACTTGCCGATCTCAAGATCGCGTAGACGATCCTTCCGGCGCCGCGTTCCGGCAGCGCTCCCATAGTCGGTCACACGCACGGTACTCGATGAAGACCTTCCTCTCCCTTGTTCCAAAGAAAATGAGGTTGTAGCTCTCTCCTCGCGATTCCGGCAGCACGACGGCGTGGTGTCGAAAGTAGAGGGGAGATCCCGCAGGGCTTCGCCTAAGACGGAGCGAGTATGGTGGAGTAGAAGGAGAACCGTCAATCTAGGGTTTAGAGGGCGAGGTTTAGAGGTGGCTAGCAACTAGAGTTTAGCTAGTCGGTAGCGGTTTATAGGAGATCTACATTGGTCGCAACTAGAGAGGGGGGCGGCGGCCAACATAGGGTTTCTTGGGCGCCTAGGGCAAAGGGGATACCTTGGGGTGCGCCCCTACCCCTCCTTATATAGGTAGGGGGGTCCAAGGGTGTTCCCAACCCAGGTGGAAACCCTCCCTAACTCAGAAACCCTCCCTATCTCGGAAACCATGTTGGGATTTGACTTTTTCAAACCGCCTTTTTGACTTTCAAATTAGAGTTTGATTTCTCTCTTCCAAGTGTCCAGCCAAGTGACCTAGGACATTATGCAACCATTACATTTTGTCATGACACATCCATGTACCCTTCCCCTTCCGAATTGGTGAACCTTCTAGACCCTTCTAGAACATTCCGGTGAAAACACCAGAATCATTCCTGAACTCCGAAATTGAACTTTCCTTATATGAATCTTATTCTCCAGACCATTCCGGATCTCATCGCGATATCCCGGATCCCATCCGGGACTCCGAACAACAATCGGTCTCTTTACTCACATTCCATATCTACTAAACAACATCGAATCCTTAAGTGTGTCTCCCTACGATTCGTGAATTATGCAGACATGATCGAGACTCTTCTCCGATCAATAACCAATAGAGGAATCGGAAATTCATATGTCTCCCACATATTTCTCGATTACTTCGTGATCGAATGAACCATTTACATACGATACCAATTTCCCTTTGTCTCATGATACTTTACTTATCCGAGGTTTGATCGTCAGTATCTCGTATACCTAGTTCAACCTCGCTACCAATAAGTACTCTTTTCTCATTCACGTGATATGTGATCCCTTGTGAGCCAGTCACATGCTTGCAAGCTAATTGGATGACATTCCACTGAGAGGGCCCAGAGTATATCTATCCGTCATATGGATGGACAAATCCCAATCTTGATCCATGTGCCTCAATACATACTTTCCTAACACTCAATGCCACCTTTATAGCCACCCAGTTACGGTGTGGTGTTTGATGTCATCAAATCATCCTTCCGGTGATGGTGATTAGCATGATCTCATGGTCAAAGGAATTAGGTTACTATGTATCAGAAATCTTATAGCAAGTGAACTATATTAAATGACTTGATCGTTATGCTACGCTTAACTATAGGAGTATGTCCATCACATCATTCTCCTAATGATATGACCCTGTTGTTAATAACATCTCTATGTTCATGATCAGGAAACCATGATCATATATTAACCAACAAGCTAGTTTAACAAGAGGCTTTACTAGGGACTCTTTTATGTTTACAAATCACACAAGTATTAATGTTTCCGGTTAATACAATTATAGCATGGTATGTAAACATTTATCATAAGCATGAAGATATGATAATAACCACTTTATTATTGCCTCTTGGGCATATCTCCAACAATTAACGAGAGCAGATTCTCATGGGTGATGTAGTCGTTCACTTGCCGATCTCAATATTGCGTAGACGATCCTTCCGGCGCCGCGTTCCGGCAGCGCTCCCGCAGTCGGTCACACGTACGGTACTCGATGAAGACCTTCCTCTTCCTTGTTCCAGCAGGTACGGAGGTTGTAGTTCTCTCCTGGCGATTCCGACAGCACGACGGCGCGGTGTAGGAAGTAGAGGGGAGATCCCGCAGGGCTTCGCCTAAGCCGGAGCGGGTATGGTGGAGTTGAGGGATCCCCTGCGATCTAGGGTTTAGAGGCCGAGGTTTAGAGGTATCTAGCAACTAGAGTTTAGCTAGTTGGTAGCGGTTTTGAGGAGATCTAGATTGGCCGCAACCAGAGAGGGGGGCGGCAGCCAACCTAGGGTTTCTTGTGTGTGCAAATGGGGGAGCCCTACCCATCCTTTTATAGGTGGGAAGGTGCCAAGAGGGAGGGAGTCCTCCCCCAACTCCACTTCAAGTGGCCGGCCCAAGGGAGAGGGAGGATTCCTTCCCTATGTATGAATCCTTCTCTCCCTCCACTTGGAAATATTTTCTCAGTTTGACTTTTTCAAACTACCCTTTTGACTTTCAAATTAGAGTTTGATTTCTCTCTTCCAAGTGCCCAGCCAAGTGACCTAGGACGTGATGCAACCATTCCACTTTGTCATGACACATCCATGTACCCTTCCCCTTCCGGATCGGCGAACCTTCTAGACCCTTCTAGAACATTCCGGTGAAAACACCGGAACCATTCCCGAACTCCGGAATTGGACTTTCCTTATATGAATCTTATTCTCCGGACCATTCCGGATCTCCTCCTGATATCCCGGATCCCATCCGAGACTCAACAACATTCAGCCTCTTTACTCACTTTCCATATCTACTAAACAACATCGAATCCTTATGTGTCTCCCTACGGTTCGTGAATTATGCGTACATGACCGAGACTCTTCTCCGATCAATAATCAATAGAGGAATTTGGAAATTCATATGGATCCCACATATTTCTACGATTACTTCGTGATCGAATGAACCATTTACATACGATACCAATTTCCCTTTGTCTCACGATATTTTACTTATCCGAGGTTTGATCATCGGTATCTCTGCATACCTAGTTCAACCTAGTTACCGATAAGTACTCTTTTCTCGTTTCCGTGATATGTGATCCCTTGTGAGCCAGTCACATGCTTACAAGCTAATTGGATGACATTCCACCGAGAGGTCCCAGAGTATATCTATCCGTCATATGGATGGATAAATCTCACTCTTGATCCAAGTGCCTCAACACATACTTTCCGAACACTCAATGCCACCTTTATATCCACCCAGTTATGGTGTGGGGTTTGATGTCATCAAAGCATCCTTCTGGTGATGGTGATTAGCATGATCTCATGGTCGAAGGAATTAGGTTACTATGTATCAGAAAGCTTATAGCAAATGAACTATATTAAATGACTTGATCTTTATGCTACGCTTAACTATAGTAGTATGTCCATCACACCATTCTCCTAATGATACGATCTTCTTGTTAATAACATCTCAATGTTCATGATCAGGAAACCATGATCATATATTAACCAATAAGATAGTTTAAGAAGAGGCTTTACTAGGGACTCTTTTATGTTTACAAATCACACAAGTATTAATGTTTCCGGTTAATACAATTATAGCATTGGTATGTAAACATTTATCATAAGAATGAAGATATGATAATAACCTCTTTATTATTGCCTCTTGGGCATATCTCCAACACATGGAACTGATAAGTGGGACCCGCAGCACTTACTGCTGGCGAATGGGCTCTATTTGCCGGTGGTAATAGGCTCTAGCCCCAGTGAATGGGTCAGCATTTCGCCGCCGCTAAAGAGCGGCCCACCACAGCCCCGGTGCATGTGAGGCCTGTTCGCCGGTGTTATATGGGCTGGCCCCAGTGAACATAATACACATTCGCCGGCGGTAACACGAGAAAGGCCTGGAAGGCCTTACCACCGGCGACCCCAGATCCACTTCGCTGGCGGTAAGAAATCCGGCTATAAGGTTTTCCTTACTAGTGCTATGAAGACAAACAAGCGGATGTGTTTTTTTCAAGTGGTCAATGTAAATGTTAAAGGAATCAGCATGCTATCTACGGCTCCAACCTCGAAGAAAAACAACATGATCCTAGACCACAATGTGAAATCTCCATCATCACATAAGTAATAGCGCTAGAGCCTATAATGGCTGAATCACATCGGACCAAAGAACCATGTCATTTTATTCGTCGCAGCCATCCTCGGTAGCCTCCACCGAAGTGAACCTCATCTCAATGCACACCACCGCATTTTTAGCATTCAGTTCACACCGGTCTAGGGTTCCCGTCTAGGGGCCTAGGGTATGTTTTCTCAGTCTAGGGTTTAAAAACTATGGACGAGGGTCTAGATTTAGCGGTTTAGGGTCTAGTTCCATGGGAAGCATCCTGGTCTAGGGGCCTATGGTATGTTTCTCGCTCTAAGGAGTATGGACTATGGTCAAATTATAGGGATTATGGTCTAATATGGGTCTAGGGTATATGTTCATGGTCTAGGGGTTTATGGATTATGGTCTAGGTCCATTGATTATGGTCTAGGCTATAAACCTATGTCTCGGTTCATTGTCTTAGGTTTATGGACTATGGTGTAGGCCTAGATTTAGGGCATAGTATGGTGGGGTGTGGGGTTCATCATCACACTTAGCGAAAGTATAATACGGCATGAAGGAGTCGACTATAAGAAATAAAATATTATAGTTTAGATGAGGCGGAGGAGAGAGAAGAGGAGAGAGAATATAGCGAGTTGTAAGTTAATAGCCAGCTCTATCACGTACTCCTAGGCACTTTATAAAAGTGACATGTGAATCATGTATTAATTAAGTATTATATTTTTTAGCTAACTATTGTACATATAGAGTTGGCTATATGTGGCATCCCACAAAACCACTACTAGAAAATCGCGTTGATTTTGTGCATCGCATCATCATAATCGCATGTCTTGTCCCGGTGCATCAGCATAACATCAGCATGCATCTATCTGTTTGAAACCATTTTGCTAAAAACCCTAATTTGGTTTTCTATATTAAACGCCCCGTCTTTATTCAAAACCTAAAACCCGGGCTTGTCCGGATTATTTTATTTTGTCTTGCATCGGTTTGCAAAATCCCGTTTATAAATAATAAAATGTTTAATTTATTTTAGCGGGGCAGTCGAACGGGCCGATTTAGCCCGAACGACCACCCCAGAAAAACCAAATCGGCCCACCCCAACAAATCCTACAGCTACCCAGGAAACTACCCAACCCAACCCTCCACCTCACTCCCACCTATCCCCACCTGCCACGTCACCCTGCCTCTCTCCCTCCACCAATCATCCTCTGCCACCTAGGCAGCCCTCTCACCCCACACACTCCCTACCACACAAGCCACACACACAGGCCACACACCCTGCCCACCCACCAACCGTCAGACGCAGCCCAGATCCCAAGACTCCGCCTCAGGTGGCCCCCGTCCCACGCCTGCACCCCTGCCCCTTCTCTCTCTCTTCTTCCTCGTTTCTTCTCCTCCATGAGCCCAAGGTACCCTCCTCCGCCTCCTCCTCCGCTTGCTCGCCGCTCGCCTCGCCCGCCTCAGCGCACCGCCTGCAAAGACACCCCCTCTCCTCCAGCCCCGTCCGGCCCCCCCGGCGGCTCCCGCTGAGCCTGGCGCCCCGCCTGTCGCCAGCATCCGCTGCTCGCCTCCCGCCGCCTCGCCCAAGGCCTCAGCTGCTCGAGCTCGCCTCACCGCTGCTGCCTCCTCCTCGCCGGAGCCCGAGCTCCGCCTTCCGAGCCTGGCACACGCCGCTCGCTCGGCCTTCCGCCAGCCCTTCCTCGCCTGCCTCCTTCTCCGTCGCGCCTTCCTCAGTGCCGCCGTGGCGTCGACCCCTGCCGCCTCTGCCCTCGCCCGGCCGCTTGTGCAGAGACTGCAGCTGCGCGCTCTGTTCGGCCGACCCGCCTCGCTGGCGTTTCCTCCCAAGGCGTCGCGCCAAAGACTGCGTCAAGGCTCGCACTCGCCACTCGCCGCTTAACGCCCGAGCCGCCCTGCCGCTTAACCGCTGCGTGGCCTGCCCGCCGCTTCCGCCTCGCTGTGGTTCTCGCAAACCGGCAGGCACCCCTCGAACCTCTAGCGCTGGACAGGCCTCCGTCGGCCTTCCTCGGCCCTACAACGCTTCTGTAGCAACGCGAGGTGTTGTGTGGCCATGGCACAAACCAGTGCATAACTCCGAGCCGAGACCCCAAGATCTTCACGGATTCGGAGACCGAACCCCGGGGGGCCGCCATGACCTTCGGCAAGGATCCGACAAGATCTCCGTCCTAGACTCCAAGGACTGCCGCACGGACGCGAGCCCCAAGACCCCGAGGCCGCGGAATCGACAAGTTCGCCTACCGAATCCTGGAACGCCAAGTGCTTCACCCAGAACGCCAAGTCCGACCCGACGACCGCGGATGCGATAAAGATCGCCCCGGACGCCAAGGTTGCCACGAACGCCCCAACGTTAACACCGACTCGATGGCGCTGGCCCGATAAGACCAGAACGGCAAGATCGACCCGTTGGGACCGACAAGAACTGCACGACGACAAGAACGACACCGACCCGGAAGATCCGATGCGCCCCAGACACCGAGACCCCGATGCGACAAGTGCTTCAGCCCGAACGATAGGACCGACAGCATGGCCCGACCATCGCGAATGCGACAAGACCTGCCGAGTTCGAGAACGCTTCCGAACCTCGGACCCGAGACCGACCCCGAACCCGGAACCCCAAGATCGCCGAACCCTAATGTGTGACCCTTATCCGAACCCTATTTTTAAAAATGCTAAACATAAAACCTGTTGCACATTAATTGTCATACTTGCATGCACAATCATGTGGTTTGGGGGCCTCATGCCGATTCACCTCATAATTAAATATGGGGCCCATATGCGGGCAAATCTAGCCTTATATTGGCCTCATTTAAACTGGTGTAGCGAACCGGTATCTTATCTTGCCTTGTTTAAACAAAATTTAAATTGCGGGGTAGATAAACAACTTGAACCACTTGATTAATTGTCGGGACCCCGGTTCCGCTTAATATGACCTAATTGCATCGCACCCTTTGCCATGTCATACATCATACATGCATCATGCCGATCTTCTGCCGTTGTATTAAATATTGCATCCGGTGTTCCTTCTAGTGTTTTGCTTCTTCGCGGATAAGGCCGTTGAGTTGATGTGAGTCACCGATCTTCGGTTGAACCTTCGACAATGTTTTCAAAGCAGCATCTCCCTTTCTACCTATCTTACTTTTATAGTCTTTATTCCCTCCTGTTGATCTATTGCTATCTGTTATGCGATGCTCTAGTTTTCGACCGAGATATCCTCGCAGCCTTATATTGCCTTGGACACATCCTATTACCGTTGTTTGGTAGATAGTTGGACTTATGCTGTCGAAGTTGCTTGCTCAAGTGCTGATGTGTGTCGCCATATGCCACGCTTGTTGATGTATTGCCGCATGTTGATGCCGGAGATGATCTTAGTTTTACTTATCGCTCACTTTAATTTCTGTTTAACAACTAAAATTGAAATAAGCAGGCATCGGTGGGTGATAGAAAATATTTGGTTTCCGAACGCCCACTTGTGTCCCGTAAGACCCCGAGTACTTGATACTGCCTTGTTTTATCGCTATCCACATCCGGGAGGTATATGGGACCCCCCTGAGCCTGAGCTTGATTCAGTCTTATTTCTTGGGGCCACAAACTAGTTTGAGGTTTTATTTACTATCCTGTACTTATGCCATGCTACTTTCAGTATTTAAATTGTGCGAGGAGCACACTGTACTGTTTAGAAGGCGGAGTGATTACGCTGCATCGACAAGCCCAGCCACACTTTCGGGTTCCCATTACATGTACCATTGTCGCAACCTTGAGGCCGCCTCGGACCTTGCTTACTCCGCTATGGAATCTACTCAAAGGGTGGCCCCTGAAATATTTCTGAATCTTGTGATTGTTCACCGTGAAAGCCTCGCTGGGTTTTGATTTGGTTTTTCCGAGGTTGATCGAGCGTGTTGCTATTGGTGCACCCGCCGGGTAAAACTTTCGAAAGCCGTGTCATGGATATGGACGACTTGGAGCACAAGATCTCGATCATAGACAAGCAGAACTAAAGTTTATCGCTATAAATTTGACTTTATAATGACTAGTAATCAGCTTCACTATAATGGAATGGCTAATTAATACTGCCCACCATCGCTTGTTGGCGTGTCGCCATGCACCATTGTACTGACTAGTAAGTATTACAACTACAACGGAATGGCTGAATAAAAGTATCAACAACGCTGGGTTTTGGGGTTATATCGTGCCATCTGATTCGATTAGTAATTGCAACTATAACGGAATGGTTAACTAAAATGACCCACCGCTTATTTTATCGGAGGATTATCTAAACCGACTAGTAATTGTCGCAACTATAATTGAATAAATAAACGGCCAACTGTGAGTTCCTCGGTTGACTTCGCTTGGTCTCGAGGGGAAACACCAGGATGGGTTTGTTTGATGTTAGCTTCAGGTTGGATCCGGATAGGTTTATCTTACCCCTCTCTGATTGCCGCCAGTTGTATCGAGTCTCTATAGGTTGTTTAGTGCATGCTGCCGCCGCCGCTCAGTCCACCATACCTATGTAGGCGAGGACCGCGAATTCTAGCCTCGCTGCAATCGCCTCAAGATCGACGCCTTCTTTTTCCTTTGCCCTTTGTTGGCACCCTTTGTTTAAGCAGGTTTTGAGATCGACGCTGTTAGGTTACCCTTCCGGCTTGGCTCGGGCAGGTTATGGACGCCATTGGTTATTCTTCGTGGCTCTTAGCCCCATTTGCTTCTTGTCCGTAGTCGGACGCCTAACATTTTCAAGGCGAGATTTGGATCTTTGTACCGTATATCGTATTCTTGACTCTTTGAGTCGTTGTATATATCTGCTCGTGGTTCCCATCGAGGACTGTTGTGTAATGTTATTACTCGCTTTCCACGCACGAAAGTGCTCGGTGGCACCTTTGAATCGCTTTATGCGGTTTGGCGAATTTCGCTAAAACTTGCATAGGTCCGATTCTCGAGGGTGTTACAGAGTGGTATCGAGCTCAGTTGCGATATTCTACAAGTCCAAATTCAGAGGATAACCTAACTAACGGCCGAAGTAGTGTCAAAACTATTTTTGAAAATCGGTTGGATAGTTCTGATTAGGTCTGATTTTACTCCTTACCCTCTGCTGTTCTCCTCTTATCTCTACGTGTTTGGAATCCGCTCTCTTCTCTTTCTTCGAGTCCAGGAATTCTCGTGGTTGGGTTTCCGTCGTACCTTCAGGGTTTCGCTTCCTTCTTCGATAACGGTGTTCTACCATCCGGTGTTCAAGCTGCCTGAGGAATCCGTCTGCTGTGGTATCATTCTTTGTTCCTTGTTTGTGCCTTCCGGTGTTTTCCGACGCGACGACATCATCTACGCCAGATCCGATGCAGAGTCTGCATCACTCCGTTGTTCTGAACCTCGATTGTAGAGATCTTCAGTCTAATTCCGAGAGTTGGTTGCATAATCCGCCTATTCTTGTGCAGAGTAATGGTTTGGGTGCGCGATGGACTGATCACCATCCGACTACTCTTATCATTCGCTCTTGTACATCGAATCAGTGGATCCAGCAGTTTTACTCCGTCCACGGAAGTTAGGGGTGGCTTTATTTGTTGATACCTCTACCTTCGACCTTTTGTTCCCGGAGTGTTCTCTCGACGATCACGGACAACGACCTCTTGTTAGTGGTGTCGCGAGGATCTACACGAAGCGCGAAGATTAAGACCGCCGACCTTCTTCCCGGTACCATGAGGCGGATCTCGAGGGCGAGATCCTTTGTTAGTGGTGTCGAATTGTGGCATCCCACAAAACCACTACTAGAAAATCGCGTTGATTTTGTGCATCGCATCATCATAATCGCATGTCTTGTCCCGGTGCATCAGCATAACATCAGCATGCATCTATCTGTTTGAAACCATTTTGCTAAAAACCCTAATTTGGTTTTCTATATTAAATGCCCCGTCTTTATTCAAAACCCAAAACCCGGGCTTGTCCGGATTATTTTATTTTGTCTTGCATCGGTTTGCAAAATCCCGTTTATAAATAATAAAATGTTTAATTTATTTTAGCGGGGCAGTCGAACGGGCCGATTTAGCCCGAACGACCACCCCAGAAAAACCAAATCGGCCCACCCCAACAAATCCTACAGCTACCCAGGAAACTACCCAACCCAACCCTCCACCTCACTCCCACCTATCCCCACCTGCCACGTCACCCTGCCTCTCTCCCTCCACCAATCATCCTCTGCCACCTAGGCAGCCCTCTCACCCCACACACTCCCTACCACACAAGCCACACACACAGGGCCACACACCCTGCCCACCCCACCAACCAAGACGCAGCCTCTGCCAAGCAGATCTCAGACTGCCTGCTGGCCCTCGGTCCCACGCCTGCACCCCTGTCTCCTCTCTCTTCTTCCTCGTTTCTTCTCCCTCCACAGCCCAAGGTGCCCTCCTCCCAGGCCGCCTCCTCCTCCGCTTGCTCCGCCGCCTGCTCCCTCGGCCCGCCCCCAAGACACCCTCTCCTCCAGCCTCTGGCCCGTCCCCCGCGGCTCCGCTGCCCGAGCTCACGCTGCCGCCGCCCGCCCGTGTCGCCATCCGCTGCCTCCGCCTCCCGCCTCCAAGGCCTCTGGCTCGAGCCGCCTCACCGCTGCCTCCTCGCTGAGCTCCGAGCCTCCGAGCTCACACGCCGCCAGCACGCTGGCTTGCCTTCCGCCGCCAGCCCTTCCTCGCCTCCTTCTCCGTCTGCCTCAGGCCAAGGGCGCGCTTCCTGGCTGACGCCGCCTCCCTGCCTGCTCCGGCCCGCCAGTGCAGAGACCGCAGCAGGCCTGCTCTCGGCCGACCTGGCCTCGCTGGCGTTTCCTCCAAGGCGTCGCAAGGCCAGCACTCAAGGCCTCGTGACTCGCCATTGCCTGCCGCTAACGCCCGAGCCGCGCCCTGCCGCTTAACCGCTGTGGTTCGCCTGGCTGCCCGCTGCCCTGCCGTGGCCCTGCAAAGCCGCTGTAGGCACCCCCCCTCGGAACCTCTAGCGCGCTGGACAGGCCTCCGTCGGCCTTCCTCGGCCCTACAACGCTTCTGTAGCAACGCGAGGTGTTGTGTGGCCATGGCACAAACCAGTGCATAACTCCGAGCCGAGACCCCAAGATCTTCACGGATTCGGAGACCGAACCCCGGGGGCCGCCATGACCTTCGGCAAGGATCCGACAAGATCTCCGTCCTAGACTCCAAGGACTGCCGCACGGACGCGAGCCCCAAGACCCCGAGGCCGCGGAATCGACAAGTTCGCCTACCAAATCCCGGAACGCCAAGTGCTTCACCCAGAACGCCAAGTCCGACCCGACGACCGCGGATGCATAAAGATCGTCCCTGGACGCCAAGGTTGCCACGAGAACGCTCCCGAACGTTAACACCGACTCGATGGTGCGGGCCCGACAAGACCCTCGCAACGGCAAGATCGACCCCGTGGGACCGACAAGAACTGCACGACGACAAGAACGACACCGACCCGGAAGATCCGATGCGCCCCGGACACCGAGACCCCGATGCGACAAGTGCTTCAGCCCGAACGATAGGACCGACAGCATGGCCCGACCATCGCGAATGCGACAAGACCTACCCCGGAGTCTGAGAACGTTTCCGTCGAACCCTGGACCCCGAGACCGACCCCGAACCCGGAACCCCAAGATCGCCGAACCCTAATGTGTGACCCTTATCCGAACCCTATTTTTAAAAATGCTAAACATAAAACCTGTTGCACATTAATTGTCATACTTGCATGCACAATCATGTGGTTTGGGGGCCTCATGCCGATTCACCTCATAATTAAATATGGGGCCCATATGCGGGCAAATCTAGCCTTATATTGGCCTCATTTAAACTGGTGTAGCGAACCGGTATCTTATCTTGCCTTGTCTAAACAATATTTAAATTGCGGGGTAGATAAACAACTTGAACCACTTGATTAATTGTCGGGACCCCGGTTCCGCTTAATATGACCTAAATGCATCGCATCGTGCCATGTCATACATCATACATGCATCATGCCGATCTTTTGCCTTAGTATTAAATATTGCATCCGGTGTTTATTCTAGTGTTTTGGCTCTTCGCGGATAAGGCCGTTGAGTTGATGTGAGCTTCGCCCCGATCTTCGGTTGAACCTTCGCCAATGTTTTCAAAGCAGCATCTCCCCTTTCTACCTATCTTACTTTTATAGTCTTTATTCCCTCCTGTTGATCTATTGCTATCTGTGTTGCGATGCTCTAGTTTTCGTACCCGAGATATCCCCTGCAGCCTTATATTGCCTTGGACACATCCTATTACCTGTTGTTTGGTAGATAGTTGGACTTGCGCGTCGTAGTTGCTTGCTCAAGTGCTGATGTGTGTCGTCATATGCCACAGTTGCTGATGTATTGCCGCATGTTGATGCTGGAGATGATCTTAGTTTTACTTATCGCTCACTTTAATTTCTGTTTAACAACTAAAATTGAAATAAGCAGAGGCATCGGTGGGTGATAGAAAATATTTGGTTTCCGAACGCCCACTTGTGTCCCGTAAGACCCCGAGTACTTGATACCTGTTCCTTGTTTTATCGCGCTATCCACATCCGGGAGGTATATGGGACCCCCCTGAGCCAGAGCTTGATTCAGTCTTATTTCTTGGGGCCACAAACTAGTTTGAGGTTTTATTTACTATCCTGTACTTATGCCATGCTACTTTCTGTATTTAAATTGTGCGAGGAGCACACTGTACTGTTTAGGAAGGCGGAGTGATTACGCGGTATCGACAAGCCCAGCCACACTTTCGGGTTCCCAGTCGCTTACAGCCATTGTCGCAACCTTGAGGCCGTCTCGGAGCTTGCTTACTCCGTTGCGGGATCTACTCAAAGGGGTGGCCCCCTGAAATATTTCTGAATCCTGTGATTGTTCAGTCGTGAAAGCCTCGTTGGGTTTTGATTTGGTTTTTCCGAGGTTGATCGAGCGTGTGTTGCACCCCGGCCGGGTAAAACTTTCTGAAAGCCGTGTCCGCGGATATGGACGACTTGGAGCACAGTATCTCGATCATAGACAAGCAGAACTAAAGTTTACTGCTATAAATTTGACTTTATAATGACTAGTAATCAGCTTCACTATAATGGAATGGCTAATTAATACTGCCCACCACTGCTTGTTGGCGTGTCGCTTGCGACCATTGTACCTGACTAGTAAGTATTACAACTACAACGGAATGGCTGAATAAAAGTATCAACAACTGCTGGGTTTTGGGGTTATATCGTGCCATCTGTATCTGATTAGTAATTGCTGCAACTATAACGGAATGGTTAACTAAAATGACCCACTGCTTATTTTATCAGGAGGATTATCTAAACCTGACTAGTAATTGTCGCAACTATAATTGAATAAATAAAACGGCCAACTATGTGAGTTCCTCGGTTGACTTCCTCGTTTGGTCTCGAGGGGGAAACACCAGGATGGGTTTGTTTGGTGTTAGCTTCAGGTTGGATCCGGATAGGTCTATCTTACCCCTCTCTGACTGCCGCCAGTTGTATCGAGTCTCTATAGGTTGTTTAGTGCATGCTGCCGCTGCCGCTCAGTCCACCATACCTATGTAGGCGAGGACCGCCGAATTCTAGCCTCGCCGTGTACTGGCCTCAGTACTGACGCTCCTTCTTTTTCCTTTGCCCTTTGTCGGCACCCCTTTTGTTTAAGCAGGTTTTGAGATCGACGCCGTTAGCAGGGTTACCCTTCCGGCTTGGCCTGGGCAGGGTTATGGACGCCATTGGTTATTCTTCAGGGCTCTTAGCCCCATTTGCTTCTTGTCCGTAGTCGGACGCTCTACCATTTTCAAGGTGATTTGGATCTTTGTACCGTATATCTGTATTCTTGACTCTTTGAGTCGCTGTTGTATATATCTGTCGCGGGTTCCCATCGAGGACTGTTGTGTAATGTTATTATTTCGCTTTCCACCCACGAAAGTGCCTGGTGGGCACCTTTGAATCGTTTCTATGCGGGTTTGGCGAATTTCGCTAAAACTTGCATAGGTCCGATTCTGAGGGTGTTACACTATAGATGACATGTCACTTTCTTATAGCCAACATACTATATCATTGAACTTGCTCTTAGAAAGATGCATGTAGGTGGACTTTTGCAAATGTAGGTGGAATTTATGTTGTCACAATAGCTTGAGCATGGGTTTGGCCAAGTAAATCATAGCTAATACTACGAGAATCTGCAACTTAGGCAACCCAAACAATGGTGGGAAGTTGTATAGATAAACGTGTTGTTGGAGATGACCATGTACGATTTGCTCCAGCAAATGCAATGGTGATATTGATACGCTTCCAATCGTAATGTATCCGATTGAGTGATTAAGGTGTTTATTTCAAGTATTTTTTTAATTTTAATACATGTATATTTCAATTAACAAAATCCAACATGCATTATCGCATGTGTCTTTTTGTCGCCATCGCACTCGACCGCTGAGGTGTATGGTAGCTATGCACTAGGTCTACAAGCTCGATGAGGCCCATGACACCACCCATGTCATGCTAGTCAAGGCGTGGGCCAAGTGCATGTCCATGATTTTAACTCTCTTGTGTTGCAACTATACCTAGGCAGGCATTTTCCAAGCCAAGTCGGGCCGAAAGAATCCTGACGCTCAAAACCTAGACCTAAGCCTGGCTCTACCGTCGGTCCTAAAATTGAGATCCAACCTAGGCCCGAGTAAGGCAAAAGCACCGGGCCATCGAGCTGTCCCATCCTAAAATGCCATTCTACACGCCCGAGCCTGACCTTAG
The DNA here is from genome assembly GCA_030063025.1 of Avena longiglumis. NCBI lineage: Eukaryota > Viridiplantae > Streptophyta > Magnoliopsida > Poales > Poaceae > Avena > Avena longiglumis. Next base: position 72,779,663 of record CP125979.1, read on the forward strand.
TGTAGTGTCCACGGGGAAATTCTAGGCCTTGGCCCAGGCCCACAGGCCATTTTTTGGGCCAAGCCCACCGTGCCGGGGTTCCCATGCCCAGATTTGGTAGCAAAAAGCATGGATCGATCGGCCCAAGTGCATGTACCAATGCATTGCCTTTGATACGTGCTATATATATATATATGTGTGTGTGTTTGTGTGCGTGTGTGTGCGCGCAGCGTGCGTGTGCATGTGCGTGTAATATATATTTATATATGTGCTAATATAAGGTTCATGTATATACTTGGCTAACTGACTTAGCTCAGCTAGGTAGCGTGTTACTTGTAGTAGTAGAACTAGAAGGCTAGTAGACTTGGGTGCGTCGTGGAGTTGCTACACAGCACAAGAGAACATTGAAGGGTAGGAACTTTTGAAACTTTGGATACCTCAACTTAGCATAAGCACATGATATGTTGAAAAAATGTATGCACCACATTGATAACTCAAGACTTTGGATACCTATAGTTGTTTCACACGCGTCAAAACAAAGGAAATAAAAATGATATGATGATAAGTAGTTTGGTTACATTATTGTTACTCTCAGATGAAAAAAAAACTACAAATTACAGTCAACAAGGGATATATAGAAATACAATAGACAAAAAGCCGTGCTAATAAATCATCGACCTATGTTGTCTACTTGTTGCGTTTAACTATGCTGACATAAGGCAGCTCCACGGATCCCATGTACATCTTGCCATTTGGCCTCTCGATTATCTCGGTGGGTCCGACGCCTTGGGTCCCTTCATCTCCTCGAGTATGTTCCCAGAGGGCATCGACCTGACGGCGAGGCGATGGCTATCGCGCCAAAAGGCAGCTCATTCTTCTCACGGTAGCGCGACCCAGATCCTCCCTTCCGCCGGGCCTGACGTTATCGGGTAGCCCGGTAGGTCAGCGAGAGGCTCCCTCCCAGCGCCGGGCCTTTGATCCAGTGCCTTAGTAGCTTGCGGGCGGTGGATGCAACGACGAGGTGGCTACGGTCGGTGCTGAGGGAGACCCCATTGGGGTAGGTGATGTCGTGCTGTAGAACGGTGGCATGAGATGTCCTTGGTCAGACGTCATGAGGCGGCCCGTAGAGTCTCCGGTTCTGGTAACCATCTCGTGTTGGGCCCTGTTGTAGTTCATGGAGCTGTCGGTGAAATAGACCCGCCGGTAGCTTGGTCTACGCCGACTCCGCTGGTGAAGCGGAGAGGTATGCCGTCGACGCTGTTGACGAGCACGGTGGCCTCCCTCCGCCGGGCCGACACGCATGAGACCCTTATGCTGGCGGCGATGTATAGGTCTCCGGTCTTGTGGTTGAAGCGAAGGCCGAGCGGGCGGCCGCAACGGCTCGGTGGCGGTCTCGGGCGAAGCTTGGTGGCGGTGCATGTCTTGGCGTGTGCCGGGGCCAGAGGTAGGTGGTCCAGCCGAGCTTCTCCCGTTCCACTTGAGTACGCGCCATCGGAGACGCCGCTGTAAGGGCTCGCCTCGGGCGTCGAAGGCGACGCTCTGGCCCACGGACGGTTCCGCGCGGCAGCGGCAGGTGCTGGCTGGGTGGCCTCGAAGCTGGCGGCCATGGCTATGGCGCCTGGCAGGAAGAGCATGGCCATGATGACCACCGCGACGGTGGCCTTTGTGAGACGGCTCATGCCACAGCCCATGTTTGCTTGCTTGCTTCTTGGATCGAGATCGACTCCTCACTTAATTGGCGTTATTTAATTTGGCTAGCTAGCTCGATCGTATCCTTGCTGCTGTAAGCAGTTTTCGTGGAGATCGAGTAGACACGGGTGGGTGCCTGCTCTATATATAGTACTCAGTACGTACCGGTGTACCGGTGGAGGGAGAGCGCCATCTAGTGTTCCGAGTCGGTACACGATTCACGTTCACAACGGCCAGAGACCGAGTCGGCTTTGACCCAAAAAAACCGAGGTCCGATCCGAGTTGGAACTGAAACGATCGTGTGTACGCCTTTTCTCTCCACGTACGTACGCCTCCTCTTCCCTTTTCCTTTTCATTAGAGTATTATTTTCTCTCGCGCGCAGGCATGCAGGAGCTAGCGCGCGGTATAACAACCCTAATACGAACGGGTGACAAAATGCACAAGTGAGAGCAAGGGAGAGAGTTTTGTTTCAGATAGCTGCAGGGCTAAATTGGACCTGCCCTTTATTATATAGCCCAATCCAAGGAGCTTAACCTGCTGGAATCAATGACCCGTCCACTCGTGTCACTTTGCCAACACCACACTTGCTAGGCTACGTGGAACATTCTTTTTTGCCAGCAAAAATACACATATTTGTATATCCTAATACTAACACATATACTGTACTTGGTATATTTTCACACATATAACACATTATAGTATGTTAAATTATGTTTTTCACCCGGCCCCCTAGTGATTGGGACAACACTTAATCAATGTACGCTAGTGGATGGACATGTAGTACTATCGATCATCGATGTCATCATTGAGCATGCACATAAGGATCAGAACAAATTAATTACCCAACGCATCGAGTCCACGATTTTCTCTTCCCGCCGATTTCCGATCGAATCAATCTTCCCACAACTCTCTCTCATTGATCGCGCCTCTCCTCACTCTGTCTTTGTTCCCTTCCCCGAGCACCGCCTCTCGACGCCTGGCCGCCACCGAGCCCCATCCTCACGGATCACCGCCACACCTGCACCGCCTCCTTCTCCCAGGCCAATTCCTGTTTTTCCACCTAGTATATCTCACCTTATTTTTATGGATGATATATAGTATCCTATTTTTCCAAGCCAATCCTTGAAAAGCCATAGTGGTTCATGAGGCCATAAACATGTATGAGAGGTGCACGGTCAACTGGTAAGTGCAGGAAATGTTCAATTCTGTTTAGTAACATTTGCTCTAATTCAAACCGGGAGGAAGTAAAACAGATGTTGGGTGTTCAACACCTTGGCTTCCCTACTCAAGAGGGGAGAATGAAGAAAGGAAAGTTCCAACCTACTAAAGATATCTTTGCGAAAAAGTTAAGTGTGTGGGATGAAAACCATATGTCTATGGAGGCTAAGGACACGCTTATTAAATCTGTTGCTCAGGCCCTTACAAACTACATTATGAGCATTTTCAAGCTGCCTGCCAGGTTCCATGAAGACTACATGAAAACCATCAAAAAGTTTTATGGGAGAAGATGAAGATAACAAGAAACTTCACTATACTGCTTTGGGACATTCTTGTGCATGGTATGGCCTCACTTATCTAGGTCCATTCTTGTGCTTTGTGACCATGAGCTAATTATATAAAATTTCCACAATTTTTTGCTGGGATGATTATTTTTGAGCAAATAAAATGTTGTATAGTGAAAATAGCGCTTTACTTCTCTGCTCTTATGCTTGTTGTTAAAGAATATGAGTGACATGTACCTGGTAGTTAGTCCATTCCACGCCTTATTTATCTTGATTTCTCATTGATACATGCTACACTCTCATTGTAACTTGTACATAATATTTCAGGTCCTCAATATTGTTGGTACCTAGGATGTTCTTCTGTAACATTAGCTTGCTCTTGTCGGTTATGTGTCGACGCCGGGTACTATTGAATTAGCACGTGTGAGACATATGTAGCCTTTGAGCACTAAATTTTACTCGCCTACTTGCCCATGTGTTGTAGTTGAACTATCGTTTTTAAGATGACTTCTATTTGAGATATGCTTTTCAAGCAGATATCTGTTATACTTATATATCATACTAGTCTATAACATGACTTGTATGTTTCTGCTAATTGTTATTTTATTCATGCCATCCTTTTCACCACTGTGGTAGTCATAGACTTCTTTATCTTAACTAATTATTAATTCATCATGTTTTTTGATGATAGGCAGTGCTAGCCTATAGAAGAATTCATTGACAATAAAATGTTAATCCTTTAGGGGCTTGTCTCTTTTTCTTTTTCTAAATGGGGTAAACCTGGCCTCTGCATCAGTTGATGCACAACCTTTTATTGCAAAGTTTCCAAATTGCAAGTAAAATGTGCAGAAAATACCATATTTCTTAACTTTTTTTGATGTATAATACCATTTCTTTTGCTTTAGTAACATCGATGGTTTTCCACTGTAGATTAGTTTCGAGATATGTGAGGGTATTTGTTGTCGAAGATCTTCTCTTCTCGACCGGTGGGATCCCAAATCATAACTTTATATGGTGTCATTTTAACAGATTATGATGGAGCTCTTTTCAGTGGAAAAACGGTAGTCTCTAAATCTTTAATCTCTAAAATATAATGGCAGTTTTATCAATTACACCTTTGATCTTACCATGTCAAACAAGGTTTTATTGCATATCTCGATTATTCCATACTCATATGGTGTTTCGGGAAACGCAAATACATGGAACGATTCCTCAAATCTTAGGTGTTATGCTAAACTTTATAACTCAAATATCTTCCTTATGATCCTATCATAAATTCTTTATTTTCTTGTTACATTGATTTTGCACTTCATCTTGAAAGTCTTTAAACTTTTCAAATGTTTCACACTTCATCCTTATTAAGTAAATATTCATATATTCACTCAAATTTTCGGAGAAAGCATATGAAGTTGAAATCTATCGCTCTTGACTACACATAATGGACATCATAGAACAATATGTATAAGTTCCAATAAGCTAGTCATCCGTTCCCTTTGGCCTATGGGCGGAGTTTTAATTATCTCTACGAAAATTTCACAAGCGTCATTTGATCAAAAATCAAAAGACTCCAAAATTCCATCCACATGGAGTTTCTTCATGTTTTCTTTCCAATATAATTTAAAAGGCGATGTCACTTTCTAAGTGATCTTTCTTATCAATTGTCTTTTGACATTTTTAGCAATATTTTTATGGATGTGATTTATCCAATGAGATTTGTAAAATCATCCATCTTTTATGGATTACGGCAATTATTTGAATAACCCTTTTGATCTCATAATACCTGATAAAACAAATCTTGAAGGCAAGCTTTGATGTTAACGAGCAACACAACAACCCTTTATTTGTTCTTCATGAACATCATCACATATTCTTTTGCTAGTTACTTAGGCCATTGTAGTTCATGAATTGTGTTGTTTCGTATGACGATTCACACCAACAAATTCAGTATCCAATACTTAAGAACCACATTGTTTAATAAGCAAAGAATATAGCCATAACATGTATATCCTCTATATACCTATGCTGAACAATTCTAGTCTTTTCTTTCTGCCATATATTTTTGAGATTCTCTTCAAGATTTCCTTCTGCTCAAACAATCTATCAACATCAATAGCGGAGCCATACACATGACACATAGTCCAAAGCATGTATAGTTAAATACCAATGTCTTTGGACTTGCACTTTGAAGTAGATCACCATCATCAAATACTTGGTGTTCTTTCAAATTCCATTCTTTAGTAATCTTTTAGTGTAGTAAACATTTTATCAAATATTCACCCTTATCATGGAACTATTCATGATCAAGCTACTTTTATCTTGTAACGGTGAATCGCGAGTATAATGTTGCTCTCCAAAACCTTTTGGAGGATTAGGACGACAAGCGTCTCCAACCTTTTTCAAATTCTCATCAAATATGAGAACAAAAACTTTGCCATATTATACTCTCTCATGTTGCAAACAAAACATCATTTCAGATATCGCAATATCTTCCACATATCATGGTTTCTGAAACAACTCTTTCAGATCCTAGATAACCTTGATATTAAAACAATCTTTTGAATATCAAGAATCATGGAGACAAACATGATACTTATATACTAACACTGAAATTGTCACTCTTGATTTAATACCAATTATTAAACTTCACGAGTAACCGAACTTCAAAGTTTGCAATAGGACTTTTAAACATTAGATTAACACTTCAAAACAATATGATACCAGTTCAGAAAGTAACTAACCGGAATTTTATAGTTCTATTATCTCAATTATAACTAAGCGCAAGGTGGTAAACGGATGCCAATGACTACAACAACTATGCAAATTTACTTTGATTTAATTTATGATAAATAGTGTTCAACTTTTAATCAGACATATTGAACTCCCACTCAAAACAATATCCTCACATTGTTTTAGTGATCACACGAACCAAATTCACTACACCAAGTCCGATCATCACGTCCGCATGATATAGTTTCAAAGACGAACAATCATCATGTTCATCATATCATCTATATGACTCATGCTTTATCTTTCGGTATCGTGTTCCGAGACCATGTCTGTACATGCTAGGCTCCAAGATCAAACCTTAGCTTCCACATGAGCAAATCTGCTCGCCTCCCATTGTATACACTCGCAGAATCTAACACACCCTATCATCACGTGGTGCTTCAAACAACGAGCTTTGGCAACGGTGCCTACTAACGATTTAACACTCTATAACTTGATATTTTTGAGAGGGATCATCTTATAATGCTACCGTCACGAACTAAGCAATACAAGATGCATAAAAGGATGAACATCACATGCAATTCAAAATATGTGATATGATATGGTTTTCTTCTTGTGCTTCTGATCTCCATCTTCAAGCACGAACATGATCTCCATCATCACCGGCATGGCATCAAGGTCAATGGCGCCTCTCCATGGTTGTCGTCCACCAGCATCAACTATTAAAACTACTTTGAATAATAGACACGCAGGTCTAGACGAAATTAAAAGACAACCATATGGCTCATGCCGGTTACCGACTTACAATAAGGAACATTGCATATATCATATATAATCACAATCATGGCCATATCACATCATAGCACACCCCTGCAAAACAAAGTTAGGCGCCTCTAATTTTCTTTGCATGTTTTACGTGGTTTGGGGCTTTCAATAAGTGTCGTTCTAACTATTTAACAAGAAGCACAACGTTGATGCTTGAACTATCAAGTGCCCGCTAAAGTGAATCTTTACTATGATGGGAAAGAGACACCATAAAAGCCGCTTATGCAATACAAATTGCATGTCGAGCATGGAGCAAGTCTTATGAACGATGTCATGTAAGGTTAGCCCGGGCCGCTTCATCCCACCATACCGCAAGATGCAAATTACACAAGAAGCAATTGGTAATAAAAGCACCATCCCCCATAATGACCATTGTGTTCTACTCGTGCAACAAATCTACATATAGACACGACTCTGATACCACCGCTTGGGGTTCAGAGCATGGAAAACAAAAAATTTCTACTGCATGAACACACAATCAAGATCTAATCTATGATCAAGCCAATATCTATCTACTAGATCGGTGCAACAAGTTGATAGAGTACTAACCCTCGAAGATCCAAAGCGGTTAACGAGAGCAGATTCTCGTGGGTGATGTAGTCGTTCACTTGCCGATCTCAAGATCGCGTAGACGATCCTTCCGGCGCCGCGTTCCGGCAGCGCTCCCATAGTCGGTCACACGCACGGTACTCGATGAAGACCTTCCTCTCCCTTGTTCCAAGAAAATGCGGAGGTTGTAGCTCTCTCCTCGCGATTCCGGCAGCACGACGGCGTGGTGTCGAAAGTAGAGGGGAGATCCCGCAGGGCTTCGCCTAAGACGGAGCGAGTATGGTGGAGTAGAAGGAGAACCGTCAATCTAGGGTTTAGAGGGCGAGGTTTAGAGGTAGCTAGCAACTAGAGTTTAGCTAGTCGGTAGCGGTTTATAGGAGATCTACATTGGTCGCAACTAGAGAGGGGGGCGGCGGCCAACATAGGGTTTCTTGGGCGCCTAGGGCAAAGGGGATACCTTGGGGTGCGCCCCTACCCCTCCTTATATAGGTAGGGGGGTCCAAGGGTGTTCCCAACCCAGGTGGAAACCCTCCCTAACTCAGAAACCCTCCCTATCTCGGAAACCATGTTGGGATTTGACTTTTTCAAACCGCCTTTTTGACTTTCAAATTAGAGTTTGATTTCTCTCTTCCAAGTGTCCTAGGACATTATGCAACCATTACATTTTGTCATGACACATCCATGTACCCTTCCCCTTCCGAATTGGTGAACCTTCTAGACCCTTCTAGAACATTCCGGTGAAAACACCAGAATCATTCCTGAACTCCGAAATTGAACTTTCCTTATATGAATCTTATTCTCCAGACCATTCCGGATCTCATCGTGATATCCCGGATCCCATCCGGGACTCCGAACAACAATCGGTCTCTTTACTCACATTCCATATCTACTAAACAACATCGAATCCTTAAGTGTGTCTCCCTACGATTCGTGAATTATGCAGACATGATCGAGACTCTTCTCCGATCAATAACCAATAGAGGAATCTGGAAATTCATATGTCTCCCACATATTTCTACGATTACTTTGATCGAATGAACCATTTACATACGATACCAATTTCCCTTTGTCTCATGATACTTTACTTATCCGAGGTTTGATCGTCGGTATCTCTCAGATACCTAGTTCAACCTCGTTACCAATAAGTACTCTTTTCTCATTCACGTGATATGTGATCCCTTGTGAGCCAGTCACATGCTTGCAAGCTAATTGGATGACATTCCACTGAGAGGGCCCAAAGTATATCTATCCGTCATATGGATGGACAAATCCCAATCTTGATCCATGTGCCTCAATACATACTTTCCAACACTCAATGCCACCTTTATAGCCACCCGCACGGTGTGGTGTTTGATGTCATCAAATCATCCTTCCGGTGATGGTGATTAGCATGATCTCATGGTCAAAGGAATTAGGTTACTATGTATCAGAAATCTTATAGCAAGTGAACTATATTAAATGACTTGATCGTTATGCTACGCTTAACTATAGGAGTATGTCCATCACATCATTCTCCTAATGATATGACCCTGTTGTTAATAACATCTCTATGTTCATGATCAGGAAACCATGATCATATATTAACCAACAAGCTAGTTTAACAAGAGGCTTTACTAGGGACTCTTTTATGTTTACAAATCACACAAGTATTAATGTTTCCGGTTAATACAATTATAGCATGGTATGTAAACATTTATCATAAGCATGAAGATATGATAATAACCACTTTATTATTGCCTCTTGGGCATATCTCCAACAATTAACGAGAGCAGATTCTCATGGGTGATGTAGTCGTTCACTTGCCGATCTCAATATTGCGTAGACGATCCTTCCGGCGCCGCGTTCCGGCAGCGCTCCCGCAGTCGGTCACACGTACGGTACTCGATGAAGACCTTCCTCTGCCTTGTTCCAGCAGGTACGAAGGTTGTAGTTCTCTCCTGGCGATTCCGACAACACGACGGCGCGGTGTAGGAAGTAGAGGGGAGATCTCGCAGGGCTTCGCCTAAGCCGAAGCGGGTATGGTGGAGTTGAGGGATCCCCTGCGATCTAGGGTTTAGAGGCCGAGGTTTAGAGGTATCTAGCAACTAGGGTTTAGCTAGTTGGTAGCGGTTTTGAGGAGATCTAGATTGGCCGCAACTAGAGAGGGGGGCGGCAGCCAACCTAGGGTTTCTTGTGTGTGCAAATGGGGGAGCCCTACCCATCCTTTTATAGGTGGGAAGGTGCCAAGAGGGAGGGAGTCCTCCCCCAACTCCACTTCAAGTGGCCGGCCCAAGGGAGAGGAAGGATTCCTTCCCTATGTATGAATCCTTCTCTCCCTCCACTTGGAAATATTTTCTCAGTTTGACTTTTTCAAACTACCCTTTTGACTTTCAAATTAGAGTTTGATTTCTCTCTTCCAAGTGCCCAGCCAAGTGACCTAGGACGTGATGCAACCATTCCACTTTGTCATGACACATCCATGTACCCTTCCCCTTCCGGATGGCGAACCTTCTAGACCCTTCTAGAACATTCCGGTGAAAACACCTAACCATTCCCGAACTCCGAATTGGACTTTCCTTATATGAATCTTATTCTCCAGACCATTCCGGATCTCCTCGTGATATCCCGGATCTCATCCGAGACTCCGAACAACATTCAGTCTCTTTACTCACTTTCCATATCTACTAAACAACATCGAATCCTTAAGTGTGTCTCCCTACGGTTCGTGAATTATGCAGACATGACCGAGACTCTTCTCCGATCAAAAATCATTAGAGGAATTTGGAAATTCATATGGATCCCACATATTTCTACGATTACTTCGTGATCGAATGAACCATTTACATACGATACCAATTTCCCTTTGTCTCACGATATTTTACTTATCCGAGGTTTGATCATCGGTATCTCTGCATACCTAGTTCAACCTAGTTACCGATAAGTACTCTTTTCTCGTTTCCGTGATATGTGATCCCTTGTGAGCCAGTCACATGCTTACAAGCTAATTGGATGACATTCCATTGAGAGGGCCCAGAGTATATCTATCCGTCATATGGATGGATAAATCTCACTCTTGATCCAAGTGCCTCAACACATACTTTCCGAACACTCAATGCCACCTTTATATCCACCCAGTTATGGTGTGGTGTTTGATGTCATCAAAGCATCCTTCCGGTGATGGTGATTAGCATGATCTCATGGTCGAAGGAATTAGGTTACTATGTATCAGAAAGCTTATAGCAAATGAACTATATTAAATGACTTGATCTTTATGCTACGCTTAACTATAGTAGTATGTCCATCACACCATTCTCCTAATGATACGATCTTCTTGTTAATAACATCTCAATGTTCATGATCAGGAAACCATGATCATATATTAACCAATAAGATAGTTTAAGAAGAGGCTTTACTAGGGACTCTTTTATGTTTACAAATCACACAAGTATTAATGTTTCCGGTTAATACAATTATAGCATTGGTATGTAAACATTTATCATAAGAATGAAGATATGATAATAACCTCTTTATTATTGCCTCTTGGGCATATCTCCAACACATGGAACTGATAAGTGGGACCCGCAGCACTTACTGCTGGCGAATGGGCTCTATTTGCCGGTGGTAATGGGCTCTAGCCCCAGTGAATGGGTCAGCATTTCGCCGCCGCTAAAGAGCGGCTCACCACAGCCCCGGTGCATGTGAGGCCTGTTCGCCGGTGTTATATGGGCTGGCCCCAGTGAACATAATACACATTCGCCGGCGGTAACACGAGAAAGGCCTGGAAGGCCTTACCACCGGCGACCCCAGATCCACTTCGCTGGCGGTAAGAAATCCGCTATAAGGTTTTCCTTACTAGTGCTATGAAGACAAACAAGCGGATGTGTTTTTTCAACTGGTCAATGTAAATGTTAAAGGAATCAGTGCATGCTATCTACGGCTCCAACCCTCAAGAAAAAACAACATGATCCTAGACCACAATGTGAAATCTCCATCATCACATAAGTAATAGCGCTAGAGCCAGTAATGGCTGAATCACATCGGACCAAAGAACCATGTCATTTTATTCGTCGCAGCCATCCTCGAGTTTCCAATCAAGTGAACCTCATCTGCCAATGCACCACCGCATTTTTAGCATTCAGTTCACACCGGTCTAGGGTTCCCGCCTAGGGGCCTAGGGTATGTTTTCTCGTCTAGGGTTTAAAACTATGGACGAGGGTCTAGATTTAGCGGTTTAGGGTCTAGTTCCATGGGAAGCATCCTGGTCTAGGGGCCTATGGTATGTTTCTCGCTCTAAGGAGTATGGACTATGGTCAAATTATAGGGATTATGGTCTAATATGGGTCTAGGGTATATGTTCATGGTCTAGGGGTTTATGGATTATGGTCTAGGTCCATTGATTATGGTCTAGGCTATAAACCTATGTCTCGGTTCATTGTCTTAGGTTTATGGACTATGGTGTAGGCCTAGATTTAGGGCATAGTATGGTGGGGTGTGGGGTTCATCATCACACTTAGAGAAAGTATAATACGCAGTTGAGTGACTATAAGAAATAAAATATTATAGTTTAGATGAGACGGAGGAGAGAGAAGAGGAGAGAGAATATAGCGAGTTGTAAGTTAATAGCCAGCTCTATCACGTACTCCTAGGCACTTTATAAAAGTGACATGTGAATCATGTATTAATTAAGTATTATATTTTTAGCTAACTATTGTACATATAGAGTTGGCTATAGATGACATGTCACTTTCTTATAGCCAACATACTATATCATTGAACTTGCTCTTAGAAAGATGCATGTAGGTGGACTTTTGGCAAATGTAGGTGGAATTTATGTTGTCACAATAGCTTGAGCATGGGTTTGGCCAAGTAAATCATAGCTAATACTACGAGAATCTGCAACTTAGGCAACCCAAACAATGGTGGGAAGTTGTATAGATAAACGTGTTGTTGGAGATGACCATGTACGACGGCTCCAGCAAATGCAATGGTGATATTGATACGCTTCCAATCGTAATGTATCCGATTGAGTGATTAAGGTGTTTATTTCAAGTATTTTTTTTAATTTCAATACATGTATATTTCAATTAACAAAATCCAACATGCATTATCGCATGTGTCTTTTTGTCGCCATCGCACTCGACCGCTGAGGTGTATGGTAGCTATGCACTAGGTCTACAAGCTCGATGAGGCCCATGACACCACCCATGTCATGCTAGTCAAGGCGAAGGCCAAGTGCATGTCCATGATTTTAACTCTCTTGTGTTGCAACTATACCTAGGCAGGCATTTTCCAAGCCAAGTCGGGCCGAAGAATCCTGACGCCAAAACCTAGACCTAAGCCTGGCTCTACCGTCGGTCCTAAAATTGAGATCCAACCTAGGCCCGAGTAAGGCAAAAGCACCGGGCCATCGAGCTGTCCCATCCTAAAATGCCATTCTACACGCCCGAGCCTGACCTTAGTGTAGTGTCCACGGGGAATTTCTAGGCCTTGGCCCAGGCCCACAGGTCATTTTTTGGGCCAAGCCCACCGTGCCGGGGTTCCCATGCCCAGATTTGGTAGCAAAAACGCATGGATCGATCGGCCCACGTGCATGAACAAATGCAGTGCCTTGTATACGCGATATATATATATATATATATATATATATATATATATATATATATATATATATGTGTGTGTGTGTGTGTTTGTGTGTGTGTGTGCGCGCGCGCGTGCGCGTTATATATATATATATATATATATATATATATATATATATATATATATATATATATATATATAGCACATGTGCTAATATAAGGTTCATGTATATACTTGGCTAACTGACTTAGCTCAGCTAGGTAGCGTGTTACTTGTAGTAGGAGAACTAGAAGGCTAGTAGACTTGGGTGCGTCGTGGAGTTGCTACACAGGACAAGCGAACATTGAAGGTAGGAACTTTTGAAACTTTGGATACCTCAACTTAGCATAAGCACATGATATGTTGAAAAATGTATGCACCACATTGATAACTCAAGACTTTGGATACCTATAGTTGTTTCACACGTCAAAAACAAAGGAAATAAAATGATATGATGATAAGTAGTTTGGTTACATTATTGTTACTCTCAGATGAAAAAAAAAAACTACAAATTACAGTCAACAAGGGATATATAGAAATACAATAGACAAAAAGCCGTGCTAATAAATCATCGACCTATGTTGTCTATTTGTTATGCTTAACTACGCTGACATAAGGCAGCTCCACGGATCCCATGTACATCTTGCCATTTGGCCTCTCGATTATCTCGGTGGGTCCGACGCTCTTGGGTCCCTTCATCTCCTCGAGTATGTTCCTCAGAGGCATCGACCCTGACGGCGAGGCGATGGCTATCACGGCCAAAAGGCAGCTCATTCTTCTCATGGTGTAGCGCGACCCAGTATCCTCCCCTTCCGTCGGGCCTGACGTTATCGGGGTAGCCCGGTAGGTCAGCGAGAGGCTCGGTTCTCCCAGCCGTGGCCTTTGATCCAATGCCTTAGTAGCTTGCACGGGCCGGTGGATGCAACGACGAGGTGGCTACGGTCGGTGCTGAGGGAGACCCCATTGGGGTAGGTGATGTCGTGCTGTAGAACGGTGGCATGAGATGTCCTTGGGTCGTACGTCATGAGGCGGCCCGTAGAGTCTCCGGTTCTGGTAACCATCTCGTGTTGGGCCCTGTTGTAGTTCATGGAGCTGTCGGTGAAATAGACCTGGCCGGTAGCTTGGTCTACGTCGACTCCGTTGGTGAAGCGGAGAGGTATGCCGTCGACGCTGTTGACGAGCACGGTGGCCTCCCCTCCGCCGGGGCCGACACGCATGAGACCCTTGTACGCGTCGGCGATGTATAGGTCTCCGGTCTTGTGGTTGAAGCGAAGGCCGAGCGGGCGGCCGCAACGGCTCTCGGTGGCGGTCTCGGGGCGAAGCTTGGTGGCGGTGCATGTCTTGGCGTCGAGCGGGCCGTAGGTGTAGGTGGTCCAGCCGAGCTTCTCCCGTTCCACTTGAGTACGCGGCCATCGGAGACGCCGCTGTAAGGGCCTCGCCTCGGGCGTCGAAGGCGACGCTCTGGCCCACGGACGGTTCCGCGGCAGCGGCAGGTGCTGGCTCCGGGTGGCCTCGAAGCTGGCGGCCATGGCTATGGCGCCTGGCAGGAAGAGCATGGCCATGATGACCACCGCGACGGTGGCCTTTGTGAGACGGCTCATGCCACAGCCCATGTTTGCTTGCTTCTTGCTTCTTGGATCGAGATCGACTCCTCACTTAATTGGCGTTATTTAATTTGGCTAGCTAGCTCGATCGTATCCTTGCTGCTGTAAGCAGTTTTCGTGGAGATCGAGTAGACACGGGTGGGTGCCTGCTCTATATAGTACTCAGTACGTACCGGTGTACCGGTGGAGGGAGAGCGCCATCTAGTGTTCCGAGTCGGTACACGATTCACGTTCACAACGGCCAGAGACCGAGTCGGCTTTGACCCAAAAAAACCGAGGTCCGATCCGAGTTGGAACTGAAACGATCGTGTACGCCTTTTCTCTCCACGTACGTACGCCTCCTCTTCCTTTCCTTTTATTAGAGTATTATTTTTCTCTCGCGCGCAGGCATGCAGGAGCTGGCGCGCGGTATAACAACCCTAATACGAACGGGTGACAAAATGCACAAGTGAGAGCAAGGGAGAGAGTTTTGTTTCAGATAGCTGCAGGGCTAAATTGGACCTGCCCTTTATTATATGGGCAGTACTACGCGTCCCTCGGGAATTTGTGTTTTATCCCCGGTCCCCAACCACGTGTCCTCTTTTGTTAAATCCCGCTTTTGCTACAGACATACTCGTTTTTGCTACAAATAGTCCCGCTTTTGCTACAACGTAGCAAAAAACGGTTCGATCCAGAAAATAGAAAATTAGACTGGACCTCACCGGAGAGTTCGCTGGAGACATCGCCGGCGACCGTGTAGCAAAAAATTTATGCTAATGTAGCAAACCCGACCTCGCCGGAGATCTCACCGGAGACTTTCGCCGGTAGACCTCCGGACACCGTGTAGCAAAAATTTTATGCTATTGTAGCAAAACCATAAAACTGTGGTAGCAAAAAAAAAGTGCTAATATAGCAAAAACCAATGTAGCAAAAAAACAATTTTACCAGAGACTTTCACTGGACCCGTAGCAAAACCTATACGCTATTGTAGCAAAACTATTACAAGGTTGTATCGAAAAAATCTATTAATTTAGCAAACCCGACCTCACAGGAGACTTTCGACAGAGACCTCGCCGGAGATTTTCGCCGGAGACTTTCGTCGGAGACCGTGTAGCAAAAAATTTACTCTATTATAGCAAAATCACAAAAGGTATGTAGCAGAAAAATTAGTAATTGTCCCAAAAAGCAACTTCGCCGGAGACCTTGTAGCAAAACTCGTGGCCGTTTATAGCACCTCCGCCTGCCGTAAGTAGCAAAACGCGTGGCTGTTTGTAGCACCGTCGTTCGATCGCAGTAGCACCACCGCTGGCCGCATGTAGCAAGCATCAATACTGCAAATAGCAACAACGGACACCGTACGTAGCAACGTCGTCGTCGGGGCCATGGCCACTCCATCTACACGAGCACTTCCATGCCAAAAAAAGTCCATCTCTGTAAAGAAGCTGACCGGTGGACGGCAGGATGCCGGAGCTCGCGTGCGCCCGGATGGAGGCGCACCTCCATGACGCAAGGGGCTTCCCAGCGAAGGTGCGTAGGGAGTCGCTGTGGAGGTCGCCGGCCTCCATGGCGCACGGGGCTTCCCGGCGAGGGTGCTCGAGCTTTGCCATTGAACGGAGGAGCAGAGTGAGGCATCCCTCCTCCTGATCTCACTCCCTGCCGGCGGTGGAGGCGAGGCTGCTGTGGCGACAGCGCACGGCGGCGGCAGCGCGTAGGCTTCATGGCTGTGTTTAGAAGAGAAATTGGGGATAAGGAAGACGGTGGGAGACGTCCTTAGTCTGTACACGGGCCTACCACGATGGCCAGGTCCACCACGACCTGGTACGTACGAACAGAACAGCGGGCAGCGACCCGGGGGATAAAATCACCCAATCCCCCGGGGGAATACTATCATTTCCCTTATTATATAGCCCAATCCAAGGAGCCTAACCTGCTGGAATCAATGACCCATCCACTCGTGTCACTTTGCCAACACCACACTTGCTAGGCTACGTGGAACATTCTTTTTTGCCAGCAAAAATACACATATTTGTATATCCTAATACTAACACATATACTGTACTTGGTATATTTTCACACATATAACACATTATAGTATGTTAAATTATGTTTTTCACCCGGCCCCCTAGTGATTGGGACAACACTTAATCAATGTACGCTAGTGGATGGACATGTAGTACCATCGATCATCGATGTCATCATTGAGCATGCACATAAGGATCAGAACAAATTAATTACCCAACGCATCGAGTCCACGATTTTCTCTTCCCCTGCCGATTTCCAATCGAATCAATCTTCCCACAACTCTCTCTCATTGATCGCGCCCCTCTCCTCACTCTGTCTTTGTTCCCCTTCCCCCCGAGCACCGCTCTCTCTGGACGCCTGGCCGCTCACCGGAGCCCCATCCTCACGGATCACCGGCCACACCTGCACCGCCTCCTTCTCCCAGGCCAATTCCCTGTTTTTCCACCTAGTATATCTCACCTTATTTTTGCGGATGATATATAGTATCCTATTTTTCCAAGCCAATCCTTGAAAAGCCATAGTGGTTCATGAGGCCATAAACATGTATGAGAGGTGCACGGGTCAACTGGTAAGTGCAGGGAAATGTTCAATTCTGTTTAGTAACATTTGCTCTAATTCAAACCGGGAGGAAGTAAAACAGATGTTGGGTGTTCAACACCTTGGCTTCCCTACTCAAGAGGGGAGAATGAAGAAAGGAAAGTTCCAACCTACTAAAGATATCTTTGCGAAAAAGTTAAGTGTGTGTGGGATGAAAACCATATGTCTATGGAGGCTAAGGACACGCTTATTAAATCTGTTGCTCAGGCCCTTACAAACTACATTATGAGCATTTTCAAGCTGCCTGCCAGGTTCCATGAAGACTACATGAAAACCATCAAAAGTTTTATGGGAGAAGATGAAGATAACAAGAAACTTCACTATACTGCTTTGGGACATTCTTGTGCATGGTATGGCCTCACTTATCTAGGTCCATTCTTGTGCTTTGTGACCATGAGCTAATTATATAAAATTTCCACAATTTTTTTGCTGGGATGATTATTTTTGAGCAAATAAAATGTTGTATAGTGAAAATAGCGCTTTACTTCTCTGCTCACTGCTCTTGCGTTTGTTAAAGAATATGAGTGAGATGTACCGTTGGTAGTTAGTCCATTCCACGCCTTATTTATCTTGATTTCTCATTGATACATGCTACACTCTCATTGTAACTTGTACATAATATTTCAGGTCCTCAATATTGTTGGTACCTAGGATGTTCTTCTGTAACATTAGCTTGCTCTTGTCGGTTATGTGCTGACGCTCGGGTACTATTGAATTAGCACGTGTGAGACATATGTAGCCTTTGAGCACTAAATTTTTACTCGCCTACTTGCCCATGTGTTGTAGTTGAACTATCGTTTTTAAGATGACTTCTATTTGAGATATGCTTTTCAAGCAGATATCTGTTATACTTATATATCATACTAGTCTATAACATGACTTGTATGTTTCTGCTAATTGTTATTTTATTCATGCCATCCTTTTCACCACTGTGGTAGTCATAGACTTCTTTATCTTAACTAATTATTAATTCATCATGTTTTTTGATGATAGGCAGTGCTAGCCTATAGAAGAATTCATTGACAATAAAATGTTAATTCTTTAGGGGCTTGTCTCTTTTTCTTTTTTCTAAATGGGGGTAAACTCGGCCTCGCATCGCTTGATGCACACAACCTTTTTATTGCAAAGTTTCCAAATTCGCAAGTAAAATATGCAGAAAATACCATATTTCTTAACTTTTTTGATGTATAATACCATTTCTTTTGCTTTAGTAACATCGATGGTTTTCCACTGTAGATTAGTTTCGAGATATGTGAGGGTATTTGTTGTCGAAGATCTTCTCTTCTCGACCGGTGGGATCCCAAACCATAACTTTATATGGTGTCATTTCAACAGATTATGATGGAGCTCTTTTCAGTGGAAAAACGGTAGTCTCTAAATCTTTAATCTCTAAAATATAATGGCAGTTTTATCAATTACACCTTTGATCTTACCATGTCAAACAAGGTTTTATTGCATATCTCGATTATTCCATACTCATATGGTGTTTCGGGAAACGCAAATACATGGAACGATTCATGGTTGCAAACAAAACATCATTTCAGATATGAGAACATAAACTTTGCCATATTATACTCTCTCATGTTGCAAACAAAACATCATTTCAGATATCGCAATATCTTCCACATATCATGGTTTCTGAAACAACTCTTTCAGATCCTAGATAACCTTGATATTAAAACAATATTTTGAATATCAAGAATCATGGAGACAAACATGATACTTATATACTAACACTGAAATTGTCACTCTTGATTTAATACCAATTATTAAACTTCACGGAGTAACCGGAACTTACTGAAAGTTTGCAATAGGTCTTTTAAACATTAGATTAACACTTCAAAACAATATGATACCAGTTCGTAAAGTAACTAACCGGAATTTTATAGTTCTATTATCTCAATTATAACTAAGCGCAAGGTGGTAAACGGATGCCAATGACTACAACAACTATGCAAATTTACTTTGATTTAATTTATGATAAATAGTGTTCAACTTTTAATCGTATTGCTATTGAACTCCCACTCAAAACAATATCCCTCACATTGTTTTAGTGATCACACGAACCAAATTCACTACACCAAGTCCGATCATCACGTCGCATGATATAGTTTCAAAGACGAACAATCATCATGTTCATCATATCATCTATATGACTCATGCTTTATCTTTCGGTATCCGTGTTCCGAGACCATGTTCAGACATGCTAGGCTCAAGATCAAACCTTAGCTTCCACATGAGCAAATCTGGCTTGCTCCCATTGCATACACTCGCAGAATCTAACACACCCTATCATCACGTGGTGCTCAAACAACGAGCTTTGGCAACGGTGCCTACTAACGATTTAACACTCTATAACTTGATATTTTTTGAGAGGGATCATCTTATAATGCTACCGTCACGAACTAAGCAATACAAGATGCATAAAAGGATGAACATCACATGCAATTCAAAATATGTGATATGATATGGCCTTTCTTCTTGTGCTTCCGATCTCCATCTTCAAGCACGAACATGATCTCCATCATCACCGGCATGGCATCAAGGTCAATGGCGCCGCTCCATGGTTGTCGTCCACCAGCATCAACTATTAAAACTACTTTGAATAATAGACACGCAGGTCTAGACGAAATTAAAAGACAACCATATGGCTCATGCCGGTTACCGACTTACAATAAGGAACATTGCATACATCATATATAATCACAATCATGGCCATATCACATCATAGCACACCCCTGCAAAACAAAGTTAGGCGCCTCTAATTTTCTTTGCATGTTTTACGTGGTTTGGGGCTTTCAATAAGTGTCGTTCTAACTTACGAACAAGTACTATGATGGGAAAGACAGACACCCGCAAAGCCAGTTATGCAATACAAATTGCATGTCGAGCATGGAGCAAGTCTTATGAACGATGTCATGTAAGGTTAGCCCGGGCTGCTTCATCCCACCATACCGCAAGATGCAAATTACACAAGAAGCAATTGGTAATAAAAGCACCATCCCCCATAATGACCATTGTGTTCTACTCGTGCAACAAATCTACATATAGACACGACTCTGATACCACTGTTGGGGTTCATAGCATGGAAAACAAAAAATTTCTACCGCATGAACACACAATCAAGATCTAATCTATGATCAAGCCAAGATCTATCTACTAGATCGGTGCAACAAGTTGATAGAGTACTAACCCTCGAAGATCCAAAGCGGTTAACGAGAGCAGATTCTCGTGGGTGATGTAGTCGTTCACTTGCCGATCTCAAGATCGCGTAGACGATCCTTCCGGCGCCGCGTTCCGGCAGCGCTCCCATAGTCGGTCACACGCACGGTACTCGATGAAGACCTTCCTCTCCCTTGTTCCAAAGAAAATGGAGGTTGTAGCTCTCTCCTCGCGATTCCGGCAGCACGACGGCGTGGTGTCGAAAGTAGAGGGGAGATCCCGCAGGGCTTCGCCTAAGACGGAGCGAGTATGGTGGAGTAGAAGGAGAACCGTCAATCTAGGGTTTAGAGGGCGAGGTTTAGAGGTAGCTAGCAACTAGAGTTTAGCTAGTCGGTAGCGGTTTATAGGAGATCTACATTGGTCGCAACTAGAGAGGCGGCCAACATAGGGTTTCTTGGCGCCTAGGGCAAAGGGGATACCTTGGGTGCGCCTACCCTCCTTATATAGGTAGGGGTCCAAGGGTGTTCCCAACCGGTGGAAACCCTCCCTAACTCAGAAACCCTCCCTATCTCGAAAACCATGTTGGGATTTGACTTTTTCAAACCGCCTTTTTGACTTTCAAATTAGAGTTTGATTTCTCTCTTCCAAGTGTCCTAGGACATTATGCAACCATTACATTTTGTCATGACACATCCATGTACCCTTCCCCTTCCGAATTGGTGAACCTTCTAGACCCTTCTAGAACATTCCGGTGAAAACACCAGAATCATTCCTGAACTCCGAAATTGAACTTTCCTTATATGAATCTTATTCTCCAGACCATTCCGGATCTCATCGTGATATCCCGGATCCCATCCGGGACTCCGAACAACAATCGGTCTCTTTACTCACATTCCATATCTACTAAACAACATCGAATCCTTAAGTGTGTCTCCCTACGATTCGTGAATTATGCGGACATGATCGAGACTCTTCTCCGATCAATAACCAATAGAGGAATCTGGAAATTCATATGTCTCCCAAATGTAATAGATTAGAAGGAATCAAGTTATTTGGTTCAGGTTTATTCTGCTCAGATCATGCCCTTCATTAGACACGACCGTAATAACTTCTCACATATATGAAATCCCTTTGACGTAAAAAAAGAGCTTATCACATATAGTATTTATCTGCTTTC
Source organism: Avena longiglumis (assembly GCA_030063025.1). Classification (NCBI taxonomy): domain Eukaryota; kingdom Viridiplantae; phylum Streptophyta; class Magnoliopsida; order Poales; family Poaceae; genus Avena; species Avena longiglumis. Next base: position 72,801,074 of record CP125979.1, read on the forward strand.
TCATTGATCCAAATTCCCCCCCTACTCCAACTTTGTAGGGCTCGTTGTACTTTGCCTTATGCTTGTTGGGTCCCTAATCTGAAGTTTCCTTGAAACAGGCTCATTGTCCCGCTTTATAAATGAAGCCACGTATGACCTCAAACCGATACAAGGTGAAGAGAAAACCCTCTTTACATAGTAGATCCAAAATAATCAACAAATAACAAGAAAAACAAGATTTGCCACCGAAGACATAGAACCAAGTGGGAAAGCATCTCCACGACAACGCCCCAAGAGGGCAACGACGGTCCATGCCGTCAAGGAGACCAACGGTCCATGGTTTTCACCCGAGCCCTAATGACTCAAGCATTACCATCGGGCGCGTTGAAGCGTGAAGTTTTGCTCGAAAACCCTTCGACAAACCCACTAGCTAACCGCCTCGGTCCCCTAGCATGGCCTTGAAAACATGATATGTGGGACATCAATCAAGCGACGCCATCACTGTGGCTTTCGCTCCTCGCCACCCAAGTGACCAATGAACATGACCATCACCACCACACCTTGCTTGCCAAGCACCCGCGGTCCACGCTCGAGGACGCCGCCGACATCCACGAGCTCGAGCCCATGGTTCGACCAGCATCACAATGCAAGTCGCTAGATCGGACAGGTAGGCTAGCAACATATCTTGTAGCCATTGGGCAATGCTGCCAAGTTGAGGGGATCCGCCTTCCATCACCGAGGTGCCTGCCGTCTGGATGCAACGGTAGGGTCGACCAAGCACAATCATGCTGAGACCAGGACCAGTCATGCCCAACCATGCCCAGTTATCCCCACCACCGTGATGCTGCACCAAAGATTTTGTAGGGAACTTTCAGAAAAGATTAGCGTGTACCAGCATACCCGCTCTAGAAGTTCTCGTTGGAGTTGTCTTCCGCATACCCATATCTAGGAGAAATCAATGCAATGACCTTGCGAGACCTGCCGTCAACACCACCATGACACCAGACAAGTCCACCACTCTGCGTGAGTCCACCAAGACATGCCCATCGCTGAGACCCAACTGCACTCATCGACGCGGTAGATGAAACACCGCTCTACCAGCAAACTCTTCCAAGCAGTAAGTGCTCAAAAACGATGTTGTCAAGAGGGATAATGCAACTGCAAAAACAATGCCTTCGATAAGGGAATGACGCCAAGAGACGTTGCAATCGTCCACCTCGCCATTTGGCGATCGCACAATTCAAGCCGACACTAAATGGGCTGAGATGCAGCCGACCAACGAACGTCGTGCAGAAGATATGACCAGGACCGATTGTCCTAAACATCCCTGTTGCGCAGATCCTCCTTTGCCGCATGCTAAAGCCGCCTTTGCCGATCATGTCGCCACCGCCACACGCCGTAGGGCTGCGCCGTGATGTTCGCCATCATCATGTCTAGGTCCGGGTGGGGTCCGGGTGAAGTTCAACCAGGCCATGTACAGCTTTGTCTCGGGAACTTGCGAGTTTGGTAGGTTCTCATGGACGGCGATCTCTCAAGATCATGGTCATCGATATTTTCTAGTCTATGTTGACGACTTCTAGCCCGCCGCTTCTACAAGTGCCTGAGTTTTTTTAAGTTTTTCCGCATGAGATTTGCCACGGAGGCCAGAGGCGGTATCGAGCTTTGCTCACGGGCGTTCGAGGGATGCGAAGGAAGATGGTACTGAACTTTTAAGGACTTATGTTTTGTGTCTTTTGTAAGGATGTTTTATAAGGGCTGGTTTTAGATAATATTTGGTTTTATGCCTTTTCCGCCAAAAAACAAATCCATTACATTGCCTAAATAATGTACACGTATACCCTGCTATATATATTGTGATTCATTCCCTACGATATGGCAAAGTTTATGTTCTCATATTTGATGAGAATTTGAAAAGGTAAGATATGCAGCTTTGCAACTCCGATCTCAGGCGATCCGCCGGATGAAGGGACCTACGGTTCGGATCTGAAAGCTGCGGCAAGAAATAACGATCTACGAGCGCTACCAATGCGCCGCAGTCATCCAGGAGCAACAAACGCCTAACCCGCCGCCCAACACAAACCCGAACCCGCAGGATAGAAACGGCGGAAACGGCGGGAACAGAAGAAGCGAGTCCCCCCCACCCGAAGGGGAAAACAACGACCACGTCATCCAACTTAGCAAAGAAGGATGGGTCCAGGCACGCCGTGCCGTTGCAGGCGACATAGTCCTACCCGTGGACTCCCCACGTGACCTACTCATGGCGTACCACTACCTCCTCATCGAGGAGCACAAGAAGCAAGTCAAGATGCAGGAGACGCTCGACAAATGCAAGCAAGCAGCTTCCGAGTCCAGCGCGCGACGAGCTGCGCTCTTCGCCATGGCACCCGGCTCTAGCACGAACGGAAACCAGGTAAACAAGCACCGCTCGCGGGTGGAGAACATGGATCCCAAGAAACTCCGTGATGTGACCCGAACTCTCCACACATTGTTCATGGATATGGATGCCGACGACAACATCATCCCGAAGACACCGCAAGCTGCGATCATGGCAGCCACTGCGTATCTCGCGGCCCACCAACCTCCGGAAGGGGACCCGAAAAGAGCCATGCATAAGTCTGCACTCACCGAACTCGGACTCGTCGGAGCTGCGCTCCACGAAGACGCTCCTGCGGAGCCGAAGAAGAAAGCTCCGGTCAGGCGCGACCGGAACCACACCCCTTCATCCGAAGAGGAGGAGGAGCACGACCTTCCTCGAAGGAAGAAGAGCTCGCATCGCCATAAACGCGACTACGACGCCAGAGACGCGCTTACATAGCGCAAAATCGACAAAGCACGAGCCAAACGCGCATGCTCGTCCGAGTCCGAGATGGATGAAGATGAAGGAGAACTCTGTGGAGCTCGATGCTTCAGCAGATCTGTTCGGCGAACACAGATGCCACGCAATTTCAAGCTTCCTTCGGATACTCCGAAGTTCAACGGCACGCAAGATCCAAAATCTTGGCTCAGCGATCATCTGTCATCCGTCAAGCTGCATGGCGGTAACAAAGAAACCGCCATGCAATGCCTCCAGCTGCAGCTGACAGGCGCGACGCGGGTCTGGCTCAGCAGCCTATCATCAGGATCCATCCGAAGTTGGGAGGAGCTAGCTTACAGCTTCATCCGAAATTTCAAGGGCACCAGCAAGAGGCCCGCCTCAATCGAAGAGTTGCGAGCCTGCACTCAGAGAACGGGGGAATCTATTCGCTCGTACATATTACGCTGGTCTACCACCAAGAACTCCGCAGCACATATCTCCGAGGAGAGGGCCATCGACGCCTTCAGAGACGGCGTCAAACGCCAAGATTTCAAGGAGGAACTTGGGCGTGTCAAGCCCAAGACACTCGACCACCTCATGGAAATTGCCAACAGTTGGGCAGACGGCGAAGATTGCATCCAGCGAGCGCAATCAGATGAAGAGGACGACTACGGCCGAAGGCGAGAATGCCGCAACAAGAGGAGATCGCGTGTCTACGAAGACCGCGACGGACCCGACATGGTCGCGGCTGGCTACGCCGACCGCCGCAACGACAATATCCGCAACATCGGAGGATATCGCGGAGGAAATTTCCGACAATGACGACAAAGACCGTGGCAACGCCGCGACCGCGACAACGGACCCTCAGCATTCGACAAACTTTCGGGTCCATGCACCATCCACTTCTACATCGACAAACAAGATGGCAAAAAGAAAGCCAGTCACATGCTCAAGGACTGCCGCGAGTTCCAGAAACTCAGCGAAAGCATGGTGCAGATGAGGCAACAAGCCCCAACCCCTGCGTTCGGAAACGCACCCGCGCCAGGAGAAATAGCACACGGAGCTCCTCCACCGCCACCTATTGGAGGCCCAAACCAACCAGTCGCACCAGCGCAAAACAACGCCGGGGTCGGATACCCCCCACCAAAGGGAGCACTAAATATGATCCAGAAGGGACGCCCCACAAACAGGGTGCAGAAGAAAATCACCTAACAAATCAACTTGGCCGTGGCAACTCCGCCTGCAATCCCTGAGTACCTCAGCGGATCGGAGTCCTGCATCACATTCACTCGCGCGGATCACCCTTGCCAGATCCCTCGCCCAGGCCATGCCGCCCTGGTGCTGGAGGCGCAGATCGGAGGCTTCGAGATGAGCCGCGTCTTCATGGACGGCGGCAACGGCATAAATCTAATGTTCGCAAGCACTCTAGCAGCTATGCGGATCCCGCAATACAGCCTGGAACAATCAGACACAACATTCCACAGCATTGTCCCAGGAAAGGGCATATTCCCCCTGGGCAAAATAGGGCTCGACGTTATCTTCAGGAAGCCGGACAACTTCCGGCAGGAGCGCCTAGAATTCGAAGTGGTGGACTGGCCGTCGCAATACCACGCCATCCTGGGGCGTGTAGCATTCGCAAGGTTCCTGGCCGTCCCGCACTATGCATACCTACTACTCAAGATGGCAGGACCAAGGGGCGTCATCACAGTCCACGGGAGCTTCACCCGATCGGACCAATGCGATAGGGATTTCAACAAAATCTCCCAGTCTTTCGGCATGCAAGACGAGCTTGTAAGGCTCCGTGAAGTAACGGACAATGGGGTACCCCCAGTCACAAGGCAGAACGCACCTGACATGTCCTTCTACTCCACCGTCAACACCAAGAAAGTACAGGTCCATCCGACGGATGCCTCCAAGACGGCCTTGATCGCCAATGACCTCAGCACCACATAGTAAGGCGCGCTCGTCGAATTCCTCCGTGAGCGCTGGGAAATCTTCGCCTGGTGTCCTGCGGACATGCCAGAGTTCCTGTGGAATTCGCAAGACGCACTCAATGTCTTTCCGGACACCAAGCCCAAGCGTCCATCCAAGACCGCCGAGCCACGATCCGAAGCTATCGGCAAGGAAATCAATAGACTACTCGCTGCAGACTTCATCAGGGAAATCAAAGAAAGCGAGTGGCTTGCAAACACGGTGATGGTCCCGAAGAAGGACACGGACATCCTGCGGATGTGCGTGGACTTCACGTCACTAAATAAGCATTTCCCAAAGGACCACTTCCCTCTTCCACGGATCGACCAGATCATCGATTCGACTGTAGGTTGCGAGAAACTCTCCTTCCTCGACGCCTACTCAGGCTATAACCAGATTCGGCTCAAGGTCGAAGATCAGGAGAAAACGGCGTTTATCACACCGTTCGGAGTATTCTGTTACAACACAATGCCCTTCGGGCTAAAGAACATGGGTGCCACGTACCAGCGATGCATGCAGGCCTGCCTCAAGGACCAGATCGGTTGCAATGTCCAAGTCTATGTCGACGACATAGTAATAAAAACTAAGGAGGCAAGGACACTTATCGACGATCTCCGCGAGACGTTCGAAAACCTTGATCGCTACAGGATCAAGCTCAATCCCGAAAAGGCGTCCCATCGTCACCGCTCGGATACTTCATCTCTCAACGAGGGATCGAGGCGAACCCAAAGAAAATCAGAGCCATCATGACGATGGAGAAGCCGAAAAACCTCAAGGGCGTCCAGCAGCTCGCAGGACGAGAAGCGGCACTAAGCAGGTTCATCAGCCGCATGGGCGAGAAGGCCCTACCATTCTACCAGCTGCTGCGCAAGGCAGACAAGTTCGAGTGGACACCAGAAGCCAACGACGCATTCGAAAGCCTCAAGCGGCTCCTCTCCACCTCGCCCGTTTTGGTCACGCCAAAGGAGCGTGAGCCCCTGCTGCTGTACATAGCAGCCACACACCAGGTGGTCAGCACCGTACTCGTGGTCGAACGACCCGAAGAAGGCAAGACCCACGGGGTCCAGCGCCCAATTTACTACCTCAGCGAGGTACTAACACCAACAAAGCAGAGGTACCCTCACTACCAAAAGCTAGCCTACGGCATGTTCATGACGGCTCGACGGCTGAACCATTACTTCCAGGAGCACCAAGTGATGGTGGTCAACGAGGCACCCCTGAACAGAATCCTGAATAATCCAGAGGCCACAGGACGGGTGGCCCTGTGGGGCATCGAACTGTCACCCTTGGACATCGTCTACGAGAAGCGACACACAATTAAATCTCAAGTCCTTCTGGACTTCCTGGTACATTGGATAGAGCTACAGCTGCCAGACACCCCAGACATGTCGCAGTCATGGACAATGCACTTCGACGGCTCCAAGCGCGAAGCCGGAGCAGGGGCAGGGGTCATACTGACCTCCCCGCAAGGTGACAAGATGAAGTATGTTCTTCGGATGAAATTCAGAGCCTCCAACAACGAGGCCGAATACGAAGCCCTCATCCATGGCATGAGGATGGCAAAGATATGCGGCGCAATGCGCCTGGTCATCTACGGTGACTCCAACCTCGTCGTCCAGCAGACGATGAATGAGTGCGACACACACGCCGAAAACATGATCGCATAACGCGCGCTCTACAACACACTCGAAGGCGAATTCGACGGCTGCGAACTTCGGCACGTTGGAAGGGAGAGCAACGAGGAAGCCGATAGACTCGCCAACATCGGCTCCACTTGTGCAAAAGTGCCACCAGGAGTGTTCCTCGAATAGATCTGCGTACCATCCATCAAGCGGAAGTTCCCCAAGGGATCACCCGAAGAAGCAGAACACTCGGGAGCTACGCTACCCGAAGGACACGAAGGACCCGAAAAGCTGGACACAGAGGTAGCCATGGTCAACCTAATGCAGGTCATGGCAGTCGAAGAAGCTTGGACGCGACCATACCTCCAGTTCTTGATAACCGGAGAATTGCCTGACAGCCCAACAGACGCCCGACGCATATCTCGCCGGTCAAAAGCCTTCACCATCATCAACGGCGAGCTGTACAAGCGCAGCATCACGGGTGTACTTCAACGGTGCGTCACCATCGACGACGGCAAGGCCATACTCCAAGACATCCATGAAGGCATCTGCGGCCACCACGCAGGCAGCCGCTCCCTTGTCGCTAAAGCTCTACGAGCAGGATTCTACTGGCCAACGGCCATGAGCGACGCAAAGGACATCGTCCGAAGATGCAACGGATGCAAATGGTTTGCCGACAAACCGCACGCACCTGGGTCCGAGCTTAGACCCATACCTATAGCTTGGCCTTTCACTCAATGGGGCCTCGACATGATCGGCAAACTGCCAAAATCCTCGAAATGGGGACACGTCTTCCTCCTGGTTGCAGTTGACAAATTCACCAAGTGGATCGAGGCCATGCCGGTCACCAACCAGAAAGGCAAAACTGCCGTCAAGTTCTTCGAGTCCATTGTCTACAGGTTCGGCGTACCACACAGCATCATCACCGACAATGGATCGAACTATTGGAGATATGCCCAAGAGGCAATAATAAAGTGGTTATTATCATATCTTCACACTTATGATAAATGTTTACATACCATGCTATAATTGTATTAACCGGAAACATTAATACTTGTGTGATTTGTAAACTAAAATAAGAGTCCCTAGTAAAGCCTCTTGTTAAACTAGCTTGTTGGTTAATATATGATCATGGTTTCCTGATCATGAACATAGAGATGTTATTAACAACAGGATCATATCGTTAGGAGAATGATATGGTGGACATACTCCTATAGATAAGCGTAGCATAAAGATCAAGTCATTTTAATAGTTCAATTGCTATATCCTTTCTGATACATAGTAACCTAATTCCTTCGACCATGAGATCATGCATATCACCTTTACCGGATGGATGCTTTGATGACATCAAACACCACACCGTAACTGGGTGGCTATAAAGGTGTCATTGAGTGTTCGGAAAGTATTGGTTGAAACACATGGATCAAGAGTGGATTTGTCCATCCATATGACGGATAGATATACTGGGCCCTCTCGGTGAAATGTCATCCAATTAGCTTGCAAGCATGTGACTGGCTCACAAGGGATCACATATCACGAACGAGAAAAAGAGTACTTATCGAACGAGGTTGAACTAGGTATGCAGAGATACCGACGATCATAACCTCGGATAAGTAAACTATCGTGAGACAAAGGGAAATTGGTGTCGTATGTAAGTGGTTCCTTCGATCGCAAAGTAATCGTATAAATATGTGGGATCCATATGAATTTCAGATTCCTCTATTGGTTATTGTTAGGAGAAGTGTCTCGATCATGTCCGCATAATTCACGAACCGTAGGGAGACACACTTAAGGATTCGATGTTGTTTGAGTAGTTATGGTATTATGAGAAAGAGACCGAATGTTGTTCGGAGTCTCGGCTGGGATCCGGGATATCACGCGGTGATCCGGAATGGTCCGGAGAATAAGATTCATATAAGGAAAGTCCTGTTTCGAGTTCGGGAATGATTCCGTGTTTTCATCGGGAATGTTCTAGAAGGTTCGGAATGTCCAAGACTGGGGAAGGGGTACATGAATGTGTCATTACATATTGAAATGATTGCATCATGTACTAAGTGTTCTCGTTGTTCCAAATAAAGGATTAAATTGAATCCTAAAACTGAAAGTCAAATGGCCATTGAAAGTCAAACGGCTAAAACAGAAACCGAGGGAAACAAGCAAGAGGAGGTTGAAACCGACTTGGGGAGGAGTCCCTCCTCCAAGCTTGCGCCACCCAAGGCCGACTTGGGGAGGGACTCCCTCCCCTTGGCCACCCCTCCCACCTATAAAAGGAGGGGCAGGGCCTCCTCCTTTAGACACACAAGTTCCTATCCTCTAATCTAAATCCTAGCCCTAGACTCCGGTTTAGAGCCGCTTTGGTTTAGAGCTTTTAATTGCACTAGCCTTCGGATTAGAGCCTTCTAATTGGTGTGTCTAAACCCTAGACCACTAAAGCTCTCTCATACTCCACCATACTCGCTCCGGCTTAAGGCGAAGCCCTGCGAGATCTCCCCTCTACTTCCACGCCAGTTGTCAGCCGGAATCGCGAGGAGAGTGCTACAACCTCCGCCTCGCTGAACAAGGAGAGTAAGGTCTTCGCCGAAAACCGAACGTGTGACCGATCATGGAAGCGCTGCCGAACGCAGCGCGGAAGGATCGTCACGCGATCTTGAGATCGGAAGTGTACGACTACATCACCCACGAGAATCGCTCTCGTTAAACACTTTGGAATCTTCGAGGGTAAATTATTCCATCGACTCGTTGCTACAATCTAGTAGATAGATCTTGGCTTGTTTGTTTGTATGCGATAGAAATTTTTGTTTTCCATGCTACGAATCCTACAAAGGGTATCGAGCCGTGTCTATATGTAGATCTGTGCACGCAGTAGAACACAATGGTCATTGTGGGCGTTGATGCTTTTATTGTCGATTGCTTCTTGTGTACTTTGCATCTTGCGGTATGTTGGGATGAAGCGGCTGCTAACCTTACATGACATCGTTCATGATTCTTGCTCCACGCCGACATGCAACTTGTATTGCATAAGTGGCTTTATGGTGCTGTTTCTCCTAGCATAGTTAAGATCCAATTTACAACAGGTAATTAACAATACTAGTATCAATGTTGTGGTTCATGTTCGTAAGTTAGAACGACACTTATTAACAGCCCCAAACCACGTAAAACATGCAAAGAAAGTAGAGGCGTCTAACTTTGTTTTGCGTGGGTGTGATGTGATATGGCCATGATTGTGATTATATATGATGTATGCAATGTTCCTTATTGTAAGTTGGCAACCGGCAGGAGCCATATGGTTGTCTTTAATTTATGTTAAGAACCGCGTGTCTATTCAAAGTAGTTGTAATAGTTGAAGTCGGTGGACGACAACCATGGAGAAGCGCCACGACCTTGATGCAATGCCGATGATGATGGAGATCATGTTCGTGCTTGAAGATGGAGATCGGAAGCACAAAGAAGAAAGGCCATATCATATCACATATTATTGAATTGCATGTGATGTTAATCCTTTATGCATCTTGTATTGCTTAGTAGACGACGGTAGCATTATAAGATGATCCCTCATGCACATGAATTTCAAGTCATAAAGTGTTCACCCTTAGTTAGCACCATTGCTAAAGCTTGTTGTTTCGAAGCACCACGTGATGATCGGGTGTTAGATTACGCAAGTGTATACAACGTGAGCAAGCCAGATTTGCTCATGCGAAACTAAGGTTTGATCCGGACGAGCCTAGCATGTATGCACATGGCCTCGTGGAACACGGATTACCGAAAGGTAGAGCATGAGTCATATAGTAGATATGATGAACATGTTGATTGTTCGCCATTGAAGCTATATCAACTCTTGTGATGATCGGTTTTGATGTGGTGGATTTGGTTAGGTGATCACTAAAACAATGTGAGGGATATTGTTTTGAGTGGAGTTCACCTAGATTAATTTAATTATTAATTAGAACTCAATTTATCATAAACTAAATCAAAGTGAAATTGCATAGTTGTTGTAGTCATTGGCATCCGGTTACCACCTTGCGCTTAGTTATCATTGAGATAATAGAACTATAGAATTCGTTAGTTACTTTACTTAACTGGTATCGTATTGTTTTGAAGTGTTAATCTAAAGTTTAAAAGTCCTATTGCAAACTTTCAGTAAGTTCCGGTTACTCCATAAAGTTTAATAATTAGTATTAAATCAAGAGTAACAATTCCAAGTGTTAGTGTATAAGTATCATGTTTGTTTCCATGATTCTTGATATTCAAAGGATTGTCTTAATATCAAGGTTATCTAGGATCTGAAAGAGTTGTTTCAGAAACCATGATGTGTGGAAGATATTGTGATATCTGAAACGAAGTTTTGGTTGCAAAATGATAGAGTATAATATGGCTAAAGTCATGTTCTCATAATTGATGAGAATTTGCAAAAGGTTGGAGACACTAGTTGTCCTAATCGTCCAAAAGGATTTGGAGATCAACATTATACTCATGATTCACCGTTATAAGCTAAAAGTAGCTTGATCATGGATAATTCCATGATAAGGGTGAATATTTGATGTAGGTAAAATTTTTACTACACCAAGAGATTACTAAAGAAAGGAATTTGAAAGAACACCAAACACTTGATAATGGTGATCTACTTCAAAGTGCATGTCCAAAGACATTGGTATTTAACTATACACGCTTTGGACTATGTGTCATATGTATGACTCCACTATTGATGTTGATAGATTCTTTCAAATAGAATAGGAAATACTGAAAGAGAATCTCATAAATATATGGCAGAAAAGAAAAGACTAGAATTGTTCAGCTTGAGTATATAGATGATATACGGGTTATGGCTATATTCTTTGCTTATTAAACAATGTGGTTTCTAAGTATTTGATACTGAATTTGTTGGTATGAATCGTCATACGAAACAACACAATTCATGAACTACAATGGCCTAAGTAACTGGCAAAAGAATATGTGATGATGTTTATCGAGAACAAATAAAGGGTTATTGTGTTGCTCGTTAAACATCAAAGCTTGCCTTCAGGATTTGTTTTATCAGGTATTATGAGAACAAAAGGGTTGTTCAAATAATTTCCGTAATCCATAAAAGATGGATGACTCACAAATATCGTTGGAGAAATCACATCCATAAAACTAGTGCTAAAAATGTCGAAAGACAAATTGATTAAAAGATCACTTAGGAAGTGACATCGCCGTTTAAATTATATTGGTAAGAAAACATGAAGAAAATCCATATGGATGGAATTTTGGAGTCTATTTGATTTTGATCAAATGACGCTTGAGAAACTTTCCTAGAGATAATTAAAACTTCGTTCATAGGCCAAAAGGGAACGAATGACTAGCTTATTGGAACTTGTACATATTGTTGTACGAAATCCATTATGTGTAGTCAAGAGCGATGGATTTCAACTTCATATGCTTTCTCCGAAAATTTGAGTGAATATATGAATATTTACTTAATAAGGATGAAGTGTGAAATATTTGAAAAGTTCAAAGATTTTCAAGATGAAGTGAAAAATCATTGTAACAAGAATATAAATAGTTTATGATAGGATCATAAAGGAAGATATTTGAGTTACAAGTTTAGCATAATACCTAAGATTTAAGGAATCGTTCCGTGGATTTGCATTTCCCGAAACACCATAAGAGTATGGAGCGTTCGAGATATGTAATTAAACCTTGTTTGACATGGTAAGATCAAAGGTATAATTCATAAAACTGCCATTATATTTTAAAGATTAAAAGCTTTAGAGATTACCGTTTTTCCACTGAAAAGAGCTCCATCATAATCCGTTGAAATGACACCATATGTTATGGTTTGGGATAAAACCCAAGTTGTCCTTTCTTAAAACATTGGTATGCTTTGCATAAGAAAGATGTTTGCAACCAAAGTCGGATGAACCTGTCTTTGTATGATTATTTCAATAAGCTGAGTATTCCTCCATAACACCGAGACAAAAGTATTTGTCGGTTAGAACGTCAAGTTTCTTTGGGAAGGAATTTTTCGTGAAAAGAAAAGTGGGAGGACAATAGAACTTTGATAAGGTTAAAAGAACCTTAGCTATATGTGCAAAGATGCTAGCCTTGAAAAGTGTTAGGAGTTAGCAAACAATGCTCATGGCTCACGTACCTCAAAGGTTGTGGTCACGAAGATCCAAGTTCCTATTGAAACAAGTAGGTCAGATGAACAATCAAATACCAAGATTTGAGAGTTAAATTATTATTTGACAATAATGATCCGACTACGTGCAAAGAAGCGATGATGAGCCCTGACTCCGTCAAATGGCTTGAAGCCATAAAATCCGTGATAGTTCCATACACGAGAAATCAAGTTTTGAACTTGAAGGACCCTCGAGAAAGGTGTAAGACCTTACAGTTGTGTCTGGATGTATAAAGAAATAGACATGGATGTTTTACATCTATGAAATAGTCGACATGTTGGGAAAGAGTTCACAAAATGTTCAAAGGTTGACTATGACAAGATTTGATCTTTCATAGTGATATTTAGTCTAGACGGATTAATGTAGCAACCACTACATATAATTTGTTATATGGTAGTTGAATAAACAAAACAAGTTCTTCTAATAGAATCGTTACCTAGGACATGTGCATAACACGGTCCATAGGGTTTTGTTAATTCAAAAGGATGCTAAAATCATATGCAAACTTCAATGGTTAAAGTGAGCATCATGAGTTGGAATCTTCACTGTGATGAAACTGTTAAAGGAGTTTAAAAGTTCATCAGAGACGATGGAGATGCTTGCATTTGCAAGAAATTAAGTGGGAGCTCTAAGACATGTTTCTAATACATTATGTGGAAGACATATTGTTGATTGGAAATAATGTATCTTTTATTAACACATATTAAGAATTTCACCCCGATGAAAGACTTAGGCAAAACCCAAATATTTGGCATCAATAGACGCTAATATGGTTGTGCCAGAAGTACATAGACGAGATATTGAATGAGTTCAATATAGAAACTACAAGAAAGGTTCTTGTCGCACAGAAAGGATTGAAAGAGTTCAAATGTTGATGATATATTCAAGTGTATTGACATTTGGTAAAGTGAAACAAATAATCAAGTATAGATTGATACTTGATGTATGAAATCACAAAGAGTATTTATATCAATCATCTTGTGATATGTACAAATCCAGATATGTCCTATGCTCTAAATGTTGTGAGCATATACCGAATGATTCGTAAGATGATCATTGGACAATAGTAAGGATATTCTTATGATCTTTTGGAAGAACTAAGAGTATAATATTTGTAGAAGTGACAAATAGATGGTTAGTTCATTGTAAAAGTACTACATTGATACTACTTTTGTCACAAAGTACAAATTAAGTTTATCTCAATCTAAACTAAGGGTGGCACAATATAATGGAAAGTGAGTTCCATAATAGATTTGGATGAGTTCCAAAGTTAAGACATTGTGATGTATACTACAACAAAAGGCTAAGTATATGACTGCTATAATAGCAGCTAAAGAGGGCATTTGTGTCAAGTAGTTTGTTATCAAACTAGGTGTAGTTCACAGCGGGATAATACTATGAAGATATATTGTACGACAATATTATCAACATGTTTTAACCCCGAAGAACTAAAGGTCACACCAAAGGACCAAATTTGTACGAAGCCATCTCATTAGAGAATGAGTGATGTGTAGAGACGCAAAGACATGCAATTACACACGGACCTGGAAGTGTCAGATCCGGAGACCAGTTGACCACTAGCAATAGTGTACATACAACACCAGAAAGCCATAGGTGTTGAATACACAAAGGTTTGAAACTAGATTATTGACTCTAGTGCAAGTGGGAGACTGTTGGAGATATGCCCAAGAGGCAATAATAAAGTGGTTATTATCATATCTTCACACTTATGATAAATGTTTACATACCATGCTATAATTGTATTAACCGGAAACATTAATACTTGTGTGATTTGTAAACTAAAATAAGAGTCCCTAGTAAAGCCTCTTGTTAAACTAGCTTGTTGGTTAATATATGATTAGGAGAATGATATGGTTTCCTGATCATGAACATAGAGATGTTATTAACAACAGGATCATATCATTAGGAGAATGATATGGTGGACATACTCCTATAGATAAGCGTAGCATAAAGATCAAGTCATTTTAATAGTTCAATTGCTATATGCTTTCTGATACATAGTAACCTAATTCCTTCGACCATGAGATCATGCATATCACCTTTACCAGATGGATGCTTTGATGACATCAAACACCACACCGTAACTGGGTGGCTATAAAGGTGGCATTGAGTGTTCGGAAAGTATTAGTTGAAACACATGGATCAAGAGTGTGATTTGTCCATCCATATGACGGATAGATATACTCTGGGCCCTCTCGGTGAAATGTCATCCAATTAGCTTGCAAGCATGTGACTGGCTCACAAGGGATCACATATCACGGGAACGAGAAAAGAGTACTTATCGGTAACGAGGTTGAACTAGGTATGCAGAGATACCGACGATCATAACCTCGGATAAGTAAACTATCGTGAGACAAAGGGAAATTGGTGTCGTATGTAAGTGGTTCATTCGATCGCAAAGTAATCGTAGAAATATGTGGGAGCCATATGAATTTACAGATTCCTCTATTGGTTATTGTTCGGAGAAGTGTCTCGATCATGTCCGCATAATTCACGAACCATAGGGAGACACACTTAAGGATTCGACGTTGTTTGAGTAGTTATGGTATTATGAGAAAGAGACCGAATGTTGTTCGGAGTCTCGGATGGGATCCGAGATATCACGAGGTGATCCGAAATGGTCCGGAGAATAAGATTCATATAAGGAAAGTCCCGTTTCGACGTTCGGGAATGATTCCGTGTTTTCATCGGAATGTTCTAGAAGGTTCGGAATGTCCCAAGACTCGGGGAAGGGTACATGAATGTGTCATTACATATTGGAATGATTGCATCATGTACTAAGTGTTCTCGCTGTTCCAAATAAAGGATTAAATTGAATCCTAAAACTGAAAAGTCAAATGGCCAGTTTGAAAGTCAAACGGCTAAAACAGGAAACTGAGGGAAACAAGCAAGAGGAGGTTGAACCGACTTGGGGGAGGAGTCCCTCCTCTCCAAGCCGGCGCGCCACCCAAGGCAGACTTGGGAGGACTCCTCCCTGGCCGCCTCCCACCTATAAAAGGAGGGCAGGCCTCCTCCTCTAGACACACAAGTTCCTATCCTCTAATCTAAATCCTAGCCCTAGACTCCGGTTTAGAGCCGCTTTGGTTTAGAGCTTCTAATTGCACTAGCCTTCGGATTAGAGCCTTCTAATTGGTGTGTCTAAACCCTAGACCACTAAAGCTCTCTCATACTCCACCATACTCGCCCGGCTTAAGGCGAAGCCTCGAGATCTCCCTCTACTTCGGTACCACGCCGTTGTTTGCAGGAATCGCGAGGAGAGTGCTACAACCTCCACGCTGCTGGAACAAGGGAGAGGAAGGTCTTCGTCGAGCGTGTGACCGAACGCAGGAGCGAATGGAAGCGCCGCTTGCCGGAAGGATCGTCTACGCGATCTTGAGATCGGAAGTGTACGACTACATCACCCACGAGAATCTGCTCTCGTTAAACACTTTGGAATCTTCGAGGGTAAGTTATTTCATCG
This sequence comes from Avena longiglumis, assembly GCA_030063025.1. Classification (NCBI taxonomy): domain Eukaryota; kingdom Viridiplantae; phylum Streptophyta; class Magnoliopsida; order Poales; family Poaceae; genus Avena; species Avena longiglumis. The sequence continues at coordinate 72,817,079 of CP125979.1, forward strand.
ACTCGTTGCTACAATCTAGTAGATAGATCTTGGCTTGTTTGTTTGTATGCGATAGAATTTTTTTGTTTTCCATGCTACGAATCCCTACACGAACTTCATCTCCGAAGAATTCCAGGACTTCTGCGAAGGCCTTGGGGTCAACATCACGTATGCCTCAGTGGCACACCCGCAAACGAATGGGCAAGTGGAAAAGGCCAACGGCCTAATCGGCGCCGGCATCAAGAAGCGCCTCATGAGCTCACTCGAACAAAAAGCTGGAAACTGGACGAAAGAGCTACCATCCGTCCTGTGGAGCTTACGGACTACGCCAAACAGCTCCACCGGCTACACACCGTTCTTCATGGTACACGGAGCCGAGGCTGTGCTACCAGCCGATGTACGCCACCAGACCCCGCGGGTCGTCTCTTACAGCGAAGCCGAATCCACGATTGCACTTGAAGACGCTGTCGACACACTCGACGAAGCACGGGATATAGCAGCAGCTCGATCAGCGGTGTACCAGCAGAGTCTCCGCAACTACCACGGCCGCTGCGCCAAGATCCTTCGTCGAAGGAGACCTCGTCTTGCGACTCAAGCAAAAGCGAGAATAAATTCGAGTCACCATGGGAAGGACCCTACGTCATCACCGAAGTCATCCTGGTGGCGCCTATCGCCTCAAGCACGTGGAGTGGAGTCGCATACTCCAACCCATGGAATATCTCGCACTCTTGACGATTCTATCCGTAACCTACCCCTTTTACTTTCAATAAGGCTTCCAGCCAAAGCTATTCAGCCGAACAATGTACCTCCTCCATTACGATATAAATAAAGCTAAATGTCTCGCCCCAAAACTTCGGTCCACTATTTTCTGCAACTGTACTACATGCTACAAACGCACTGGGGGGCTCCCCCCACCTCACGATTTCATCGACTGAGGACCAAACGTGTACACCTGAGTAGCTGACAATGTCAGGCAAACGAAAAGGACACGTACTCAATCAAAGCACTGCGTGCTCACAAACAAACAAACCTTTACAACAAAGGGCACAACACGCCCAGCCGAAATATACAAATTTTACATCTCTCTTTTTTTACAGGTACTACCTATGTTGAAGAATAATCTGGACACGCTGCTCAAACAAATCTACAATCTGTTTGGCATCGCCTTCTGACAGCGTAATGCGGACGCATGTCCCACTCGCCACCATCAGGGCGAAGAGGTGGCCCAGCGGCCACAACAGCCAAATCCACGTCAGGCCGGTGCAGCCTCACAAGAGACAAAGCAGCCTTCACTCCTGCGACAAGCTGCTGCCGCACCAACTCCTTGACATTGCTTACGCTCCGAAACTTCGACAGAAGACCCGCAAGGCTTGTCGGTCCGGCATCCAAAGGGAACATGACGTGCAGCGCCGAGGCAAGCGATGTCTGCACTTGGCGGAGCGCCCGCGAAACTTGATGAACACGATCCTGCACCGTCGCCAGAGCTATGGCGCGATCACGATCCATCCAGAAGAAGCCGCCGGCCTCCATGTCCTGTTGAGTCAAGCAATTGACCCGAACAGCGACACGCTCCTTTTCCTCCCTCGGAGCAAGATTCGCACCTGCAACAATCGCACAAAATAAGAGTAAAGCCAGCAGGCTCATCCGAAGAACCGAGCTACAGCTCGAACCAAAGAACAACTTACATTGCAGCTGCTCGGACAGCCGAACCAGCTCCGCCATCAAGTACTCCTCTCTGGCTGCACCACGATCCGCTTTGGACTTCCAAACGTCGGCATGACCGCGTAACCCGAGCAACTCCCTCTCCAGACTACGCACACGATCCCGAAGGAAAGTGAGCTGCGAGGAATCATCCAAGGATGGTCGCAACGGCATTGTGGATGGGGCGTCAACAGGATCAGCACCCGAAGGAACCTAGAGCAGCAGCAAAACAAAGGAACACAGACATTCAGCCAATGATAAGCCACAACTCAGAGGAATTCATTAAATATATAAGGTTACCATTGGCACAAGGATGCTGTTCTTCAAGATATTTACAATAAAAGTAGACTACAAACTACCCTACGTCTACTACGCCTAAGATGCGGGACCCTGAGTCGCCTCGGAGCGATCGCCTAGCTTTGGCCGCCTGCTGCGCATGATGCATACTCGAAGACAAATCAATGAGCTTGGGCCCATATCGCGGCGGCGAATAGGCAAAAGGCTACCTCGGATCCATCCGCGGCCGTCGCCATCCGAGAGGTGATCTGGGCAGATCCAGCTCGCTCCGGCCGCCAAGGCCATCGCTGAACCGACGGGCCGCCGATGCCCTTCGCTGGCGCTTATGCGCGCGGCCGGTGACAGAGCCTCCGCCAGAGCATCCACATCATCAAGGGCTGCGCCCTTCGGGACAAGCTCCTTGTAGAAGCGACCAAGGACCTCTTTCGCCTTGGCAAGGGAGTTGACGACGGTGCTGCAGCGGTCTTCGACCACCACAGTGGCATCATCTAGAGCACTACCATGCTCCAGAGCACCGCGGTCGAACTCGATACCTGCGGCATCTGAGACAAAAAGTAAGAAGAAAAACATGAAGAAAAGCAGCATAGAAGAAGACCCGAAGAAAAAGAAACAAGTACAAAACTAGCACTCACCCGAAATAGCCTTGGTAGCAGCCATGAGCTTCATCGCCACCTCCCTTTCACGAGCATCCGCAACGGTGGCCAGCTGCTCCTCACGATCTGCGGCCTCCTGCTGCAGACGCTCATTCGCTTCGGCTGCCTTAGTCAGCTCTAGCTCGAGGCGTTCTTCCGCGCCAATGGCGGCTTCGGCCTTCTGCTCCGATTGACCAAGGCTCTTTTTGAGAGCGTCGACCTCACGGAGGGAATCGTTATGCTCCTCTGCATTTAAGACAAGCAAGTGTCAAAGAACAGGAACAGGATAAATAATAGAGGCATTCAAAGACATATGGATACCTTGAAGCTGCCGAAGGTTCGCCTCCAGCGCCAGGCGCTCGTGCACCAGCCGCTTGGCCTCCTGCAAAAAAGGCTGCAGAAAAAGAAATAGCAGTAAGAAAAGGGCTTGGGAGCTACGCCCAACACAAAGAAGCAAAAACAAAATTCGCACACGAAGACACTCGGGGGCTCCCCCCGTGACATGAAGTAGAAAACTTACATGCTCTGATGGTGACTCCGAAGAACCTCCTGCAAAATTCTGAGGCGCAACCACCTGCACCTCCTGCAACGGAGGATCCGGAGCCGCGCCACCCGAAGTCGCCACCGTCTGAGGAGGAGGAGACGCAATTTTCGACTCCCCCATCATGTCCCGCGCACCAACACTGGAGGAATAATGGGAGGAATGCCTGCACACGAACCAATCAGCACAAGCACAACAATCATGAAGGAAAAAGGACAATAGTACAACAAGAAACTTACGAGCCCAGTGAGCTCAGGTCAAAGACAGGAGGAGTCCTTCGGGCTCTATTCTCCTCCTTCTTTTCTTCCTTCTTCTCCTCATTTTTCTCTTCCTTCTTCCGCTTCGCTGGCGGGTGCGGAGCTACAGCCCGCACAGGATGGCAGGAATTGGAGAAGTAGAACCTCCATGACCGCCACTATGACGCTCAAGGCCCAGAGGGTTTCTGGGAGTCGGAGGAGTCGAGGCATCCGAAGACTCTCTAGAGCTCCGTGACCGTTTTCGCGTATGGTCCTCACTCAACTCGTCGGCATCCTCCGCCGGAGATCGCATCGACGGCAGCTCGGACACGGAATCAACCACTTCATTATCCGGGGCATTCGGATACCTTTCGGGAAACGGCGGTACCATGGCCGGCACTTTGAAGCTCTGCAAGATCAGAAGGAACTTTGTTAGCAAACAAAGGAAACAAAAACACAGCCGACCAAGAGCACTACGTGCACAAATCTACACCTGCTTGATGCAAGCGTCGCCGAATAAAATGGAGGAGTTAGTTACTTCCCCGGGATTTCTTCTCCAGCTTTAAACTTCAGCAGCGCGCGAAGGGCCCTGTCAAGATCCCCCTTGGACATTTTCTCAGCCGAAACCCTCGTCGGATCACGGCGCCCAGAATAAAGAAACATCGGGTGCGACCTCGCTTGGAGAGGCTGCACCCGACTATCAAGAAAAGTCCGGATGATGTCCACGCCGTTCACCTCCTTCTCTGGAATCAGCTGGAGATCCTCCACCCGACAGTAAAGGGCCTCTATCTCCGCCACCTCACCGTCCAAGATTTGGTTTTTCCAAGACCTTTTTCGCTCAATCATTTGAGAGGGGTCAAACGGAACAAGACCAAAATCTTGCCGCAGCACTGGTCGCGGATATAAAACCATCGCCTCCGCCAAGATCTTGGATGATTCGAGACATGGAAAAGGAAAAGAAGAGCAGATTGGGACTAAGGGAGATGATGAAACCCCCAATGGGATACACACCATCCGAACCAGATTGCCTCTTCACAGAATAGAGCTTCCGGAAGAGGCCAAAGTGCGGATCAATGCCAAGCCAGCACTCGCAAAAAGTGATAAAACACACAATGTGGAGAAGAGAATTGGGAGACAGATGATGAAGTTGAATCCCATAGAAGAAGAGTAGTCCACGGAGGAAGTCATGGACCGGAAAAGAAAACCCACGCAAAACGAAGGCGAGAAACATAACCCGATACCGGATGGGGACGGGGATTACCTCATTGCCGGGAGTTTGGCCTCCCTATCTTATGCGGATCAGGCCCGCATGAAGCTTGCGGAGATCGCTCTCCCGCGTCTCTGATCGCCGCCAGCCACCATCGGTGACGCGAGTAGCGGCGGTGCCCTTTTTTCCTCCGGCGGCGCTGGTCCCAACCGCAGACGAAGATTTCTTTGATTTCCCCATTGCGCTACGGCGGCGCCGGCGGTGAAAACGTAGAAAGAACGACGAAAATGTGGAAGGAAATCCCAGCGCGAAGCAAGAATCGCTCGAGCACAAGGAGGCAGTGAACACAAGAACTGGTGCGGTGAAACAAACCACGTTTTCCTCCAATGATTATAACAGCGAAGACGACGAACGACAGCCGTCCATCCAGAAGACCTAACGCCAACGACAGATCTGACCGTACACGTGTGAGCATCACAACGAACCGTCGTTACCACGCCGTTCACCATGCGCGGAAATCGACGAGACGCCGTAATTATCTCCACGCCGCGCGTGACCGGTCAATTCAAAGTCAGCAAGTGGGACCCACGTTCGTCCAGTCAAGTCATCTCTGGCGTAGCATACGCTTGAGGTCATCGATCGTCAGCACTAATGTCATCAAAAGCTATACTAGCACCAACTACAATTCTTCGGCTCCACAGCTAAGAGTACTCACTCGAATCTTCGATTCCACTAAATACTTGGGGGCTACTCCTATCAGGAGCGCTGGCCGCGCACCCGGAGGATGAATAACGACAAAGTATTTTCTTCGAGTCCTACGTCGAGTCTACGACTCCACTACGGACTCGGGGGCTACTCCCATAGGGAGGGTGGATTTAAGCATCCGAATTTTTTTGAGTCTTACGGACTTAACAACTGAACAATGATTGAACTAAAATCTCTGCTTGAGTCTACGACTCGCACAGACACTCGGGGGCTACTCCCATAGGGAGCGCTGGTCACACACCCTATGAATTCTTCGACTGCGATCTTTCGGATCAGACATAAAAACTTTTGGCATCTCTGCCCCAACAAGCGCTGAGTGGCGGCAATCTCCTTGCCACCGAAACACCTCCGTAGTGACAAATGTTGGATCTGCGTCCATGACTAAAGATAAGACCTGCAGATATCATCTGACGGCCTGGCAACGTACATGACTGCGCTCTGCTAGTACAAATCCATGTCAACAGGCGTGATGAAAAATCCCGACGGACGCGTTGGGTACATTAATTAAAATCACTGGAATTCCACTCCTGTAAGTCCTCCGCGGCCTGAGTCGAATTACGCCAGCATATGTTCCAGGTCCGAGTTGAGGGACTCGAACTTGAAGAAGATCGTGTTGTTTCGTCCTAAGACAGTTAACTGACCCTGATCCGTCGGGTGAGTCAGGCACACGCGTCAACAATCCCTACACACATATACTATTAATACATAGTTGCACCCGAAAGATGGAAGAGTCCTCAGCCGAATCTACGATTCGACTGATCACTCGGGGGCTACTGACATGGTTATACCCTACGGGTACATGACTTCAGCCTTTACCGGATGGATAGTAACCTAATTCCTTCGACCATGAGATCATGCATATCACCTTTACCGGATGGATGCTTTGATGACATCAAACACCACACCGTAACTGGGTGGCTATAAAGGTGGCATTGAGTGTTCGGAAAGTATTGGTTGAAACACATGGATCAAGAGTGGGATTTGTCCATCCATATGACGGATAGATATACTCTGGGCCCTCTCGGTGGAATGTCATCCAATTAGCTTGCAAGCATGTGACTAGGTCACAAGGGATCACATATCACGGTAACGAGAAAAGAGTACTTATCGGTAACGAGGTTGGACTAGGTATGCAGAGATACCGACGATCATAATCTCGGATAAGTAAACTATCGTGAGACAAAGGGAAATTGGTATCGTATGTAAGTGGTTCATTCGATCGCAAAGTAATTGTAGAAATATGTGGGAGCCATATGAATTTCCAGATTCCTCTATTCGTTATTGTTCGGAGAAGTGTCTCGATCATGTCCGCATAATTCGTGAACCGTAGGGAGACACACTTAATGATTCGACGTTGTTTTGAGTAGTTATGGTATTATGAGAAAGAGACCGAATGTTATTCGGAGTCTCGGATGGGATCCGGGATATCACGAGGTGATCCGGAATGGTCCGGAGAATAAGATTCATATAAGGAAAGTCCCGTTTCGGAGTTCGGGAATGATTCCGGTGTTTTCATCGGGAATGTTCTAGAAGGTTCCGGATTGTCCGGCACTCCGGGGGGGGAGGGTACATGAATGTGTCATTTAATGATTGCATCATGTACTAAGTGTTCTTGTTGTTCCAAAACTTGAAAGTCAAACTGCCAGTTTGAAAGTCAAACGGCTAAAACAGGAAACTGTGGGAAACAGGAAACTGTGGGAAACAAGCAAGAGGAGGTTGAAACCAACTTGGAGGAGGAGTCCCTCTCCTCCAAGCCGGCGGCCAAGCCTAGGCCGAGTTGGGGAGGGACTCCCTCCCTGGCCAGCCCCCTCCACCTATAAAAGGAGGCGGGGCCTCCTCCTAGACACAAGTTCCTATCCTCTAATCTCCGGTTTAGAGCCGTTTTGGTTTAGAGCTTCTAATTGCTTTAGACTACGGTTTAGAGCCTTCTAATTGGTGTGTCTAATCTCTATACCACTAATAGCCCTCTCTCATAATCCACCATACTCTCGGCTTAAGGCGAAGCCTGCGGGATTTCCCTCTACTTAGGTACCACTGTTGTCTTTGCCGGAATCGCGAGGAGAGTGCTACAACCTCCATTTTCTTTGGAACAAGGAGAGGAAGGTCTTCGTCGAGTATCGAGCGTGTGATCGATCGTGAAGCGCTCTAGGAGCATAGCCTTGGGAAGGATCGTCTACACGATCTTGAGATCGGAAAAATACGACTACATCACCCACGAGAATCCGCTCTCGTTAAACACTTTGGAATCTTCGAGGGTAAGTTATTCCATCGACTCGTTGCTACAATCTAGTAGATAGATCTTGGCTTGTTTGTTTGTATGCGATAGAATTTTTTTGTTTTCCATGCTACGAACCCCTACAGTGTTATCAGAGCCGTGTCTATATGTAGATCTGTTGCACGAGTAGAACACAATGGTCATTGTGGGCGTTGATGCTTTTATTGTCGATTGCTTTTTGTGTACTTTGCATCTTGCCGTATGTTGGGATGAAGCGTCCCGGGCTAACCTTACATGACATCGTTCATGAGACTTGCTCCACGCTTAACATGCAACTTGTATTGCATAAGTGGCTTTGCGGGTGCCTGTTTCTCCTAGCATAGTTAAGATTCAATTTACAACGGGTGATCAACAATGCTAGTATCAATGTTGTGGTTCTTGTTCGTAAGTTAGAACGACACTTATTGAAAGCCCCAAACCACGTAAAATATGCAAAGAAAGTAGAGGTGTCTAACTTTGTTTTGCAAGGGTGTCTTGATGATGTGATATGGCCATGATTGTGATTATATTTGATGTATGCAATGTTCCTTATTGTAAGTTGGCAATGGCGGGAGCCATATGGTTGTCTTTAATTTATGTTAAGACTCGTGTCTATTCAAAGTAGTTGTAATAGTTGAAGCCGGTGGGCGACAACCATGGTGAAGCGTCATTGACCTTGATGCAATGCGGTGATGATGGAGATCATGTTCGGTGCTTGAAGATGGAGATCGGAAGCACAAAGAAGAAAGGCCATATCATATCACATATTATGAATTGCATGTGATGTTAATCCTTTATGCATCTTGTATTGCTTAGTAGGCAGCGGTAGCATTATAAGATGATCCCTCATGCACATGAATTTCAAATCATAAAGTGTTAACCCTTAGTTAGCACCGTTGCTAAAGCTTGTTGTTTGAAGCACCACGTGATGATCGGGTGTGTTAGATTACGCAAGTGTATACAACGTGAGCAAGCCAGATTTGCTCATGAAGAAACTAAGGTTTGATCTTGTGAGCCTAGCATGTACAAACATGGTCTCGACACGGATCACCGAAGGTAAAGCATGAATCATATAGTAGATATGATGAACATGACGATTGTTAGCCATTGAAACTATATCAACTCTCGTGATGATCGGTGTTGATGTAGTGAATTTGGTTCGATGTGATCACTAAAACAATGTGAGGGATGTTGTTTTGGTGGGAGTTCACCTAGTTTAATTTCATTAATTAATTTGAACTCAATTTGTCATAAACTTAGTCTAAACTATTGCAAATATGTTGTAGATCAATGCCAGCCTACCATCAATTTTAATGCGTTCCTAGAGAAAGAAAAGTTGAAAAACAATGGAAGCAACGGCGGATTGGTTCATAATTTGAGGAGTGTCCTCACGTGGTAATTTGACCTATGTCTGGATGCACTTGGGTGACCCACATGGTGATGCTCCCGATGAAGTAAAGAATGTTTACCTCGCTCGGAAGAATCGGTACTCCATAGTTCGTGTGCTATCTTGTATGGTTTAGAATCGAGCTTGAGAAAGGTTTGAAGAGTCGGACCCATATGATATTGTCGAGGATCTCAAATTGATTTTTGAGACTCATGCGGCAATTGAAAGCTATGAGGCTTACGAAAAGTTCTTTAAGCGCAAGATGGAAGAGGGCAGCTCGTCGGTGAGCATGTGCTTAAGATGTCTAGGCGCATAAACAAACTTCAAAGCTTGGGTATAGTGATTCCTAATGCTTTGGGGATTTACCGTGTCCTCAGTCACTACCACCAAGTTCTGAGGAACTTTGTGATGAACTACAACATGCAGAACATGAACAAAGAGTTGCCGAACTGTTTGCTATGTTAAAGTCTGCGAAGTGGAGATCAAGAAAGAGCACCAAGTGTTGATGGTCAATAAGACCACCAAATTCAAGAAAGGCAAGTCTAAGCAAAGGACACTTCAAGAAGGGTGGTAAGAAAGTTACCACGCCGTGAAGAAAACCAAGGCTGGACCCAAGCACTGGCGAGTGCTTTCTTACCGCAAGGAGAAGGTCCTTTGGGCGGAATTGCCCAAAGTACTTGGCGGATCTGAAGAACGGCAACATCAAGAAGAAAGGTATATCGATATACATGTTATTGATGTGTATCTCACTAGTACTCGTAGTAGTGCACGGGTATTTGATCTTGGTTAGGTTGCTCATATTTGTAACTCGAAGCAGGTCTTTGCGAATAAGCGGAAGCTAGCGAAGAACGAGGTGACGATGCGCGTGGGAAAGCGGATCAAAGGTTGATGTGATCGCGGTGACACGCTACCCCTTCATCTACCATCGGGATTAGTTTTATACTTAAATAATTGTTATTTACTACTGTGTTGAGCATGAACATTATATCGGGATCTTGTTTATTGCGAGGCGGTTACTTGTTTAAATCGAGAATAATGGTTGTTCGATTTATATGAGTAATATGTTTTATGCACATGCACCTTTGATAGATGGTCTATTCTTATTGAATCTCGATAGTGGAAATACACATATCAACAACATTGAGGTTAAGCGTTTGAAATCAGCGATAATTCGACCTATATGTGGCCTTGTCGTCTTGGTCACATTGGAGTGAAGCGTATGAAGAAACTCCATTCCGATGGACTTCTTGAATCACTTGATTTTGAATCACTTGAAAGATGCGAAGCATGTCGATGGGAAAAATGACTAAGACTCCATTTTACGGTATGATGGAGCGAGCTACGGACTTATTGGAAATCATACATACCGATGTGTGTGGTCCAATGAGTGTAGCATCATGTGATGGTTATCGTTATGTTCTTACCTTCACGGATGACTTGAGTAGATATGGGTATATCTATTTCATGAAACATAAGTCCGAAACTTTCGAAGTTTAAGGAGTTTCAAAGTGAGGTAGAGAATCAACGTAACAAGAAGATTAAATTTCTACGTTACGATCGTGGAGGTGAATATCTAAGTTACGAGTTTGGCGAGCATTTGAAGAAATGCGGAATACTTTCACAATTGACATCGCCGGGAACACCACAGCGTAATGGTGTGTCGAACGTCGTGTCGAACTCTTTTAGATATGGTTCGTTCTATGATGTCACTTGATTTACCGCTATCATTTTGGGGTTATGCATTAGAAACAGCCGCATTCACTTTAAATAGGGCACCGTCTAAATCCGTTGAAACGACACCGTATGAATTATGGTTTGGCAAGAAACCTAAATTGTTGTTCCTTAAAGTTTGGGGATGCGAAGCCTATGTAAAGAAGTTACAGCCGGACAAGCTTGAACCCAAAGCGGAAAAATCGTCTTCATAGGATACGAAGGAAACTATTGGGTATACCTTCTATCATAGATCCGAAGGCAAAATCTTCGTTAAGAATGGATCCTTTCTAGAGAAGGAATTTATCTCGAAAGAAGTGACTGGAAGGAAAGTAGAACTCGGCGAGGTTGTCGAACCTTCTCTCGAAATTGCGAGTAGCGCGACACGGAAGAAGTTCTGTGGTGCTGCAACAATTAGAGAGGAAGCTAATGATGATGATCATGAAACTTGTTGAAGTTGCTCTGAGCCTCGGAGGTCAACGAGAACTCGTATCCTCCAGTTGGTATGATCCGTTATGAGTGTCATGTTGGTGGACAACACCGATGACCCGAGACATATGAGGAAGCGATGATGAGCCAGATTCCAATAAATGGCAAGAATCCATGAAATCCGAGATTGGATCCATGTACGAAAACCAAGTATGGACTTTGGTGGACTTCTGGGATGGCGGAAGGCTGTCGAGAACAAATGGATTTTCAAGAAGAAAGCAGATCTTGATGGTAATGTTCTTGTCTATAAAGCTCGACTTGTCGCATAAAGGTTTCGACAAATTCAAGGAGTTGACTACGATGAGACTTTCTCACCGATGCGAAGCTAAAGTCTGTGAGGATTATGTTAGCAATCGCTGCATATTATGATTATGAGATATGGCAGATGGATGTCAAAAAAGCATTCCTCAATGGAGATATTGATGAAGAGTTGTATATGATGCAACCCAAAGGTTTTGTCGATCCTAAAGATGCTAACAAGGTATGCAAACTTCAACGGTCCATCTATGGATTGAAGCAAGCATCCAGTTGGAATCAACGTTTTGATAAGGTGATCAAAGTTTTGGTTTATACAAACTTATGGAGAAGCTTGTATTTACAAGAAAGTGAGTGGGAGCTCTGTAGCATTCTTAATACTATATGTGGATGACATATTGTTGATTGGGAATGATATAGACCTTCTTAATAGTGTCAAGGAATATTTGAATAATAGTTTTTCAATGAAGGATCTTGGCGAAGCGACTTACATATTAGGCATAAAGATTTATAGAGATAGATCGAAGCCAAATATCATTGTCATAGAGTACATATTTGGACAAAGTTCTAAAGAGGTTTGGAATGGAAGAAAGCAAGAAAGGGTTCTTGCCCATGTTGCTATCGACCTCGAGTAAAACTCAAAGTCCGACATCGGAAGATAGAGAAAGGATGAGTAAGACTCCTATGCCTCGACCATAGGATCTCTAATGTATGCCATGCTATGTACTAGACCCGACATTGCATATGTTGTTAGTTTAACTAGCAGATATCAAAGTGATCGAGAGGTGGATCATTGGACAGTGATCAAAACATCCTTAAGTACTTGAAAAGAACTAAAGATATGGTTCTTTCTTATGGAGGTGATGAACAACTCGTTGTTAATGGTTACACCAATGCTAGTTGGAACACCGATCCGGATGATGCTAAATCACAATCTGGATACGTATTTATTTTGAATGGTGCAGTAGTTAGCTGGAGGAGTGCAAAGCAAAGCGTTGTGGCAAGATCTTCAACTGAATCGGAATACATGGCTGCTTCGGAGGCTTCACAAGAAGCGATATGGATGAAAGAGTTCATTACAGAGCTGGGTGTGGTTCCTAGTGCGCTGGACCCAATGTCTATCTACTGTGATAACATGGGCGCCATAGCCAATGCGCAAGAACCAAGGTCACACAAGAAGCTGAAGCATATCAAGCTGCGTTTTCACGCTATTCGAGAACATCTCCAGGATGGGGATATAAATATTTGCAAAGTACACACAGATCTGAATGTGGCGGATCCGTTGACTAAACCTCTCCCGAGGGCAAAACATGACCAACACCAAACTGCCACGGGTGTTTGGTATATTACCATGTAATCTAGATTAGATGACTCTAGTGCAAGTGGGAGACTGTTGGAGATATGCCCTAGAGGCAATAATAAATATAGTTATTATTATATCTTTGTGTTTATGATAAATGTTTACATTCATGCTATAATAGTATTAACAAGGAAACATTAATACTTGTGTGATTTGTAAACTTAATTTGAAGTCCCTAGTATAGCCTCTATACTTCACTAGCTTGTTGGTTGATTAATGATTGTGGTTTCCCTATCATGAACATTGAGATGTTATCGACAACAAGATCATATCGTTAGGAGAATGATATGGTGGACATACTCCTATAGATAAGCATAGCATAAAGATCAAGTCATTTCAATAGTTCAATTGCTATATGCTTTCTGATACATAGTAACCTAATTCTTTCGACCATGATATCATGCATATCACCTTTACCGGATGGATGCTTTGATGACATCAAACACCACACCGTGGCGGGTGGCTATAAAGGTGGCATTGAGTGTTCGGAAAGTATTGGTTGAAACACATGGATCAAGAGTGGGATTTGTCCATCCATATGACGGATAGATATACTCTGGGCCCTCTCGTTGGAATGTCA